>JARHVA010003251.1:325000-500000 GCA_037957365.1 Torreya grandis
CTACACTCCAAAGGAGTTTGACTCTACCAAGAGGCCAACTGTGGAGTTTGAGCTTTGACTAGAATAAGGAGATGTGCTTTGAATCACATCTTTTAGTGTGATTAGAATTTTAAAAATATAAATGCCTTTTGATATAATTACCTTTTTGTTAAATGATCTTGATTTTAACATTATTTTTAAGTATTTTTAGGATTACTCCTCTATATGGATTTGAAATGACCAATCATGAGAAAGATAGTGATACACACGAATGAGCTCTAGGCTAAGGCTAAATGAAGCTAAGTGACTAAAGATAAAGACTAAATAGGACACTTAGACTTGGTAATTAACTATCATGTGATCTCAAGTCTCAACCATGTATATATGCTTAGTTTGAGGATAAAGGAAGAGGGAAAAATGAGATCTAAAGTGGAATGATAAAAGGAGATAATAATTAGATAGATTTTTTTCCAATTGATCACATGGTAAAGAGAGATAATAACCAAGGGGAATAGGGTTTGTTTAACCAAATCACCATGACAAATTATCTATGAAAAATAAAGATAAGAAATCAAAATAATCATAAAGATATAAAAAAAGATATTTTTGAGAAAAACTCTAGGAAAAAGGGTAAAATAAATGATAATCAAAAGAAAACCACATGTAAAATATAAATGAGAACATAAGAAAAATATAGTATAACAAGTAAGATCATGATATAATATAAGTATAAATTTTACATAGTGTCAAATGAAGTAACAAATAAAAATAAGATTGGAGCACACCTCTAATTAAATAAAAATGTGAAAGCACCATGCATGTGCTCATAAATACTAGTAAATCTATCCACACACATTATAAAATACATCAAATAAATCTCTATAAAGCTAGAGATGAACTACTACTAAAGTCTCATCAATATTTAATGAATACTAGGCAAATACTTCCTTTTTTATCTCCTCAACTAAAAAAATAGGAATGCTTGAAGGATCATGCTAAGGAAAAAAATTAGGAAAAGTTTGGTCAAGAGAATGCATGGGAGAAAGATCTATTGGAGATGCAAGAATCACTAGTGGAGAAGGATCCATAAGTGAATGACTCATGGGTGGAAAAGGATCCATATGTGAGGGAAGGTCCATAGGTGAAGGAATCATAAGTGGAGGCATAGAAGGTGGTGAAGGGATTATAGGAAGAGATGGAACCTTAGTATGTGGAGCCATGGGAGAAGAAGGAGAAGCCTTCTTTTAGGATTGACATGTGGTAGAAACAAAATAAGGTTTGAGAATGGTTATAAGGTGATCTTTGAGATGCTGGAGGATGCAATAGTGATCAGTGTGATGGGTGTTCCATATATGCCATAGACAATATACCTTACCATACTTGGGTAGATATTTAGGAAGTACCTTCACGGGAGGTATGGCTTTGTTTGATGATGGGGAAGAAGGATGCAAGGTATTAATATATTATTGTAACATGTGATAATGAGTGGAAATATGATTATTTGTTCCATGAAATCAACATATATGCTTATGAGTGGTTTAGTACTCATATAAGGATGTAAAATAGGAGTGGAAGAATTTGAAGAACACTCATCAGCCTATTTGGTAGGTAGAGGAGCCATATTAGGCAAGGGTAGTAAACCATCAACAAGGGAGGGTGATGATGAAGAATAAATGGAACTAGGCTCAACAAAAAGAGTGATAGTATCAAAAATATGGATAGGCTCAACAACATTAGGAGTGGGAATAGGATCAAATATAGAAGGAGAGGGAAGAGGTTCAATTATATTTGTCTTTACTCAAGGAGGAGTGGGATCTACAATAGCTCTAAGGAGAGTTTCACTAACCTTAGGGGTGAACTTGATATGAGGGTTAGGGTAGCTAGAAAATTGGTAAGGCCTAGTTATAACATAATCCATGAGCATAATCCTACGTGGTTCCTCAAAAATTTCAGGTGCCAGTGCCATCTCTACCCTATGATAAAGTGGGAAAATTCAAAAATTAAGAACTATAAGTGAATGAAAATGTTGAGATGCATGAAAAGACTCAAGTAAATAAGAATGATAATAGATAATCTCAACATCATGGGCTTTTACAATACCACATAAAAATGAATCATCTAAAGAATAACCATCATCTTAATATAGGGTTTGAAGATCAATGACATAGGTAGGGATAACCGTGTCATCTGATGAAGCATGGTGAACATAATGCCTAGTCTTTCTCAAGACTATGGGAATGTCATCACAAGAAGGTTTGAAATAATGAGGTTGTAAGGAAGTACAAAGTTGTTAGATGAGATGAGGGGAGAAATCAAAAGTTTTAATCTTTAAGTTAATCTCATCAGGCTCATCATCAATAGAATCTAAGAGGTTGGGAGGAATGTTACCAATGAGCTCAAGATGTCCACTATAAACATGGGTTGAGTTAATGAGAAATTTGAGATGTTGAGACTCATAAAATGGAATGTCAGGCAAAGACTTAAGAGTAGGAATCTTGAAGACACCATGATCTTGGAATTGTTTAAAACTTCAAGGGTTAGTTTCACCATGAATCCTACAAATGGCTCCATTATGAGGGAATTTAATGCATTGGCTGGTGGAAGAAGTAATAGCTCTCATGTAGTGAGTCCATGTCTTACAAAGCAAGATGTTATAAGAAAGAGGTATTTTAAATATCATCACCTTCACATGAATGGTGATAGGTGGGATAGTAATGGGAAGCCACATGCAACCTAGAGGAGGCATTTTCCTTCTATCATATCCTTGACATGTGCTACATGAAAATTTTGAGATTAAATTTAGAATATACAATGGTTTTAATGAAATTAAGAGAAGTTAAACACATGCCATAACCCTTATCAATTAATGCATGCCTGAATTAGATATCACCTATTTGGATGATAATTAATAAGGGAGGATCATATGCATGTAACATAATCTCATAAAGAATCATAGAAGCTATGAGAAATCATAGAGAAATAGAAGTGTCTATAGTTTCATCAACATTAATAGATATATCTTCACATTATTGTAAAATATGATCTTCAAAACTAGATAAATCTAGCTCCCATCTTGCTAGGAGAGGATGTGGGACATTCATCTCAAATAACCGCTAGATGAGGTGGTTTCTATGATGTGGAGAAGTCCTCATGAGTTCAAGGAATTAAATTTGGGATAAGAGATTAGTGATCTCTTTAATGGGATCCCACTCATCATATCCCATAAGAATATTATTAGATAAAGGTGCATAATGGTTAAGAAGATCCTTGAAAGGAGGAACTGAAGTACTTTGAAATTTTTGTTGATAAGAAGAAGGTTTAGAACAAGGTGGTAAATCATGTTGAGATGATGAACTAGTTGATTTAAGTTGATTTTGAGAATTGGAAGAAGTGTTAGTATAATTTTTGTTATCAGTAGTATTGGAAGATGATGGAAGAGTGGTATAAATAGAATGGGATGTGTTACCCAAGGAAGAAACATAAATTGGATCATGAAAAGTAATAAGGTCATCTTATCCCAACTCATTTAAATGAGTTGGAGAAGAATCCTAGACAACATGGTATGTCTTAGATGAAGGAGGAGTGTAGATAAGTTAGAAAAATCAATGAAATCCACCACCCTTCACATATTATTAATAATAACCACCTTTTCTTTGGAAGTTGGCTCAACAAGACTTTCTACATTATTGGTGGAAGGGGTGGGTTTATCTTGAGAGTCTTGAATCAATTGATGATTAGGTAAAGGATATTTGTAGATAGCTAAATGAGCATTTGCTTGATTTAAGGCTTGATTTTTGTCATGTGTTTTACAATACTTAAAATCAATCTCACAGGTTTGTTAACACTTATGAATAATGGAATCATGATCAAAATTAGGGCCAAGAATAAAATCCATAGCTAAATTACAAAGTTGTCTACAGGTCTCATGAGAATGACCCCAACTAGCATGAAACCAACAAAATTTATTAGGATCATACCAAGATTGCATAGTTAAAGTAGGGTTAATATCTCATGGAAGAGGCCTGGGTAGATGCTTAAGCAATTCAACTAAGGATAGAGGTTTGTGTATATTAATGTTGTTTGGTAAAAAAATGAGGATTAGTATATTATTGAGAGGAAGAAGTTAGTTCTAAAGAAGGGTTAGGAATGAAACTTTGAACATTATGAATGGTGTCATAATAATTGATAACACCATCATTGGTAATATTGTGATTTTTTTATTTAGTAAGAAATGAGGACTCATAGAAGATTTTGGGGTGGCTCTAATTGATGCATTAGGAAATCTTGTCTTTTAGCTAGGTCAATAGCCTCCTCTGAGGTACATGGAGAGTGAGTGTAGAATCGATATTGTAATTTGGAAAAGAGAGCATTTGTAAAGATATGAAAAATATTTTCATCCACCATGTTATGTTCACATTTGTTTGGCAAAGTCTTATATCTCTTAATAAAGGTTTGGGTAGTTTCATTCTCATGTTGTTTGTAATTAATGAAATAGACTAAATTATTTTCAAGAAGATCATTAGTTTTGAATTATTGCATTAAATCATTTAATAAGTCTTCTAAACTATAAAAGTAATGGGATCTAAGTTGATTGTACCAATTCAAGGCATCATCCATGAGATTTTTGGATAGGATCTTGGTAGAAGCAAAGGTGTTTAATTTGACCCAATCCTTGTAAATATTTAAAAATGTTTTGAAGTGAAGGGTGGGATCGATTGATATTTTATAAAAAATTGTAGGTGTTATACCTCCAATATCAATGTTGGTAATTTCAGTATTGAGAGGTTCATTTTATAACTGTTTGATGGTTTTATTGACTAAAGGAGGTTGAGGAATGATATTGCCTTGAGAATATTAAAGAGGAGGGGGAACATTCCAGTTATGTGTGCCCCAATCCATAAATTGTAGATGATATTGAAGATTAAGAAAGTGGTTTTGCATCCTAATCATTTGATTTGTGTTATGAGATTGAAAGGTATTCATTTGATTGAGAGTTTTCAATAAAATTTGGTGTGTTTAATTAGCATTAGAATTGGTATTTGTATTGGTATTAGTGACTTGGGTACCTCTATTAGTTCTATTATGAGCTTGATAAAATCTATGAGAATGTGAGGCACTAGCAAAAAAAAATTCTTGTGAAACAAAAGATAGACTAGTGAATAGTTGAGAAGAATAAGCACTAGAAGCATGATTGCCTTAGGTAGCAAACAATGAACTAGTGGAAGGATTAAGGATAGTGGACTTTATGAGATGCCCACTAGATGTAGAACCTACCATGTTAGTTGAGATACTAGGCATGGAGGTATAATAGGTTAGAGAAGAAGATGCCATGGCATAACAAGGAGTAAAAATTGAAGGAAGAGGTTGAGAACCAAAGAAAGTGGTACTCCAAAAACTAGTATTGAATGTAGGAGTAGGTGAATGAGACTCTTTTATTTGATCATTAATCATGAAGTTATAAATGGTATAAGGATCCTTTCATCTATTTTGAGTAAATTTAGAGATAAATAAAAGCATTTCAATAGCATACTCTAACTCAGGTTGATCCTCTAAGAAAAGAGGAGGATTACACTACAAAAAAGTATTAGGAGGGGTCCCATAGTTCATTTTGAAAATGGTAATATGAACATTACTAACATATAAAAGAGGAGCCCTACTCTATCTATGGAATACCCTAATAGGATTAGTAAGTTTCATCATGTCTATTGAATGTGACTCAGTGTCATTACCAAATAGAGATTATGTGATGAAGGGAAAATAAGAGAGATGAGAAATCAAAGGATAAAGAGGTGACTAAAATAGTACAAGGTTGAATAGGTCAACCCAACATAAAAACATGGACTATAAGACTATACAGGGTTGATTCAGTATAGTTTATAAAAGGTAGAAAAGCTACTAGGTCAAATGGGTCAATCTAGTATAGCAAACAGATAATTTAATAATCCTAAATTAGATTATGAAAATAAAACAAGGTAAGTTTACAAGTAATGAAAAATAGTAAATACTGAAAGGAAACATATAATCAATTGGGTTAATGCTAGCCAATCCAATTAAATCATACAAAATAAATCTTGTACTAATATTGGCTAATGCAAGTTTTTGCACACATAATTGAGCAAAGACAAAGTAATCAACGTGAACAGTAAAGAGCTAACTACTTGGTCAACCTGAATATTTATTAAATTATTAAGATATGATTTTTAATGTGATTATAAGTTGGCTATAAATAAGGTAATGGATAGAAATCTAAGGATGGTTTTAGGTATTTTAGGATGAAATGGACTATAGTGGCAACCCTCACTTCACACACCATAGTGATAAGGGCGTCGAGTGCTTAGCTATAATATACCATTAACCACACTTTATACTTGACTATAACATCAAGTCAGCTTCCCCCTTAGTGATGAAATTTAGTTATGTTGGCCTAGGGTAGATAGATTTTAAAGTTATTGTTTATGTTTTTGTGATTTTCCCATGTGTGCATAAAATAGAAATAGTGAAACTAAGTGATTAATTAAAATTCCCTTAATTAAACTATGTGATCTATTCTAAGCATGTAAGCAACAAGAAGAGAAATGTGTGAACTAATTACTAGCAAATATGAGGTTAAATTCAACTTAAAACAATGTATAGTGTGGACACTATATGGATAAAATATATAACAGAGGTGAAAGGGTTGAGCCTTTACTATGGAAGAAAGGTCTAAAAATGAATTGGGTCATCAAGGTTGATTTAGTTATTTTAGACAACATATAGAACACAAAACTGGGTCAGTAGGGTCGATCCATTTAATTATGCAAGGGTAGTTTTAAAGACTGTAAACTATGAAATGAAATATATAAAAGAGAGAATTAGAGAGGTAACCTTGGTAGATAAAAGATGTAATGAAAAAATATTGCTAATAAATAACCTTGAAGTATGCTTGAGAAACCTATAAACTGGGTCGATAGGATTGACCAAGCTATGTAGGAACCTACTAAAAAGTGATGAAACTATAAGGGGTCAACTAGGTAAACCTAGTAGGTTTAACTAGGTGTCTAAAAGGCTGGAAACTTGTATTGGGTTAACTGGGTTGATCCAATTACTTTTTCTTAGAAACATGTGCACAAACATAAATAGTTGGGTCAAAAAAGTTGATCCAATATGTCAAAATATATGATAAAAGTGATGATCAAAATACTAAAATAAAGAGAAAACTTTCAAGGGTTAGTTTCATGTCAGGTTCACCATAATGTGATATAAAGGTAAAGATAAAGTGAATGATAATACTAACAAGAAAAGAAATAAAAAAAGAAATGTGAAGATAATCCAACTAGTGGTGGGATAGGATTCATGTTGGGCTCACCAGAATTTATGCAATCAAAAATTCATCATGTCTATAAATAAATCTTGGTTCAAAGAATATATAGCATACCTACACTTCCTATTGGTGGTACACTTGTTAAGCAAGAGCATGATCAATATGGGGATCTATTAGACCTGATTAAGGGATCACTTATCACAAGACATCATGCTAGGAAGGGTTCAAAATCCTATATTATAACATAATCATATAAAAACCCTAATAGATTCCTATTTTTTAAACATTCACCTATTTTAATAAATAAGAAAGTAAAACTAATCTACTGCACATCAAATCTTATGGTACAAAGTGGGGGTTAGAAATAATAAAACAACAACTAAACTAAACATGTATTAGAAGACATATACCCATGCCAATGTATATGAAATCCTAATACATGGGATAAGAATACAAATATATCTACTCTTACAAAGGAGAAATAAATTTAGGAATACATACCTTTGAAGACAAACTTGTCGAGCCTCAATCTCTCCTTTGGCCAAGGTGATTCACAAGAGATTATTACAATATTTAAGGATAACCAGGATAAATCATCTATAGGCTACACAGCCTATCTAATAATCTAAAAGACTTATCCATAAGGAAAGATCTATATCTCTAAATAAATTATGGAACAAGCTTTATTCCTCAAGTAGAATGGTCAATAAGCAGATGTTCATTCACACTTATTCACTAATAATTATTATTTTATGAAATAGTGAGAAATGAGATTATATATATATAGACATTGCCCTAAATCTTCTTGGTAACATTTATTGTATAAGGTTGACCTAGTCGACCCAGTGTGTTTTTGAGGATAATTCACTAGGTTTGAGTTGGGTCAGCTAAAAGGCTAACAAGATAAGAAAATGAAAAATGCCTTTAAATTGTACTATGTTGATCGAGTAGACCTTGTATAATTGATTGTCCAAAAGGGTGTTAAGGAAATAAAATGAGGATGGAAAGAGGAAAAAGACTAAAATAGGTAAGACTGAGAAGAATAAGCTTAAGGTAAATGGTTTTAATGAGACAAGTGTGTAGATGGAAAGTGGAAAAATGGATAATAGTCTTACAAAGCACTGATGGTTTACCCACCCCTTTCCTAGTGCACCCCTTAGGGTGTGCACTTAGAGATATTGAGACTCGATAGGTTCTTTCAAGATAAAAAGTGTCAATAATCAATAAAATTTTAAAACATTATGGGTATACACTCATCACCCTATCTATCATCCTATTGACTCTCATCAGGAAAATTAGACAAGATACTAATCATAATGCATCTCTATGTAGATACTTCTATATGTTACTTTTCTACTCTATTTTATTTAAATTATTTTCATGTATTTTATCATGTTTATATATGATTGTATTATGTTTCATTTTTTTCTATGTTTCTTTTTAATATTGCATCATGTATCTTTTTGTCGATTATGAAATGAATGAGGATGCTCTGTTGACACCAAAAATTAAAATGATGATTCTAGGTACCCTTGATGATGAAGAGTTTACTAATTTTCCATTTTATAATCATAAACTTTGGCACAATGTCCTATTGGTCATATTTATATCATGAATAATAATTCCTAGTGTTATTTTACACTAGATTGATTAAGACTATGATGAGCCTTATTACAAAAATGATGGATTGATAATGGATTTCACTCATCATTTATCTTATCCTTTATCACCTACCTAATTATCTCATCATCATTATCCCATCATCAAGACAATCATCTAATTCCACTCATCTAATATCCAATCATTCCTATGAGTCCTTTTATCATCATATTTATATCCTCTAACTAATCATCAATCATCTCTCTAATCATCAACATATACATCTCAAATCAATTCTCAATCCAATAATAATCACACCTAACATATATTTAACAACTAACATGTCTAATAATCATTTCCATGCTCATTCTCTAGTCTATATTTTCATCTACCATTTAGTCTAAACTACATTATCTTGAGGTTTTTTTAGACTTTGTAGGTAGCGCTCAGTCACATGGTGTGCCTAAGGTTAGCTCGACCACTCTCTCCTCTTTCCACATCATTTTTCATCACATATTTCTTGTCCTTCATCATTATATAGTATATCATCAATCAAATCCTTGAGATATAATATCATTCATTCATTAATCAAGATATTGATCAATCACCATCACCAAAATGATATCCCTAATATTTTCATCAATTGCTCATACTTATCAATGGGGCCAGACAAATCACAACATCCATATATTATTCCATTAGTCATCCATTATCATTGATTGGTCAAGGGATCATTTAAATTCTATGGTTCTTCATTCAATTTAGACATGACCAAAATTGTAAATTTATTATTTTCACTCACTCCCTTGCATGTGTCATTATTAGGTGTATCATTTCTCTTAATAAAATTATTGTTCATTAATTAAATTGCATTACACTCTAATTTTTCACCTTCATCCTTTGGTCACTCAATCATATCATTTATTCTCTCTCATCCATTTCACCATATCACTCACCTTTAGATTTCAGCTATACCTGTTAATTGATCTTATCAAAACATTGTCATATTTTGGCCTAATTCTCTCCCATGCATGCATATTTTCTTCAAATATGTCAATAAATCATGGCCTTATCTATCAATCATCTTTGTTCCTAGATCTCCCTAGCATGTGTCCTTTCTTTGGATATGTCTAAATATAGGGACCTTTAGTCTTATCGTCATTGTGTTATGGTTGATCCAACTTAAGATGTGTTCACAGTTATGACCTAATCATTTTTGCTTCTTATGCATAGGTATTTTCCAACAACATCATCATTTTGTATCTAAAACCCATGTTGAGTTTACTTTATTCAACATTTATCTCACATCTATCATCCCAACCCCATGTTTATTCACACTTCCCACACCTCATTTCTTCTTTTTTAGTGGCCATCTATCTCATTTTTCTCTGCATGACCCTCGAAGGGGCATCATGTCCACTAACATAATTTGATAACATTCATTCATGAGTGTCTTTATTATTTGAAAATTTATTACTCCTTCTACTTCTCCAACTTTTAATTCCCTTTCAAATAGGGGCAAACTATATCACTTAAAATTACTTGATTCGTAACTAACATCAATAATTTCATCTATTTCCATCTAATTTATCTTAATATCATATTATATTAGTTATAAAATAATATTTATAATATATATCCCCCATTCTAATCTAACCTTATAACATCCCATACCTTGTATTAATTCACCTAAGTCCCCATTATCCACTAACTAACCCCATTTATCTAATATTTGGGAATTTAAAATTCCCTTCCACCTACCCTAGCCTATGAGTAGCCTCCCCTACTCCCATAGATTCTCTATAACCCACTAATAATATGAATAAATTATATAATAATTGTCATTATACTTACACAAATAATCTATAGGCTTTTACCTCTAGAACATTCCCTCCTCTAGAATCATCAAATGAATTTCTAATTCCTTGAATAATTCTCCACCATTGATCTTCCAACTTTGACTTTTGGCCATTGATCTTCCTTATTCCCTCTCTATAAATAACCATCTCATCCTCCATTGAATGTAACTAGTAAATCCATGAGGCTTAATTATAAAATCTTATATCAACTTAGTATTTTGATCAAGTCATCAAGTATATATGTTGTCTACAATATGAAGCTATTGTAAGAATTCATACATCTATACTAGTTAGTCTTTTTTATTGAATCTTGTTTGGAGAATTTATCTTTATATTTTAATAATGATGGTATTAATGTTTCATTTATTTTCATTATAGTATAATTTACCTAAATTCATGAAGTATATATTAAATTTGGGTGATTTTGATATAAACTACATATCCAAATATTTTATCTCAAATTTATAATCTCACACCTGAAACTCTGGTTCTAGTATGGGATTAAAAGTGGAGGTGGTCATTGTTATACTATGCAAGACTTTTGGCATAGAATTTATCAAATTTAAATATCTATAATTTATAATTAACTCAAATTAAGGTGCTCTTAATGATTGAGAATTGTAAAATTCATCATGGTGAATCTTATTTGGATGTGACCTTAAAGCCTCTATGATATTTTCTGTAGTAATGGTTTTGATGGCCTCATGTTGCATGAAATAAAATATGAGTTGATGGTGTGATTCCAAATTATTATTTTCCCAATTTGGAATTAATTTAAAATCTCTAAAGCAAATCCCATTTAGATTGTTTGGTAATGATGGATCTCCTCCAATTATCAGTTCATGATATCCCTTAATCAGGATAAAAAAATGTGAGGAACATGTAAGGCATAATCTTATTTTATCCCTTATCGCACTATAAAAATTATTAAGGATAACCAAATCTCAATTTTAGAGTGGTAGGATCATTTAATATTATTCTAATTAGGCATGGTTGGGAGCTCGTCATTATGATAGCTCTTCCTATATGAGATGGTCACTTAGGTGTATGAAGTACAAAAGGTTCCTCCTTATTGGTTTAGGCCTCCTAGTTATTTGACATATATGACACTTTTAGGTGTTTATAAACACATTTAATATCATAATTTGTTAACTATTCATGAGGATACAACATATTTGATACCTTTCAGTGTATGTAGACATGTGGTGCCTCCTCATTGGGTTAGACCTCCTAGGGCTTTGAGATGTCTAACACTTTCAGGTGTATAGAGACACATGGACCCTCCTCATTAGCTCATAACTCTTGGATATCTGATATATTTGACACATTTTGGTTTATGGATACTTGTGGCACATCCTCATTGGTTTGGGACTCAAGGGTCTCTAACAACATTGAAATCTTTAGGTGTATGGAGACATGGTGCATCCTCATTAATTTAAAATTTTATGGATTTAATGGCTGTGACACATCTGGGACCTAAAAAATGTACATAAAGGGGATAATTTAGTCTAAAGTTTATTGGTAATTAATTTTACACTTACCTATTTACCAAAAGGACTTTAGGAGAGCTAGCTAGGACTCTAGGACTAAGACCCCAAAAAACTGCCTACATAATAAATTTCTCTATAAATAGTTAGTGCCATAAAAACTATAGAAAACACTTTGAAAATAGCAATGAGATACTTATTTTTTAAACTTAAATAGTTTCAAAAAAATTTCAAATATAATAAACAAATATTAATGGTACTGTAGAATATTTTATCGATTGTGATTGAGCAAGGATCCACATTTTCATAAGGGTAATGTTCAAATGGGGCTCCATTAGAGCATTAATTTTTTTGAATTTGAGTAATGAAAAGGTCCCATTTTATTATGTGAAAATGGATGTATTGGCCATAGAAAATGGTAAATTTATAGGTAAAATATTGCCCCAATATTTAGAACCCAAACTCTAGGCTACCATTCTTTAACAAGGTAATGGGCATATAGAAACTCCTTTAGATAGAACTAGGCAAAAAGGGATCACTTATGTCTAATTCAAAAAATAACACATTAGGATTTGATTTATTCAATAGGTGATCTTGTGTGAGGAGTTATTTTTTTTGTCTCCTTTTAAATTACCTTACCTAGTTTAGATGTGTCTTAGGTAGTTAAAGATATTGAAAGGTGATTATTTTAAGCAACTTGGCTAATGAAAGGAAGGATCAAGAATTGATGTAATTATAGTTAGGCATATATAGGCCCAATAGAGATACATTTGGTCCTAATATAAGCATGCTCCATTATCAGCCATATTTTAAATCCTATGATGGAGGTTTCATAAATAGCCCTTTCTTAGGATGAGACTTTTTATTTCCTTAAGGTTTCAAACTTCCTTTTAGTTATAATGTTCTCTTGTTTCTAATTTTATAGGACTAGAGACTAATGTAATGAAGTGGAATGGTTAATCTAGTGATTTATTTTATACCAAAAGGATCCTCACTTTTTTATTGACTCCATGGCAACTTTATATGTTTTTTTGAGTGCAATGATGACCTTCTAACAAATATATAATGTTATCAAATCACTTGCTCAGTTATGGATTTGTGTCTTCTCTCTCTAGAAAATACAAAATGATTTTTCCTACCTATAACATTATTTACAAATGGGGTCCTACATTCTATTTCTTACTTTTAGGACTATATTTTGAAGGATTTATCAACCTTCAAAGTGACCAAACTTGAGGATATTGGGACCAATGCTTGATTCTAACTTTTTATCTATCTTGGTGCTAGTTACTTCTCAATATTATTATGGGAATGATGTTCCACTTATGGGTGCAAGGATAAAATACTATGTAGGATTGAAAAAAAGACAAATACTAGGAGAGAAGATGAAAATAGCCAAATCCCCAAATGAGAACTAGCAAGAAATGAACACATGATGAAATCAAACATGTAATAAAAGAAAACATGTAATAGTTTTTTTTCTTCCCATCATCCTACATGTATTCTTGCATGAAATTTTATGTGGGAAAAGTGAGAGTCATTGGGAATATTGACACCAAACCATATACCAATAGAAATGGTGAACTCTTAAGATTTTTATTGTATCTAGTTCAATTATCCTAGAGTGCATATTTCAACTATAAATGTCAATCCTTAGATTGATTTTTTATAAATTTATTTATTATGTCTTATTGGTAGACTTAACTAATCCATTCTTTTTTAGGTAATAATTTGATGAGAATTTAAGGGTGATGCCATTCTCATAATCCCATTTTGTGATTTTGGATTATTGGAATATGGGATCATTGCCATAAACTAGTGATGTTGGGGTACCAAACCAGATGATTACATTATCCTTAAGGAACTTGATCACTTTTTTACTTGTGTTATTCCTAGTTATTATTTCCTCCATACATATAATGCAATAATCAGTGGCTATGAGTGTAAAATTATGTCCCACTAATGAATTAAGGTTGATGAATCCCATGGAGTCAAGTCCCCATTGAGAAAAAAGAGACTCTTATATTAAATATTAGAGGGGAATAACTACATGAAAATCCTTATTTTCAAAGGTTTGGCATTCATGTAAAGTGTGAACATGAGCATGGGAATCATCAAGGATGATGGGTGAATAATATATAATTTGCACTATCTTATGGGTGGTTGTCATTCTTGAGGGGTGGTCATTACCCAATTTCTCATGAATATTGGTCATAACTTCTACCAATTCTTATGATAGATTCTTGAGGTATATACACTCATAATTATTCCAGTAGATCACTCATTTTTTGAGTATGTAATGGGTTAAATTCAGCCTAAGGGCTCTCTTTTGCATTTGGTACAATCCTAGAAGAAGACTCCCTTCAAGAATAAATTGGATAATTGGGTCATCTTAGTCCTAATAGACTATTTTTTACTATTCCAAATTCATCATAGTAATCTATGGGTCAATTTTAGTAATCATTTGAGTGGGACATTTTCTTCTCACCAACTTGAACAATTTGAATTATAGGTCATACTCTTATAACTTGGCCCTCCATCAACCTTTTGAGTACTCCCAGATCATTTAACCCAAAAATAAGTTTTATGATAGGGTTAGGGACAATGGCATGTACCTTATTTCTAAGGATGTAATGTCATAATATATTTACAACCTTTACTAGGGCATATGCATGTTTTCCTAGGGTGGAGTAAATTAGATCTACATCCTTGAAGCTAGTGCTCATGAAGGATATTGGATGATCATCTTTATGTAGACATGTAAAATTGGACACCAATGGATTCACATCTAGATTTAGACCAATTCTTGCCAATAATTGAATACTGAGCCCAAGAATTTCCATAAGTCTCAAATGTGGCTTCATAACCATGCAATTAAATCAACTTGGCCCATAAATAAATTAATTTGGCTAAATGCACATTGAATTAAATCAAATATTTCAACAAATGACCAAATTCCTAAATGGGATTAATTAAAGTGAAAATCTTAGTCAAAGCCTAATTAAATTTATGCTTGAACAAATGAGATAATAACTCAATTACCAAAAAGGAAAATTAAAATATCAAGAGCATCTTAGAATATCCTAGAAGCTACTCATTACCATTGTGATTTGTCTCAAATGGAAAATATCTAAAGAATATCTTAAGAATATGCCAAACTCAACCAAGGATTATACACTCAATAAAGGTTTTAATTTAACCCATTCCAAGTTATTTTTAAGCCTATAAAAAAAATCTTAGATATCATCATTTATAAATCTCAATCAAGGTAGTGTTATTATGCAGGAATTTGATCATAAAGAAAATAACAAAGTTATAATGTCAAACTCCATCCAAAATTGAACCAAGCCATATAAATCAAGCCAATCATTCAATAATGGTGCAAAGAGGATATTATGTTAACCATATGTCATTGATGAATACTTATTATAAATAAACTGAGTAATCCAATTGAATTACTATTTGGAGCTATCAAGGATTTGGTAAGTAATTTGTGTTTTTATGTTTATATTTCTCATTTCCTTCCATGTTTTATTAAGTTCTCATTTGTTTTATTCATTATGATCCCCATATGATCAATAATAAAGAATGTTAAATTGTTATCAATTTCATCTTTCATTATTTTTGAGACTAACTCTATAATAAAATCCTCCTTTGAGTTAAAATCCTAGATCACAAATGGCATGCCTGATGGGACATGATTGTGCATCCCACATCTTTGAACAAAAATAGATGTTAAAATAGATCTTATTTTTAATCTATTTAATATTTTTATTTTTATTTTTTGATAATTTTTTATTACTGGTTTCATCTTAATTCTCCCAAAATTTAATTAAAATATTATTTTTAGTTTAGAAGTTGACTCTTTTAGTGACTGCCACTTTTTATTTTCTAATTTTCTAGTAAAAATGGCTAGTAAAAATATAATAATTTTTTTTTCATTATTTTGACCTGAAATTTTATATATATGTGAATCATAGACATATAAAAAATCTCCAAAAATTTCATGACAAATGGATATATATTTTAAAATTTATGGTTAAAATACTAACTGTAAGTTTTTATGTTTTGTGTGTTCAGTTTTATTTGTTTTAACCTTCTAACTTGTTTGCATTTTTCATAGGTTTAGTTTTTTTTTTTTTTTTTTTTTTTTTTTGAGATTTTTTGATATTTTTTATAACCTTTTCATAACCTAACATGTTTTCTTGCTTGATTTTTTCCTTTGGGTCGACATATTTTACCCTTCAAAGTTGCTTGTCTCCTTTGATAAATAAACTTCAAGGCTAAACAAAGTGATGATCTTTTTCTTGTAGGGCCTATTTGAAAAATCCTCAAAAAAAGCTTAATTAGTTCTTTAAAACTTATTTTGTGATGTTTTAAAATGAATTAGGAATTTCACTTCTAGTTTAAAAATAAAATTTTGCATGTTTGTGGTAAATGTTTTGATTGTTCTTTCAAAGTTCACAACTTCAATCCAAGGGGCTAAAGAACATCACCACACATTTCATTTAGTGATTTAAAATTGAACACACTTATAAAGTATTTTTTTTAAAATTTTTATATCATTGTTTACCTATATTAGATTTTTTTAAGCAAATATTAAGTTTTGCATGTATGTTCTCCTATCCGTCCCCTTTAGGAAAATTTTGGGATCAAAAGTGCCTTATTATCACATTTTAGTGCCTAGTCCAAGGTACAAAAATAATGTCATTTAATTTTATCTCCAAAAACTCACATATAATTGGGTGATATTAAGGTGACCATAAAGTCTTTCTATTTTATTCATTTATTTCCATGCATCTTGACTTGTGAGGTGGATGTCATTACCTTCAACAAGTTCTTTAGGGAAGCTTTGACTTGGGGTTTCATCTCACAACATCATATTCAACCCCTCTCTATGGGGTGGTATATAAATTGGGATCAACTCACTAATATTATAGGTTTGAGTGGATAAACCTTCTCATAGCATTGGGGCTAAGTCCAATATGTATGAGTAAATTGGACATCATACTACACTGAGAAAGTGACAGATGTAGTGGTTGTAAAAAGGGTAAGAAATTTTTAAAAGTGATGTGTTGCTTCTCTTTTTTGGTAATGTGAAATTTGATATACATGGTATCCATCCAAAAAAATTCAAAAAACAATAATTTTAGTCAACCCCATATTACCATACCCTTGCTAGGATTTGGATGATTATACTTAGTGTATTTTGGTCATTTTTGCTTGGTATATTTTAAGACTAAACCTTGTTTGTTTGTTTACAACCACATCAAATACTAGTTTATTTATATGTCACTCTTTGATTAAAGAGGTGTTATGCTTGCCATTTTACAACACACTTGTGTCTTGAATTTTTCTCTAAACATGTTATGTATGTGTCCCTTGATTTGAACCAAAAAATGCTATGTTACCCAAATCATTATCAAGTTTGAGCCTTTGAGTCTTTGAAACAAAACATTGATCACATCATTAAATCATGCTTACATTTTTAGGTTTCTCATTTTATTTCAATACTTTTTTTACCATTGTTCAAAACCATGTCACATCAGCCATTTGGACCTTGTTCATGCATCATCATGCTGTCCAATCTTGTCTACCTTATTTGGTCGATCAAAGCCTAGTTTTCAACATTGAGTTTCTAATTAACCTTTCCAAGTTCACATTAAAACATTGATTTATTTTTATTTAACCTTCACTTCATAGGGGTTGACACATAGATATTTTTATATTGGGTTGCATAACTTCAGTTAATTTATTACCCAAATTTACAAACTATTACTTGTTTATTCAAGGAGCCTTATTTCTATTGCTTGTTTGTTCACATATCCTATCATTATCATTTTTTGTGCCTTTATTTTGGAAAACATGGTATTTTTTTTAGGAGCCTTTGGCCTTAAGACTTATACCAACTGATCATGTTTATGTTTAATTCTATGTGTTGGCTCTATGTCAAAATTATTCCAAACTTGTTATATTAAATCAGATCAAATCACCCTTTATTTCAAGTCTATATTTTGATGTCATGTTTGACTAAAAGTCCTAGTAGATCACATTTTTTTGAGCCTAAATTTTGACTCCATGTTTGGACAAAAGACATAGTAACTCAACTTTTCCTATTCCTAGTCTAGATCTTGTTTGGAACACTTTTACCTAGACGTTAACATACTAAATTTTATCCATTTCTTGACCTTTTGTCTGTATGACATTTGACATTAAAGTTTTTTATGCCAAGTTTTATCATAAACCATTTTAGAGATACAACTCCATTTTTAGACCATATTAGAGATAAAGTTCCACCTTTGACCAAGTTAAACCAAGTTTGAATCTTTTTTCCTTTAAACATTATTTTTTAGAGTTTGCATAACTCTAAGCCTTTTTTTTTCAGATTTGTCATCATTTATGTGGATATTTCTAGCTACACTTATGGTGGAGTCACATATAATCCAAGTTATGATATAATGGCCACACAAATTGACTATAATGAAATGCCTACTTATTATCCAACTTGAGACTTTGACTAGTATGAAGATGTTTATGAGGCAGAATTTGTTAAATACCGATATATAGATAATATTATTTGGTATATAGATCTATACCTTCATTACAATAACTAATACATATAACATAGTAAAAAACTAGCTTATGATCCAACTCAAGATTGGGATGATAGGATTTATCAAGAGGACTTAGATTCTTTGGTTTGTAAAAGTAACAAAGCTCCATGATATCCTTTCATTATCTAATCATCAACTATCACTAATCCTCCTTTAGACTATCTGATCTACCAATCTTGATAGTATCCAAAGAATATCATTACCATTCCAGGACCTCATATTTTGGCTTGTGTGAGCAACCAAATTACATAATACCCAACCATTAAAATTTTAGGACATCATCCTTTGGCTTGTATGAGAAACCAGACTCCATAATGCCCAAACATTTATATACCAATACCTAGTCCTTTTGTTTACGTGAGTAACTAGGCTCCATGATAGCCCATCATCATTACATGACCTAGTACTTTGGCTTGTGTGAGCAATCAAGCTCCACACTGCCTTATTGTTTCAATTTTAGGGTTTCATCCTTTAGCTCATTTGATCAATCCATCTTCACAATGCCCTACCATTATCCAACCATTGATCAATGTTGAACTATTTTCATATGTTCCCCACTTTAAAAATACTTGGCTAATCTAATCCAAACCTTATCTGATCATTTAGTTACAACCCCAACCAATCCAACCAAAACCTTAACCAATCTAATCCAAACCTCAACCAATCATTTAGCTACAACCCCAACTACTCTAATCAATACCTCAATCATGACAATCATTTGAGGACCAAGTTGTGTTCAATACTATTACACTACAACCAGTCATAAACCAAGGCCAAATCATTCAACCAATTAAAGATGTTTTTTTTAACCAACCATTTATGATAATTCAACCTATGATGAATCACCTTTTATCCTTATGTCTACTTTTCAAGAGCCTCCTATTAACAAGATAGTTTTTGAGGAGTTGTATCTTTACCTTTGTCCTACCATTCTCAAGTCTCACTTTGACATGTCATTCTTAGTGGATCCCATTATGCCATCATAGGTCATTACTTATCCACTACCAAACATTCAATAGGACATCATTGTAATAGAGTATCTATTAGATGAATAATTAGAGTTAGATTCAAGTTATATTCTTGAACTAACCTTCAATTTAGCATTATAATCATAATCAAAATCAACATTAGTCTCAACATCAGATATAAAGTCCCTTGAGTCAGAATCAAATTTAGAAGAAGAATACATTCATGAATATTACAATATTAGCTATGCATGCCTTGTAAACTAGTTTTAATACATTTTTTATCCTTCTACTATCTTTGAGGATGAGTACTTCAACTTTGACAAAATTTCTTCTAGTATCTTCTATGAGGATTGCACAACCTACACCCATTCCATCATCATTCCATAGGTCATTACCATTAACCATCATAGCATGCCATTGACATTCCATCTCTCGTAAGTGTCAATTGGGATCGATAGAAATGCACCTTATTAAACTAAATTCATGGAAATGTAATAATTAAACAATATCAAGGACACTAATACCAAATTCATATAATAGAAGAGCACTCACTTAGTGAAACATTTTAAGAGGCATTATGGGAAAATCAAATTCAGAATTTAACACCTTCTAGTGAAACCTTTTTGGAGGCATTAGAAGACAATCAAAGTAAAAATTCCATGTTACTTACTAAAACCTTTCTAGGAGTGATATGGGACAATCAAGAAAACTTCATTGGTATAAACCTCTTTGAGGTGCCAATAGCTAAGCACAAATGTTCTTCACTATTTAATGATGACATTACTAAAGATGAAATCAAAATATATTCCACTCTATAGCATAATCATATGGTAACTAATATTAGACCCAAATAATAGAATAATATAGTGGTCCATTGAGAGAAGAAGTCTTCAGCCCCACCACATCCAAAGTTATGTTGAATAAAAAATAGAAAACATTATATGTGCCTAAACATCTTGATCTTTATTTGTTTCCCATCCATTATTCATTCCATTATCCTCCATCATTACACTTCCCAATCAAACCTACCATCCAAAATTTATTCATATTTACCATCCATGGTCATACTTTCCTTTGTAGAGGCTATTAAGATACCTTATCTCAAATTTTGAAGGAAATAACAACAACTATTGATGAAGATCATAATGACATCATTTACATCTGAATTTGTAGCTAGTTTTTGATAGAGAAACTATTTAGATGAGGTGTGGGCTAGTAATTTACATGATTGATTATTTTGGTCATATCATTTATTGATCAAGACATGCATCTCCCTATTAGAAATAAAAATAAAATCATTTACCATACCCAATCCAAATACGTCCAAAACCACCAACCATCACTATCCAAAAACATGTACCATGTTGTTTTCATTTTCCATATCAAGTTATCAATCCTTTTTTCATTGTCACATATCTTAATCATTCACCTTATCACTTGGGGGTAACCCTCTTACCATTTTATCCAATATATCAAACTAATAATTATCCTAATCAATCATTATTCTATAATATTCCATTATACCATATCATTCCTATCTAGACCAAAGACTATTTTTAGTCATCCTATCAAATCCTATTTTGATCTTGGTTACTTTGGTTCTTCCCACACTTTTTGTGAGGGGATTTTGATCAAGTTTCAATAATCAATAAAATTCATGTTTATAATGATATTTTATGAAAGTATTTTGATATTTTATTTGGTAATATACCTTTCATTTTTTGTCTTATATCAAGTTTGTTTATGTGAGCATGATTATATCGCCTACTGGGGTAAATCAGTATTCATCAATCTTGCTACTAATTATAACCACCTATGGGTAAATTAGTAACATTTATCTAATCCATTTTATCCTAGTTATAACCAACTATGAGGAAACCAGGGCAAACATTTGTTTATCATGCATTATTGTATCACCTTGTCATTGTTATTTTTATTTGATTAACCATTTGCTGGATTTAAGAACTTATTAAGACCTAGTTGGTTTTTATCCACCTTTTGTGTGGATGGAATTAATATCAATTGATTTCATTTTGGGATTATGTAAGTCATTCTCAATTCTTGATGAGGTCACTTTAGTCCCCCTTTCTATGCACTCTTTTCATTTGTGAGCAACTTAAGTCAAATGCTCTCACTAATTTATGAATAGGTATCTTATCATTATCTAACGAGTTGAGATACCTCAAAATTAAAAAACATTTGAAACATTTTAAAATCAAAATTTTTTATCATATTTAAGCCTAGTTCATCATCCTCAATCTACCTTACTAGGGCAAAGTCATTATTACGATGCTTTATTTTACTTTTGCTTTCAAGATGTTTGTTTATTTCTCATTGTTTATTTATTTGAGTTTTTTTTTTTGTTTCTTTGTTTTTTGTTTTCTTGTCTATCTCTTTTATTTTAGTATTGTTGCTTCAACTCAGTCTATATGCATTCATTGGGTGATTCCTTGAGCACATTATTCTTGAGTCCATCCATATTCATACGTCAACATAGTCATCATGGTTTTTATCATTGGTGCATTATTTTCAATTATTTATTGTATTAGGAGTCAGTATTTATGCGCATTTTATCCAAGTCTTCATGGCATTCTATAATGAAACCTGCCCTCATGTGCTACAACAAAAATTAGTTACAAGATGTCTACAAGCAAGGGAGTATCAAAAGTTTCTCCTTGGTATCTTAGCAAATCCTTCCACACCCATCTTGATCAAATCAACCCATTGAGCATTCTAGTGGTATCAATGATAATTAATATGATCATATTCACATTGGTAGGTACAACAAAATCATTCCCATTGATCAACCTTTATTCTTCTATTTATCTCTTTCATCACTTTATACATTATTGCATGCCTAGTTGTTATGTCTTCTTTAGTCATTATACCATCACATCTACATTTGTGCCCACTCATCTTTAATCTATATTCTAGGTTGTCCTTGAGTTATGCTTGCTAATCTACCCTATTAGGGAACCACCATATAAAACATCATATTTTAGCCAATAAAATTCCTCTGAATGATTTTAACTACCTATAGTAAAATCATTATTTCAAATTTTATTCTTGATTATAATTGCCTTTTGGAAAATTAGTATGCCTTTTAAATCAATGCATGTCAGAATTTCTCATTTAGATTAATCTCAACCATGAATTAATTATACCTTTATTCTGATTTCTTTTTGAGGGACCATCCATCCACATATGTGATGGCTACTCCCTTGAGGGGGCATCATCTTAGTATTCCCAAACACTATTTGGAGATTTTTATTCATATCATCTCATTTTTGGCATATAAGCCATTTCTCATTATTTGAGAAGACATTGATGTGCTTACAACTTAAAACATCTTCCCAAACAAGGGCAAAATATAAACATGTAAAATTATCCTCCAATGGATTCACATTTGACTTTAGACCAATTATTGCCAATCATTAAATACCTAGCCTAATAATTTTAACAAGTCTCAAATTTGGATTCATAACCATACAATTAAATCAACCTAGCCCATAAATTAATTAATTTGGATAAATGCACATTAAATTAAATCAAATCTTGTAACAAATGACTAAATGCCTAAATGGGATTAATTAAAGTGTAAATCTTGATCAAAGGCTAATTAAATTTACTCCTAAGCAAATGAGCTAATTAATCAATTACCAAAAAGGAAAATTCAAATATCAAGAGCAGCTTAGAACATCCTAGAAGCTAGTAATTACCTTTGTGAGTTGTCTCAAATGGAAAATATTTAAAGAATATCTTAGAAATATGTCAAACTCAACCAAGGTTAGTAAACTCAACCAAGGTTCTAATTTAACCCATTCCAAGTGATTTTGAAGCCTATAAAAGCAAGTCTAGAGTTATTCATTTAGAGAGCTCAATCAAAGTAGTGTTATTATGCAAGAATTTGGTCATAAAGCAAATAGCAAAATTTTAATGCTAAAATCCTTCCAAAAATGAACCAAGCCATATCAATCAATCCAAAAATTAGATAATGGTGCAAAGAGGAGATTATGTTAGCCATATGTCATTGATGAAGACTTATTATGCATAAATTGAGTAATCTAACTGAATTACCATTTGGAACTATCAAGGATTTAGTAAGGAATTTGTGTTTTTATGTTTATATTTCTCATTTTCTTCCATGTTTTATTGAGTTCTCATTTGATTTATTCATTATTATTCCCCCATGATCAAGCTTAAAGGATGTTAGATTGTTAGCGAGTTCATCTTTCATTTTTTTATACTAACTCTATACTAATCTCTTCCTTTAAGTAAAAACCCTGATCACACTTTATAGATACTAAAATATGATTTATGTAGTACCTCAATATTGTATACTTGGAAAATATCCATCATGGTTTTACCTTTTATTTATAGATATAATCACTACTAAAAGGCTTGCATTCACTATCTATTTGTGCCTAAGTTTCTTATCTCTTAGTTTGACCATTTTTATTCTAATGACTAGGCCTTGTATACTATGAAAAATATCTAAACATGATCATTATTTTTCACTACCAATTTTTGACTTGTACCTATTTTATATTTTCCTATACAATAGTGTCTTAGATAGACACTTGGATTGACACAAGTGTCTACTTTATCTACAAAGTGTCAAGTGCCCAAAATTCATCCATTTTACAAATAGAACATATCCTAAAGGTCATATGAAGTGTTTTATTTTGAAATATTTATAAAATAGATTGGTGTATATACAAGATAAAGCCTCATTCATTCATCACTTAAAAAAATTGGAAACTCAACATACCAAGAAGTAATCAATCAAACATTCAAGTGAGTAAACATGTCCTATTCATCCCTATTTATATATCATTCATATGAAAATTATTCCTATAGGTTTTATGCATTTAAAGATTAGTTCATGAGACATATTTTAAAAGTTGCAAACTAGGTTACTACATGTCTTTACTTATCACACATTACATCCTTATGCACACATAATCCAACACATAGAGGATAGCTAAATAACTTTGTTTCATTTAAATTATTTCATATGTGGGAAAGTATCATTGATAGAGGGATAATTGGGGTAGATTGATACCATGATCCCACTAACCCATTTTTCCCATAGTCACTCTAAGGGTGAAGAAACTAGGATTTTGATCAATTGACAAAGAGTGACAACTTGTTTGCATGATCTAAAGACATAAAAATAAAGGTAATAGAAAACCTAGAGGGGTCTAGTTGGTTACATATATATCTAGTTATCATTTTGTATAAGACACATGTAGAATGGTTAAACACATGTATCGATGCAACTATTCATATCCAATGTAAACATTTGAGGCCATAGAAAGAATATTTCTAGAATCTCATGACTATTCTAGGATCACCTTCCAGTCTATTTTATATTAGACCTACATGAGCACATTGAACTAGCTAGGTATTATTGTTCCCTATTTATTTTAATATCTAGTAATAGTTGTACCTTACTATTTTTAGCAAATATTAATTATATAAATTTATAACACTATTTGTATGATTTTTCTATTTAATTGTCTTGCTCATTAGGTTAGTTCACCATCCTTGTATAAAATTTAGTATAATACCCCTTACCACTATATATTACCATAAATATATAAATTTAGGGTTAAACATTTGGTGAATCTAAAATTTGGTCTCCAAACCCTAGGTTGACCTAGGGATTTTTGTTATAATTGTTATAAATTACTTTTTCAAATTATGATTTTATCATTTTTAAGCAATGGAAAATGTTAATCAAAAAACTCATTTTCAAATGGCAGATAATGAAGCATTGTTCATTCATCTCAATAACAATAAGGACTTAATGGATGCATTTTTGTATGTTACAAAAGATGAAAGTAGTAAACATACCAAAGGTAAGGCATCCTCCTATAGTGATGGTCAATCATTAGGTGGTGGTGTAACTGATTCCATATCAATGATTTTCCCCTTAAGCACATCATCACTTCATACTTATAATGAGGTAATAGGTTATGTGTTTACACCATTGTTCCTTAGAAAAATCAAACTATTGTTACATCCTCCATGGGAAATATTAACACTTCAACATAGTTATTGATTTCAATACCTATATTAACTTAAACTATGGGTACACCCCATTTGGTGACTTATAAAAACCTTAGTGATAAAAAATGTGAAATTTCTTGTCCAAATTATAAAAAAATTACAAGCTAATGTTATAAATATTTAGAAAAATTATATGAAGTCACTTTATGTTATTGATTCACAAGAGGTATTTTATAACCCTCTTGCACCTAAAATATCTTTACATCCCTTGAAAATTGGTTTTTTTCACCTAAGTTCACATTTTATGATGGAAAAGGTTATCCTAAAAATCATATTTGATCTTTCTATGTGGCATGCCTTGATTATGCCTCTAATTATAAATTTTTTACTAAATTATGTCTAAGGAACCTTAAAGACTATGTTCTAAGGTGGTTTTATGATTTACCAATCTAATTTGTAAAACTAATCAAACCTATTATGGATTAGTTTTTGGAAAACTTCTCTATAAACATTATAGAAAATTTATCCTATGCCTAAATTACAAAAATCAAACAAGGAACCAATGAACTTATCAATGAATATGTGAGATACAAGACAATGTTGGTCAAAATGAGAAACCAAAAAGAAGATAAATAACTTCAAGACATCTTCAATCAATGTTCTCTTGCCCCATTACATGAGTCCATTATTTTAAAAAAGTTCAAATGTTTCTATGACTTGTGAAATATTGTTAGAGATTGTGAAATGAAACTTATTTCATTGAACATGATTAAGTATGTATCCAGCACATCAGCTACATCTAGTACTAAGTTTCATATCAAACCAAGATAGAAACTCAAACCTAAATAACCTAAAAAGGACACAAATATAACTCTTAATGTAGTGTCATAAAAATATAATTGTCTTGTCGTACATAATGTATCAAGTATATAATTTATGAGATTTCCTAATTTTCCAACTTTTTTACTTAAGAATCTTGTAGATGGTCATCTCATATCTCCTCCTCCTCACATAGAGGTTGATATGAAAATAATTATACCTAATGGATATGAGTCCAATGATTATTGTGACTATCACTAGGGTCCTAGGCATTTTACTATCCAATGTTATATCTTAAATCATAAGGTACAAGACCTTCTTGATATCTAATAGCTTATATTTTATGACCCTCCTAAAGATTTTGGGTCATAACCTAGTGACCATCATAATCAAAATATGTTTAGTGATCCATTACAAGATCATTCTCAAAAAAATATGGAATTGCAAATGATATATAATGCACATCCCCCTCCACCACATTATGGTCACCTATTAGATTGGATTATTGGTACTTATACATGTCATACACTTCTTATGGTTTAGATACCATATTATGCCTATTATTTGTACCTCTACATTTTTTTTTTGAGATTTATACTCCTATCTATCATAGTGATGACGTAGTCATAAAATCTAAAACTACAGTCAGAGACCTAATTTAATTAGTAGTATTATGAATACATATGTTTTAAATTAAATTATTTGTTTATGAATTTATTTATGTTATAATAGTTTCAAAAAGAATTAATGGTTGAATGAATAAAATTATCAAATATATATATCATTAACAAATTTTGTTTTTAGTTATGAGATTTAGATGGACAAAGTTGGTCAAATTGTATTTAATTAAAGTGGTTACTATAGTGTTTTAGTTTGAAAGAGATAATGCTTCCTAATGTTCTATTAGAATCAAACACATTATTTTCCATGATGGTTTTCAATTCTCTTCATTCAAAAATCCAATTTAAAATGTGAATATTGGCATTATACATAGTTGTTTCATAAATGGAATTTGGTCTAATATTTAAAACTAAGCTATTATAATGATAAAGATTATCAATTATCTGAAGTGGTTCTAATTTTATATTCTAAACACTATCCTATGATAAACTGTTAGACATAACAAGGAATTTAAAATGGTCATGGTGATTTTTTTATTTTGAAGGTTAATTGGTAACTAAACTATGTTTAATATTGGTAATTAAACTATGTTTAATATTGGTAACTCGAGGCTCATTTTATTAAATGTTTGATGTAAATTTGACAAGATGGTAGTATAAATGTTAAGTTGATAGTATAGTTGGCAAGTTGGGTTAATGCTAAGTACATTGAACATTTTGAAATCTAGATAAAGTCAATTGTGGTTTAAAATTCTTAATGTAGATGGTGCATGCCTTAATTTATGTGATATAGTGGGTCTTTTAGCAAATACTTTGGTTATGACTAAGTTTTAAGGCCTTGTTAAACAAGTTAACAATTGGCTAATAGTATACCTCAAATTGAGAAACCAATGATATGAAGGTACATAGATAGAACTGGTTAATGCATGGGTTTCGGAATAGGTTGGTTTTCATTTTGATGGTCATTTTTTCAATGCTCATAGTGAAAGTTATACTCTACTAGGATAATTTAGAGTTACAGACACATCCTTAAAAGGTATGTCATTGTTGAAACTATATAGTTATGAAAGAGATAATTTTAGTTTATCTCTCTAAATGGGTTTCCATGGAAATAATTATGGTTTCAAGTTTGCATGATATTTTGATAATTTATTATAAGATAAATTATCTATTTAAATCATGTTACATGCATGATTTTGGAAATGTTGGTGATAAGGTAAATTGAAAAAGATTCATTTTCTTTGGAAATTAGTTATCTTTACAGGTTTATCATATTATTATTATTATTATGTGTATGAGATTTTAATGATAAAAGTGTTTTCATTGTTATTTTAAATCTATTCATCCCTATTTTTGAGGTAAAATATGGTGAATAATAAATATTATAATTTATGAAGTAATAGATATTTTAATTGTATTTAGAGATGATTATGGATATTATCTCATGAATGTGAAAATTTTTTGTTTTAGGTTTTCAACTTGTTATATTCATTACAGTGATAATTTTAGTTATATCAATTTGATTTTCAAAATTATGGTTTTATAAATGCTTGAAATTTGGCATAAGAATGAGTTCAAAAGTGGTTTTTATGGGTATAGTGTGATGAAATTAATTTTTTGAAAGTTTTGATATACAAAATGTAATGGCATGTAATATATATGATTCTCCAAAATACATTTTCTAGGTTTTATTTTCAAAGTCATTAATGGAAGAGTAGTAAGAAAATATTCAACAATTTTGAAGGTTGTGGTGAAGTTATTTTTAAAAACATGATTTCAAAAGGTTAAATATTTCAAAGAGAATTTATGTTGAAATTATATTTTAGAGGTTATAAATTTGTTGTCAGTTTGATAAATACATGTAATTCATAATTTCTAGATAATATATATGATGTATTTATGGAGACTACATTTATATAGTGAGATAAGATGCTATTGGATATGATAGAATATTTTGAAATAAAATTATGTAAAATATAATTTTATTATTATGATTTTGAGTTTGAAAATTATAATGATATAATTCATAGTCAGAAATGAAATCATATTAAGGAAGTTTAGTTTCAAAAATGACCATTGAATTCTTGATTTGTTTATTCTTTTTGTTGATATAATTAGAACTTTCATAAAGTGGTTGAAATCTAGAACTATAGAAGTGATTTTTTTATTTCTATAATAAATATATTCATTTTTTATGTTCAGTCATATAAAGATAAGGTTTTGATTGTATTTTAATTATATTTAGAATGTCAAGTTGGGATCAACTAAATTCAAATAGGAACAATGATAATAAAAGTTGGAAAAGAAATCATAATTCTAGTTGCATGGACCAAAATTCACCTAATATGAAATTTATTAGATGAGGTTTTAGGGATAGAAGGTTTAGTCATAGATGTTCAAGTAGAGGATCCCGAATGTCCATTCATTTTGATGCCACTGACCCAACTTTTTGGAATGTGTTGAATAGTTTTCCTTTTAATCCTACTAATCATAGGGGAAATAGAGGTTTTCATGGTCATAGATTTATAGCTATATCCCATTCTCATAGTATCTCTTCCCATTATTTGCAAGCTAATCCTCATCAGTTGCCTATTTAGTCACCCAGTCAAGATAGAGTTAATGTTCATGGTAGGCCAACGAGATAAACCAAGAAAATAATTTTTTAAATCTTACATTACCATCTTATTCTAATGAGCCTACACTACCTCAAAAGATGCCTATTTTAGGATTTAATAAGCTCAATTTGAAAAAATATCTTGTTTTCATACATTCATCCAATTCAAGGAAGTATTCAAATAGTCAAGATAAATTTGAAACTCCATAAATCAAAGTGGTGAAGAAAATAAAATTGGAGATAGATGATGTTAAGAGTGATTCAGGTATAAAATTGGTTTAATTTCCTACAGTTTAGATGGAGTATAATGAATGTTTTAATGAAAAGGGAGAACCAATGATTGAATTTTTATCTAATTATGATGACTCTTGATTATCAGAAAGATAAATTTCATTTCAAAGTTGAACATTAAATTTGATAAGACTTAGTATATTTCAAAAAAATTGATACTTTAATTATATTTTGGAGTGTAACATATATATGTGTGTGTGTGTGTGTGTGTGTGTGTGTGTGTGTGTGTGTGTGTGTGTGTGTGTGTGTGTGTGTGTGTGTGTGTGTGTGTGTGTGTGTGTGTGTGTGTGTGTGTGTATATATATATGCTTAAGTAATTTGGATTATATGTATAACGGAATTAATATAGATAAGAGTTTCATTTAAATTTTAATTGTCATATTATTTATTGAAATATGGTAGTCTTATTATTAGTAGATAATTATAGGGTCTCCACCCATTAATAAATACCTGGTCTATTTTTAAATTGTTGATCTTTTAATAATTTTAAAGTCTTAAATAAATCTTAGCTTATAACTATCAATATTAATTAAATTTTAAAAATTCAATTATTTTAAGTTAACAAGTAACTAGCTAAGGTTAGTTATAACTTCTTTTTCAACCAGCTTGGAAGTATTAAATAAGATCAAGGATTCATTTGAAGAGGAGGAACACCACATGTATTAAACACTATTATATTATGAAGTCAATCATTTATCTCTCTCTTATATGCAATTTCTTTGAGATAACATGACTTTTGTTGATAGATCAATGATACTTTTTATGATGGTTGAGTATATTGCTTTGACAATGTAGGTATATATAGTTTTATATTATCATTTATAATAGATTATCTAAAGTCATCAATTTTAACATTTTTTTATGATTACTTATTGCAATCTTATATGCAAAATCTGAGTATTTAACCCAAATAATGATGAAAACTTCACTATTTGTGATATGTTATTGATCTAATTGATTGTAAAAGTTATCTTTTAAATATATTTTGTAAAAAGGATGTTTTTTTCTTAAATAAAATGATTTATTTTGCTAAGATGACTATCTTTTATCAAGACTCCATTTCTTTTTTACATTGTATTTTATTTTATTTGTCTTTTAATTTAGTTTAAATCTAATTTTGGCTTAGTTTCTAATTTAACTAATTTATATTTTATTTAGTATAGTTTCAATATAATTAGTTGCATTAATTTTATTATTTATTTCTATTTTTTCTATTAGATTAAGTTTATTAGGTTAGTTTATTGTTATTTTAATTAGTATTAGATTAATTTAGTTTTATTTCTAGATTAGTTTAGATTAGATTCTTTTATGTCTTCTTAATTAATTTGTTTTTTATTTTTTATTTTTTGATATTATTATTTTCATCTTTTCTTTAATTGATGAGTTTTGTTTTATTACTTGATTATGAAAATATTCTTATAAACTCATTTATTTTCTTATCTTCATTTTACCTTTGTATTTCTTTGTTTATTGTTTTGGTGTTTTCTTAGAAGTTATAACAACAAAACAAGATATTATTCTGAGAATATATTTTATTATTGAACAAGATTTATTTATTTCAAGAGATTATCTTGTTCATACATACTCTCTGTCGGAGAGGATAGATTACACATTCATATTTGAACTAATTGATTTTTTGATAAGTAGATTTATGAATTATAATGGAATTTGTTATATCCAATATCCTATTTGTTATTTCCTAAAACATTTAAAAAATATCTCACATCTTTAGGATTGTATTTGAACCTTTAGAACCTTACCATTAAACTGGTATGATTCCAACTTAAACTTCATAATAGTAAAAATGGTTTATTAGTTGAAGGAACATTTTTCATCATCAACAAATTTGGTGACTCCATTAGGGATATCTTTCAGAAATCTTATTTTTTTAAAGATATATTTTCTTCTTACTCATGGTACTTGGAGGATAACCTCCTATTATCCAACCTATAATTTATATTGTTGATGAACAAGTTTATATTTTTTAATTTAACTCATCATCCATGGTATAATCATCCTCATAATATTCAACATATCATACAAGTGATAAACTAAGAAGAACTTGTAAAATTTGAGATAGATTGGTACACCAATCTTACTCATCAAACTCAACAATATGTTTAAGATATAAATAAATGAATTTGAGAAGTTAGTGTATGAAATCAAAAATACATCATGTCTATAAATTAATCCTATCTTAGAGAAGATAGAGTATACCTACACTTCCTATTAGGGAGACACTTGTCAAGTGAGAGCATGACCAATATGGGGATCTGCTAGACCCTACTAGGGGATCACTTGTCATAACATATCATGGTAAGAAGGGTTCTAAAGCCTACGGTCTAACACAATCACACAACAAACCTAATAGAGTGCTAAGGTTTAAAGCATTCACTTAATCTAATAACAAGAAAATAAATCTAATCTAGTACACACAAAATTTTGTGGCATAAAGTGAGGGTTAGAAACAATAAAACAACTAAACTAGAAATGTATTAGAAGAAATATACTGACATTAATGTATATAAAATACTAATACATGGGAGAAAAATATAAATGCATTATCTATATACTCTTTCAAAGGAGAAATAAAGTTATGAGTACTTACCTTTGAAGATGAGCCCACCAAGCTTCAATCTCTCCCTTCACCAAGGTACATTGCAAGAGATTATTGTGGTATGTAAGCATAACAAATATAAATCAGCTCTAGGCTACACAACCTATCTAAGAATCCAAAAGACTTCTCCATAAGACAAGATCTATATCTCCAAATAAAATATGGAACCCTAAGCTTTATTACTCAAGTATAATGGTCAATAAGTAGATGTTCACTCACACTTCTTTTCTAATAATTATTCTCTTATTAAATGATGGGAAATGAACTTGTATATATAGATAGATCTTTCCTTAAATCCTCTTGAGAACATCAACTATATAGGGTTAACCCAATCAATCCAGTGTGTTTTCAAGGATAATTCACTAGGTCTGAGCTAGGTTGACTAAAAGAATAACAAGCTAAGAAAGTGAAAAACCCCCTAAAATAAACTAGGTCAACCTAATCGACCTAGTGTAATTGATTATCTAAAAGGGTAAATGGTTATAGAAAAATGATTAGAATGGGTATGACTGAGAAGAATAAACATAGGGTATATGGTTTGAGGAGACAAGTGTGTAGATGGCAAGTGGTAAAAGAAATAATAGTCTTAAAAATCACCGATTTTCTACCCACCCCTTTCTTGGTGCACCCCTTAAATCATGCACTTAGAGAGATTGAAACTCAATAGGTTCCTGCAATATACAAAGTGTCAGTAATAAATAAAAAATTAAAAATATTGTGTGTGTGTGTGTGTGTGTGTGTGTGTGTGTGTGTGTGTGTGTGCCCCACTCGAAGCTCATCATGTGTCATGTAAGTGCAACATGGGATGGTGCTTCATGATAAAACATGATAACACACAATGTTGATGCTAAGTAAAGTGTAATAAATAGAAAATAAGATTATGGAAAATATAGAATTGAAAAAACACATACCTTAATGATATAGATAAAGAAGTAGGCTATAAGATATGTGAAAGCATCTAATGCTAAGAATACTAGGCAAACCTATAAAAGTTAGTGCAAAAAATAGCCAAAAAATTAAAATTTTAGGAATATAGGCATATGGTAGTGGAAAATATTCTCTATGTCATCATGAATCTAACACATTTTATAGTTTAAAAAATGGATGAGTAAAAATAAAGATATAAGGAAAATAAGAAATCTGTTGAAAAATAATTGAGAGATTTGACTTTTCAAAAGTGTTTTTAAATAGGGAAAAAGATAATTCATTTGTTATTTTGATTTGTGAGAGAGGGAAAAAAGAGTTCTAGAGATAAAAATGAGCTAAGATGTTGAGGAGATGACATGATAGGTAAAGATGAGCTCCCGAGGTGGTAGCAGGTGTACTACAGGTATGTAACTATGAATCTCAAACTAATTTATAAAAAAATTATTGAATTAAGTGTATTTTTTATTAATTTTTAATTTTAATCATTTTTATATGTTAAAATGAGTCAAGATTAGATTTTAAGGGTAGAAAATAGAAAAATGGGAAATGGGTTTAGAGGATTTAGGATGAATGCACTTTTTTGAGCAAATGCAAGGGGTCAACAATGCAGAAAGCACTGAGTTGACCCAATTGACCTAGTAGGTTGGAAAATGAGCAAAATGCATAGTGCCAACCTATTAGGTATGGGTCAACCCTATACGATCTATAGGATGGTGACCTTTTTTGGAGTTGCTATGTGGTCTAAACGGTCTAGAATAGAAACTTTACACTAGAGAGGGGAAGATAAGGGGGTTAGCTTAGATTTTTTAGTCAACCAAGTAAAAGGATAGGAAAATTTTAGTCAAAATAATTTGACCAAAGGAATATAATGGTATGAAAAAGTGTGAAAAGGTCCAAAAGAGGGCTAAAATGGCTTGAAATGACCAAGTAAGATCAAGAAGGACCAAAAAGGCTAAAAATAAGCTAAAGAGAATAAAATAAAGTAATGTAGGCTTGTTTTTGATGTAAAAATAATGTATTTTGACTATTCATGACATGTAGGAAGTGATACATCCTTTATTATTTCTTAGGTATAGTGACGATAAAGATTTTGGAGACTTGTGTACGTGGCATAATTACCAAATTTTTTAGATAGGTTGTCAGATGGAGATAGAGATAAATAGATATTTTGAGATATAATAGTGATCTAGTATCCATCTTATGAGATTTTTTAGGTATATTTGAGGATGAGGAGTAGAGATGGGGATCCCTAGTGAGGGGATCACTCCATGACATCTTGGATGAGACTCTACATCCATACAACCCCATAACATTAGAGGATTTGAGTGTACCGTCTATCCTAGCTTATGTAAGTTAGTTCATATTAGTTGGAGAGGCATCGAGGAAGATATGAGCATAGAGGGAGAGGATGTAACCACCAATATTGATGGGTTATATGGAGATACATGCATTCCAATATTTAGTAAATGAGAGAGCTACACATTGATTTATAGTAGCACATATGATAGAGATCTGGACCTAGCTGGCAGATTCATAGGTGCTAGTAGTACACCTACAGGGATAGGTAGAGGGATTAAGATCTTGGATGGAATATTTACAATGTACTATTAAAATGAGTTACATTTAAGCCTCATTATGTGACATGGCTAGGCCATGAGATAAACAATATGGGACCCAGCCATAGAGCTAGAGCATTGTATATGGTTGCATATGTTTTATTAAACTCATGAGATATATATATATATATATATATATATATATATATATATATATATATATATATTGTTGGATGTGTGTGTTATCATTATGATGGTTATGTTTATGAATTATGGTTATGTTTGTGTATTCTTTATATATATTTCTTTCTATCACATGTATTTGTATTTATTGTATATGCTATAAGAACTATATGTAATGTGGTTTCTTTTCTAGCATTATGAAAAACACATGCATAGTTAAAAAGAAATGGGAAAAAAGGACTTGTAAAAATATAATAAATTAATAAATTTTACTATGCACTATTTCAAGTTAGGAAATGTGTAATAACAAGAAATGACTAAGTATAAAGAACCAAGAAATGGTAAAACAAGATATAAAAAAAATGTTTTTAAACCAATATGAAAGATTTTTGCACCAAATTAAAACAAGTAAAATCATACTATTATCATGATGGTAAGTATGAAAATAATTTAATAAAATGGAAGGTATGTAAAAGGGCACAAATGGTAATAAAAACAAATTAATTAAATGAATCACACTAAATCAGTAGACAAAAAAACATTTCTCAAGGAGAAATATAAAGGATATAAGGAGTGAAAAAGGGAGTATAAAAATAAAGACTTATTTACATTATGATAAGACCTTAGGAGGTAATAGGCATACTAAGGACATGAGAAGACACTAAGTGACTAGTGGTCATCTATGTATAAAGGAAACATGTTCACTATAGACACAAAGATTTCTAGGCATATAATAATGCTACTAAGATCAACACATGAAGGTAGATTGGTACAAGGAAAAGTAAAATGGACCTACCTTGCCATAATGTTTTCCCCATTCTTCAAGACCCCTTATAGAGCCATTGGTCTAGTATGAAGATTAGGTACTTGTGTGAGAATTTAGGTAACACTAAAATATTTTTTTATTCTCCTCTTCTAATCTATTTGCCTACCACACCCCAAAAGACTTTCACTCTATTGTGAGGCCAACTATGGAGTTTGATCTTTGAATAGAAGAAGGATATTTGATTTGAATCACGTATTTTAATGTGACTAGACTTTTAAGAATATTTTTGCCTTTTTATATCATTACCTTTGGTTTAAATGATTTGGATTTTAACTTTCTTTTGAAGGATTTTTTATATTCCTCCTCTATATGAATTTGGAATGAGAAATAATGAGAGAGATCATGATACACATGAATGACCTATGGGATAAGGATAAAGGAAGCTAAGTAACCAAAGACAAAGGCTAACTAGGAAACTTAGGCTTAACAATGAACTAATATGAGATCTCAGGTCTCAATCATGTATATGCTTAGTTTGTAGAAAAAGGAAGAGGGAAAAATGAGATCTAAAGTAGACCAATAAAAGGAGATAATAATGAGATAGATTTTTTTCTAACTGATCACATGGTAAAGGGAGATAATAACCAAAGGGAATAGGGTTTGTATAACCAATTCACCATGATAAATTATCTATGAAAAAGAGGGGTAAGAAAGCAAAACAATCATAAAGATACAAGAAAGAGAGTTTTGAGAAAAACTGTAGGGAAAAAGAGAAATCAATGATGAATTAAAGACAACCATATGTGAATATAAAAAATAAAATAAGATATAGTACAAAAAGTAAGATCATGATATAAGATAAATAAAAATTTGACACAATGTCAAATGATATAACAGATGAAAATAAGATTGAAGCACATGCCTAATCTAATATAAATGTGAAAACACTATGCATGTGCTCATAAATACTATTAAATCTATCCACACAAATTATTTAATACATTAGATAAGTCTCTATGAAGTTATAGTCAAACTTTTGCTAAGGTTTCATCAATCTTCAAAAAATACTGGGAAAGTACTTCTTTTCTAATCTCCTCCATAGAAAATGTAAGAATGCTCAAAGGATCATGCTGAGGAGGGAAATTAGGTAAGGAATGGTTAGGAAAATACATGAGAGTAGGTTCTAAGGGAGATGTAGGAATCATCGATGGAGAAGGATCCACAGGTGAAGGGCTCATAGGTGGAGAAGGATGCATAGGTGAGGGAAGATCCACAAGTGAAGGAATCACAGGTGGAGATATATAAGGTGATGAAGGCACCACAAGTGGGGATGAAACCACTAGAGGTGGAGCCATGGGAGAATAAAGAGAAGCCTTATTGTGGGAAATACCTATGGTAGGAATATAATAAGGCCCAAGAATGGCTATAAGGTGATCTTTAAGATGTTATTGAAGGGTATGCCAATGATTAGTGTGATTGATGTTGCATAGATTGTATAGATAATATACCTCACCATACTTGGGTAGATATTCAATAAGTACCTTCAAGGGAGGTATGGCTTTTTCTGATTATGGGGAAGAAGGATGTAAGGTATTAATATATTATTTCAACTTCCAACAATGGGTGAAAATGGTTATTTATCCCATGGAAGAAACAAATACACTTGAGAGTGGTTTTATGAGAAGCACTCATAAAAGGAGGTATAATATGAGTAAAAGAAGTAGGAGAACACTAATTGACCTATTTGTTGGGAAAAGGAGCCATCTTAGGCAAGGGAAATAAACCATCACCAAGGTAAGGGGATGATGAGGAAGGAATGGAACTAGGCTCAATGGAAGGAGGAATGGGATCAAAAATAGGGGTAGTCTCAACAATAGTAGGAGTGGAAACAAGAAAAACTATAATAGGAGTAGGAAGATACTCAACTATAGCCATATCTATTCAGGGAGGAGTGGGATCTACAAAAGGTCTAAAGAGAGTTTCACTAACCTCAAGGGTAAACTAGATACAAGGGTTAGGGCACCTATCAAAATGGTAAGGCCTAGTCATAACATGATCCATGATTATAGTCCTACATGGATCCTAAAAAATTAGAGGTCTTATTACCACCCCTTCCCTATGATAAAGGGGGAAATGAAAAAATTAGGAACTATAAGTGAAGGAAAATGATGAGATGCATAAAAAGACTCAAGTAAAGAAGAATGATAATATATAATCTCAGCATCATAGGCCTGTACAAGACTACCTAACAATAGATCATCTAAGGAATAACCATCATCATAATCCAAGGTGTGAAGATTAATGACATAGGTAGGGATAACCTTGTCATCCAATGAAGCATGGTGAACATAATGCCTAGTCTTGGTCAAGACTAAGGGAATGTCATCACAAAGAGGCTTATGAGAATGAGGTTCTACAGAAGTAGGAAGCTATGAGGTGAGATGAGGTAAGAGATAAAAAGTTTTGATCTTTAAGTTAATCTCATTAGGATCATCATCATAAAAACCTATGAGATTAGGAGGAATGTTACCAATGATCTCAAGATACCCACTGTAACCTTGGGTTGAGTTAATGGGAAAATTGAGATGTTAAGACTCATAAAATGGAATACTAGGTAAGGGTTCAAGAGTATGAATCTTTAAGAGACCATGACCCTAGAATTGTTCAAAATGAAAAGGGTTAGTGTCACCTTGAATCTGATAAATGTCTGCATTGTGAGGGAATTTAACACATTGGCAAGTATAAGAAGTGATAGCTCTCATGTGGTGAGTCCATGCCTACCAAGAAAGATGTTATAGGAAAGGGGGAAGTTAAAGATCATCAAATTCACATGGATGGTGATATATGGGATGATAATTTGAATCCACATGAAACCTAGAGGATGCATTTGCCTTCTATCTTATCCTTGGTAGGTGTTGCATGTACATTTGAGATTGCATTTGGAATATCCAAGATTTTTAATGAAATCAAGGGAGGTGACACACGTGATGGAACACTCATCAATCAATGCATTCTTTACTTAGATGACACCTATTTGGATGCTAATTAATAAGTTAAGATCATCCATATGAAGTAAAATATCATCAAGAAATTATATAAGTTATGGGAAATTTTAAATAAAGAGAAGTATCTATGGTTTTGTCAACATTGATAGATGTCTCTTCACATTGTTGTAAAATACTATCTTCAAAAATAGATAAAGTTACCTTCCATCCTACTAGAGGAGGATGAGGGAAATTCATCTCAAATAAAAGCTGCATGAGATGGTTTATATGATGTGGACAAGTCCTCATGAGCTCAAGGAATGAAATCCAAGATTGGAGATTAGTGAGTTCCACAATGGGATCCCATTCATTATAACCCATAAGAATGTTGTTAGATATAGGTGCATAATGATTAAGGAGATCTTTGGAAGTAGGATTTGAAGTGAATTGAAATTTATGTTGATAAGAAGAAGGTTTAGAATAAGGCTGTAAATCATGTGGTGATAAAAAAGTGGCTGGTTCATATTGATTTTGAAAATTGGAAGAAGAAATGTTAGTAAAATCTTGGTTATCATTAGTATTGGAATGTGATGGAAGAGTGGTGTAAATAGTATGGGATGTGTTATCTAAGGGACAAAAGAAAATTGGATTGCCAAAAGTGATAAGATCTTCTTTCCCTAACTCATTTAAATGAGTTGGATAAGAATCCTTGATAACACGATATATTCTAGATGAGGGAGCAGTGTAGATAGTTGGGAATTAATGAAAACCACCATACTTCACATATTAGTCATGATAACCAAATTATCTTTTGAATTTGGTTCAATAAGACTTTCTATATTATTGGTATAAGGGGTGGGATTATATTGGTAGGTAAAGGATCTTTATAGATAGCCAAATGAGCATTGGCTTGATTCAAGGCTTGAGTTTTATCATGTGATTTATAGTCCTTGAAAGCAATCTCATAGGCTTGTTGATGCTTATGGATAATGGAATTATGATTAACATTAGGGCCAATAATAAAATATATATCTAAATTATGAATTTATCTATAAGTTTCATGAGAATGACCCCATCTAGAGTGAAACTAACAAAACTTGTTATGATCATATTAGGATTTCATAGGATGAGTAGATTCAAGATCTCATGGAAGAGGCCTAGGTTAAACATTTAAGAAATTCAACTAAGGATATAGGTTTTTATACATTAATGTTTTTGAGTGAAGATAAATGAGGATTATTATATTTTTAACAAGAAGGAACTAGTTATCAATAAGGTTTAGGAATGATAACTTGAACATTGTAAATGGTATCATAAGATTTGGTAACACCATCATTAGTAACATTATGGTTTTTTTTATTAAGTAATAGATGAGGACCCACAGATGGTTGGGGTGGATCAAATTGATGCATTAGGAAATATTTATTTTTAACTTGGTCAATATCCTTCTTCAATGTATTTGGAGAGAGAGTACAGACTCGATATTATAGTTTAAAAAAGAGAACATTTTTAAAGAGATGAAAAAGATTGTCATCAGCCTTGTTATGTTCACATTTGTTTGACAAAGTCTTCCATCTCTTAAAAAAGGATTAAGAAGTTTCAATCTCATGTTTTTTTCAATTAATTAAATGTTCCAAAGTGTTTTCAAGAACATCATTATTTTGGAACTCTTGCACTAAAGTGTTTACTAAGTCCTCTAAACTAGAAAATGGTATGAACTCTAAGTTGATTGTACCAATCCAAGGCATCACCCATGAGGTTTTTGAATAGGAGCTTAGTAGAGGAAAAGGTGCTTAATTTGACCCAATCCTTGTAAATATTTATAAATATTTTGAGGTGAAGGGTAAGATTGGTTGACCCATTATAAGAAATTATAGGTGTTATACCTCCAATATCAATGTTGGCAATTTGAGTAATGAGAGGTTCATGTTGTAGATGCTTGATGGTTTTATTGACTAAATGAGGTTGAGGAATGAGATTTAATTGAGAATATCGAAGAGGAAGAGAGGGAAAAATTTTGTTATGTGTGCCCTAAGCCATTGGTTACGAATGATATTGAAGATTAAGAAGGTGGTTTTGCATTGTCATCATTTAATTCATGTTATGCACTTGAAATGCATTCATTTGATTGAGATGTTTTATGAAATTTAGTGCATTTTAATAACATTATAAGAATTATAATTGATATTTTTGTTTGTATTAGTGGCTTTGGTACCACTATTAGTGTTGATATAAGCTTGAGAAGAATTATGAGAATGTGAGGCACTAGTGGCAAAATTTGCTTGTGTATCAAAAGATGGACTAGTGAATAGTTGAGAGGAAGAAGCACTATAATCATGATTGCCTTGGGTAGCAAAGAATGAACTAGTGTGAGGTTTAATAATAGTTGATCTTATGAGAGACCCACTAGAGGTATAACTTTCCATTTTAGTTGAGATACTACGCATGGAGGTAGAAGAGGTTAGATAAGAAGATGACATGGCATAAGGACTCAAAATTGAAGGAAGAGGCTAAGAAATAAATAAAATGGTACCCCAGAATCCCATTGAGAATGTATGAGTAGTTTAATGAGGCTCTTTGGTTTGACCACTAATCATGAGGTTATAATGGTAGAAGGATTCTTTCCTCGATGTTGAAAATTTTTGAAAATAAATAAAAGTCATTTTGGGAGTATATTCTAACTCAGGTTGATCCTTTAAGAAAAGAGGATGATTATTATACAAAGAGGTATTAGGAGGGGCCCTATAGTTCATTTTTCAAGTGAAAATATTAACATTACTAGCATCCAAAAGAGGATCCCTTCTTTGTCTATGGGAGATCCTATTAGGATTGGTAAAGTTTATCATGTCTATTGACTATAAATCAATGTCATTATCCAAAAGAAAGTACATGATGAAGGGAAAATAATAGAGATGATAAAGAAAAGTAAAAAAAGGTGATTGAAATAGTATAGGGTTGGCTAGGTTGACCTGACATAGAAACATGGGCTATAAAACTATACAGGGTTGACTGGGTTAACCTAATATAGCGTATAGAAGGCAAAAAAACTACTAGGTTGACTAGGTCAATCCTATATAGCAAATAGGGAATTCAAAAATCCTAAAATAGATTGTGAAAATGAAATAAGAAAATTTAATAAGTAATGAAAAGTAGTAAGTACTGAAAAGAAATATATATTCAATTCAATTAATGTTGGCTAATCCAATTGAGGCACATAAAACAAAACCTTGTACTGACATTGACTAATGCAAGCTTTTGTGTACAAAATTGAGTAAAGAGAAAGCAATACATATGGTTTTTTATGTGATTAGAAATTGGCTATACATAAGGTACTAAATAGAAATCAAAGGACAGTTTCACATAGTTTGGGTTGAAAGGGACTTCATTGGAAATGATATAAGCTTGATATTTGGGCCTACCCCCTCACTTCACACACCAAATTGATAAGGGTGTTGATTTTTTATCTATAATATACCATTAACCACACTTTATAATTAACTAGAGCATCAAGTTGACTTCCCCCTTGATGATGAAATCCAAGTAAGTTAGTCTTGGGTAGATAGATTTTAAAGTGCTTGTTTATGTTTATTTATTTGGTCATGTTTGCATAAAATTTAAATAGTGAAACTAAGTGATTAATAAAAAATACCCTAATTAAACTATGTGAGTTATTATAAGCATGCAATAAACAAAAAAATAAAGGTGCAAGCTAATTACTAGTATATATGAGGTTAATTCCAACTTGAAATAAGGTAAAGGATTAACACTCTATGCAAAAAATATTTAACAAGGTCAATAGGGTTGAACCTATACTATAGAAGTAAGGTATAAAAATAAACTAGGTCAATAAGGTTGATTTAATTATCTCAGATAACACACACAACTAGGTTGTTAGTATTGATCTAGTTGACTATGTAAGGGTATTTTTAAAGACTAAAAACTGTGAAAGAAAAGATAGAAAATAAAGAAATAGATAGGTAAAAATGAACCTTAGTGGGTCAAATATGCAAATAAGGAATATTTTTGATGAATAACCTTGAAGTATGCTTGAGAAATCTACAAGTTGGGTTGACAAGATTGATCAAGCTGTGTAATAACCTAGTGTAGAGTGTTGAAACTATAAGGGGTCGACTAGGTCAACCTAGTAGGCTAAACTAGATGTTTGAAAGGATGGAAAGTTGTATTATGTTGACTAGATTGATCTAGTTACATGTTATTAGAAACTTATGCATAAAAGTCATAAAAAATAGGTCAACAAAGTCAATTAAGTATGATAAAAATAATGACTAAAAGAATGAAAATAAGTGAAATAAATATTGCAAGGTTTAGTTTCATATTGGGTTCACCATAATATATGCAATTGGAAATGTATCATGTTTATAAATCAATCCTAGCTCAGAGAATATAGAGCATACCTAAACTTTCGATTGGAGATACACTTGTTAATTAGGAACATGACCAATATAGGGATCCACTAGATCTGATTAAGGGATCACTTGTCACAACATATCATGTTAGGAAAGGTTTCACATCATATAATATAACATAATCCCACACCAACCCTAATGGATTCCTAAGGTTTAAAGCATTCACTTATTCTAATAATAAGAAAGTAAACCTAATCTGGTGCACACCAAATCTACTGATATAAAATGGGGGTTAGAAATAATGAAACAACTAAACTAAACATGTATTAGAAGACATATACTCATATAAATCTATACATAATCCTAATACATGGGAAAAGAATACAAATGCATTATCTATCTGCTCTTACAAAGGAGAAATAAAGTTTTTAATACTTACTTTTGAAGATGAACCCATTGAGCCTCAATCTCTCCCTTGGCCAAGGTGATTAGCAAGAGATTATTGTGGTACGTAAGGATAACCAAGATAAATCAGCTCTAGGATACATAACCTATCTAAGCATTTGTAAGACTTATCCACAAGATAAGATCCGTATCTCTAAATAAAGTATGGAACCCTAAGATTTATTCTTTAAGTAGAATGGTCAATAAGAAGATGTTCACTCACACTTATTCACTAATATTTTCTCTCTTGTTAAATGGTGGTAAATTAAATTGTATATATAGAAGATATTTCCCTAAATCCTATTGGGAACATCAGCTATACAGGGTCGACCCAATCAACCCAATTTGTTTTTTAGGACAATTACTAGGTCTGAGCCAGGTCGGCTGAAAGGCTAACAATCTAAGAATTTTAAAAATACCCCTAAATTATATTGGGTTGACCTAATTGACCTAGTATAACTGACTATCCAAAAGGGTGTTAAGGTAAGAAAAGGAGGATGGAAAGAGGAAAATTATTAGAATGGGTAGGACTGAGAAGAATAAGCTTAGTGTAAGTAGTTTTAGGAGAAAAGTGTGTAGATGGCAAGTGGTAAAAGGGACAACAATCCTATGAAGCATTAATGGTCTAACCACCCCTTTTCTAGTGTACCCTTTAAGGCATGCACTTAGAGAGATTGGGACTCGATAGTTTCTTATAAGACACAAAGTGTCAGTAATCAATAAAAGTTTTTAAAATATTATGTGTATAGAAATAGAGAAAGAGTTTTAGTTGTTAATCTTAGAATTATAATTCATTTTCTTTTTTATTCTTGTCCATTTAATGATTTTTTATTCTCTCTAAACCAAATTAATATAAATTTTCAATTAATTCATGTTAATCGAGTTCAATAAAATCCACCAATTCATGTAGAAAATACTACTAAAACTTCCAATGGAACATCAAGCAAATTTGAGACTAAAAGATATGATTTAAGGTCTAGAAGATAATAGAGATCAAGATGATCTCACTGATGATGAAGCTAGTTTTGAATCTAAAGTAGAACAACAAATAACATTAAATTCATAGATTTATGGAAATCCACTTAACATTGGAAATCATTAAGGTAAGCTACCTTCCCTTAAAGAATTAAATATACCAAAATTTTCTATAGCTTCTAGGGAATCTTGGGAAGATCATTTATATGTTTTTTAATTAGTTTTTTTTAATATTGGTATAAAAAGTAAAAATATTTGCTTAAGGATTTTTTCTCAAACATTTGAAGGGAAATCATATCAAGCTTTTGTTAGTTTACCTGTGAAATGTATCAACACATGGGAAAATATTGAAGATTAGCTATTGGAAAATCTAAGAAAGATATAGACCTAGTTAATGATCTTGTAAATTTTTCTCTTGATCCAGGTGAAACCATATATCATTTCATTTTTATATTTATTAAGTTGCATCAAAATATTCCTCATGATCTTAGACCTTCTAAAAAATCATCTAGACTTTAGTTTTGTATTGATTTAGCCTTGAAGTATAAAATGGCCTTAGAAGATAAAGACATTGCAGAATATAATGAACATGTAACATTTTACATTGAGTATGAAAAAAAACATAAATGTATTAGGTTTAAAGATATGTCTTCTATAGGTCTAAATTTAGATAATACATATGTTTTAAAAGCCATTAAAATTATAGGAAATGAATTGGTCATTGTTAAAAGATAGCTAAATGATAAACCTTCTTCATCTAATAAAAGCATTGTTTTAAATGAAATAAAAAATAAATAAGTTTCTCATTACTTCAATGTATGTGAATTTGATCATGATCTAGAATCATGTATTTCTATTCAAAAATTTAAATAATTTATTCAAGGGAAAAATAGTATATATTTTGATCTAGCAAGCAACACAAACATGTGTGCTCCTGATGATCTATCATAAAATTAAGGTACTTATGTTTTTAATACTAGAAACAAAGATTACAAATCTTCTTGAAATAATAATGCATAAAATAAAAATTATTCTGCTAAAGATAAATGTAAAGGAACTTCGAATAATTCTTTAAATAATTAATTTGATAATTCTTCTCAAAACATTTATTTATCAACTAATTATAATAATAATCAATATCATCCTTATAAGCCTAAAAATTATACTTAGATTTGACAATTTGATACTAAAAATTATAATATAATTGACGATTTATCTATAATTAAAGTTGGATTCTCATTATTACAAGTAGTTAGCCTTCTAAGACAGCTTGATAAAATTAATAAAGTTTTATAAGAATCCAAATTCTAAAAATGTAGGCTTGTAAGAAGAAGATAGTAATGAACAAACATCTATTTTTGATCAAAACTATGATCCTCCTACTGATTATATAACTCCTTTTTATATTTCAATCAAAATTACTAATAAGGTAATCCATAATTTTATCTTAGATACAAGAGATTTAAATAATATAATGACCAAATTTATTGCAGATCAATTAGGCATTTCTTATGAAATATATAATAGGAAGCTTACTAAATTTGATTTGAGACAAACTAAAACTTGGAATAAATTTCAAGATATAGTCATTAAAATTACTCAAGATGAAAGAATTCAATGTATGACTATGTCCAAATTTTAGACATTCCTAATAATTATGTTATGTTATTAGGAAGAAACTGGTCAAAAGCAACATGTGCTTTTGTTGGAAAAGATATTACATGGGTTCCCATAAATAATGAGATTGATTTTATAAAAAGATAAGATTGGTCTATTATACCTATAGAATCATCTAATCCTTCCATTATTTGCTATGTTGAAATATGTATTAGAACTTATGAGCTAATGAAATTGGATGAACCTATAAAACATAGTATTAAACTTATACCAATAAAACCTAGTATTAAACTTATAAGATAGAAAATATGAGGAATTAGCCCTTTATTATAGGACACCATTAATAAAGAACTAGATAAAATGATTGTTGTTTGTGTCATTTTTCTTGTAAAGTATTCTGAATGGGTAGCTAATTTAGTACTAGTTAGAATTAAAAATGGAGATATTAGATTATGTGTTGATTTTAGGGACTTGAACAAGGTTAGTACAAAGATAATTTTCCCTTACTAAGTATAGATCAAATTTTGCAACAAGTTATAGGATCTAAAATGATGTCATTATTAGATAGAGTTTTTGGTTATAATCAAATCTTTGCAAATCCTAAAGATAGACATAAAACAACAGTTACTACTCATAGAGGGACTTTTGATTATAATATAATGGCATTTGAATTAATGAGTAAAGGAGATACTTTTCAAAGAGCCATACATGTTGTATTTGATGACTTAATTGTCATTGATATTTAGGTTTATCTTGATGATATCACCATTACTCAAAAAGACATAAAAATCATTTAGATCATCTTTGTAAAGCTTTCACAAGATGTAGAAAGTATGGTAGTTTGTTAAATCTAAAAAAAATAGTTTTTAGTGTTATTTAAGGTAAATTATTAAGACATGTCATTTCTAAAGATGTTATTTTTATATATCTTGAATGTATTAAATCCATTAAGAAATTACCTCCTCCTAAAGATCAATCTAGTTTAAGATATTTCTTTGGTAATATTAATTTTGTTAAGAAATTCATATCAATTTTTTTTTATAAGTCTAATCCTCTACTATTATTACTTAGAAAAGATAAGTCTTATACATGGGATGAAGGTGATGATTTAACATTTAATAACATTAAAGATGCCATTACAAGTGCTCTAGTACTTACTAAACCATATTTGAATAAATCATTTATTGTTTATGTTAATTTTAATAAAAAAGTAATTACAGATATTATTACCCAAGAATTTGAAAATAATAATGAAAAACCAATTGGTTATATGAGTCAAGTATTAAAAGATGTTGAAACTAGGTACCCTTTTATTGAGAAATTTGTTTTCTCATTAGTTTCCTATGTAATCAAATTTCATTATTTATTGATGGGAAAAAAAATTATAGTGAAATAAAATGTACTTTTTTATCGTATCTTTTGAAACAACCAACCATTCAAGGAAGGCTTGAAAAATGTATATTACAAATTTAAGAGTTTGATCTCAAATTCAAAACTTAAAAGATAATTAAAGGTAATGACTTGGAATAAAAATTGGCTAAAATGCTTCTTCAAGTATTAATATTTTAGTCTTGTCAATTGACAATTTTAATGCAAAGCCTCATTTAAAAACCATGAAAATATTTGATTTTTCTAAACATTTCAAATTTGATCTTGAAATGAATGAATGAGATTGTATGCTTTTCAAAGATTATTGGTATCATGATTTAGTCTTCTATTTTGAAAATCAAGCTTGTCTTTATATTTTTGATAAGAAACAAAGACATTATTTATGCTTAAGATATTTATATTTTTGTTTATTATAACATTTATTATTTTATCAAAATAGAGATGGTATTTTATTAAGGTTCCTTACACATGACCAAATTCAAAAAGTTCTTAGAGGTTGTCATGAAGGAAATTATGGTGGAAATTATGTTGCAAAAACCACTACTTTATAATATTTTATGAGTAGGTTATTATTGTCTTGCATTATTTTAAGATGCTTATAAGTTAATTCATTCTTGTATGCCATGTAAATTATTTATTGGTAGAGATAAGTTACCTAAAATGCCTTTAAATCTTGTGATACCTAAAAAACCATTCACAAAATGGGGTATTGATTTTATTTTATATATATGCCCTCCTTCATCAGATAGTCATAGATATATTTTAACATAAATGGATAATTTCACTAAATGGCCTAAGGCCAAAACCCTTAGAAGTTATGTAACAAGTGAAGTAATTTCATTTCTAAAAACTCAGATTTTCTCTAGATTTGGAGTTCCTTATGAAACCATATCTTATAATAGTCCTTAATTTATTTCAAATGAATTTCCAAAAATTTTAGGAAAATATTATATTATATATATTCATTCATCTAAATATTATCCTCAAAGTAATGGTCAAGCTGAGTTAACAAATATAAATCTGATTTTAATCATGCAAATGCTATTTTGTGAAAATAAATAAAATTGGCATCTTAAATTTTTTGAATCCTTATGGGTTAATAAAACTATTGTCAAGGTGGAAATTTGTTATTCACCCTTCATGTTTACATAAATATTTGAAGCCACTTTACCAATAGAACTTTAGATTTCTTCAACAAGAACTACTTTACAATATGTTTCTAAAGATACTAATTTGATTGATCAAAGATTACATGATCTAATAGCTCTTTATGAATCAAAAGCAAAATCATTATGAAAATTAGAAAGGGTTAAACCAAAACTAAAAAAAATAAAAAATTAATAATAAAATTTCTAATAAAAAATTCAAAGTTGGTGATTTAGTTATAAATTAGGATAAAGCTCATGAAGATCCTGGTAAGTATCATAAATTTAATTCATTATGGTTTAGTCCTTATCATATCATAACTATACTTAGAAATAATGCTTTTCACTTGAAAGATCTTTATGTGAACTAGTTACCTTATTCAATTAATGGCCATCATTTACGTTTTTTTCACAATTAATTTTCTTTTAGATTTATTGTTTTCTTTTTGGTTTTATTGCATCTTTTATTTTCTATTTTTTCTTTATGTTTCTTTGTTTGTTTACTTCTTGCTATTGTTTGCCTTTTACTTTTAAAATATCAAAAAATATATCAAGTGGATGAAGTCTTCATGTTATGAAGGAAGAATGTAAAGATGCTACAATACAACTATAAGTATCAGTTATTTGAGATATTATTTTTTATAAGTTAATTTTCTTTATACATGAATAATATTTATTGAATTATAACTAGTTGTTGAAGTAAAAATTTATTTTTAGAAATTGTATTAGAGGATTTTGCATTTGTTTATGTATCCAATCCAAACTCCCTTGTTATATTTTTTTCCCTTTCTTTATGTCATGCTAGCCAAACATATCGTCCCTTATTAAAATCATTATAAAGGGTTATGTGCATAGTTGCTTGGGAAATGATTTACCTGTATCACACTCTCAAGATTATTTTTATTATAATAAGTAATTTTATTGATACTCAATTTCATATTTAAAACTAACTATCAAGGCCTCTAGTGATATGCCTATTTTTTGTACCCCTATAATTTTCTAATATTTGTACTCCTATCTATCATAGTGATGATCTAGTCATAAAATCTAAAACTGTAGTCAGCAACCTAACTTAATTATTAGTATTATGAATACACATATTTTCAATTAAATAATTTGATAATGATTTGTTTATGAATTCATATTTATGTTACAGTGGTTTTGAAAATCATTAATAGTTGCATGAATAAAATTATCATATATATATATATTATATATCATTATCAAAGTTTGTTTTTAGTTATGAGATTTAGATGGACAAATTTGGTCAAATTTCATTAAATTTAAGTGCTTACTATATTGTTTTGGTTTAAAAGAGATAATGATTTCTAATGTTCTATCACAATCAAACACATTATTTACCGTGATGGTTTTCAATTATCTTCATTCAAAAATCCAATTTCAAGTGTGAATATTGGCATTATACATAATTGTGTCATAAATGGAGTTTGGTTTAATATTTAAATATAAGATATTATAATCCTAAATATTATCAATTATCCTAAGTGGTTCTAAGTTTCTAATCTAAACATTATCCTATGGTAAGGTTGTGGGCATAATATAAATTTTAAAATGGTCATAGTGATTTTTTTATTTTGAAGGTCAATTGGGAATTAAACTAATTTTAATATTGGTAACTCAATGCTCATTTTATTAAATGTTTGATAGAAATTTGAAATTTAGTAACATAAATGACAAGTTGGTTTAATTCTAAGTTCATTAGATGTTTTAAGATATGGATAAAATCAAAGGCAGTTTAATGTTTTTAATGCAGATGGTACATGCATTTATTTACATGATTTAGTGGGTGTTTTAACAAATATTTTGGTCATAACTAAGTTTTAAAGCTTTTCTAAAAAAGTTAGTAGTCAGCTAATAGTATACCTCAAATTTAGAAACTTATGATATGAAGCCACATAGATAGAAGTGGTTAATGCAAGATTTTTGGTTACAAATAGGTTGGTTTTCATTTTGATAGTCATTTTTGCAAAGCTCACATCAGAAGCTATACTCTATTGGGATAATTTGGAGTTTCAAACAAAATGTTAATAGGTATGCCATTATTGAAAGTGAATAGTTATGAAAGAGATAATTTTAGTTTATCTCTACAAATGGGTTTGCATGGAAAGAATTGAGGTTTCAAATTTGCATGATATTTTGATAATTTTATACAAGATAAATTATTTGTTTGAATCTTGTTGCATGCATGATTTTTAAAATTTGGTGATAAGGTTAGTTGGAAAAGATTCATTTTTTTGTAAAATTAGTTATCTTTCTGGGTTTATCATATTATTATTTTGTGGTATGATATTTTGATGATAAAAGTGTTTTCATTGTTGTTTTAAATCTATTCATCCTTGTTTTTGAGTTCAAATATGGTGAATAATAAATATTATCATTTATGAAGCAATAGATATTCTAATTGTAACTAGAGATGATTATGGACATTATCTTGTGAATGTGTAAAATTTTGGTTTTAGGTTTTTAGTTTGTTATTTTCATTACAGTGGTAATTCTAGTTATATTAGTTTGATTTTTCAATAATAATAGTTTCATAAATGCTTGAAGTTTGGCATAAGAATGAGTTTGAAAGTGGTTTTTCTGGGTATAGTGTGAAGATTTTTTTTTTTAAAGTTTTGATATATATAATGTAATGGCTAGCAAAAAATATGATTCTCTAAAATACATTTTCTAGGTTTTATTTTCAAAGTCATAAATGGAAGAGCAGTAAGAAAATAGTTGGCAATTTTGAAATTTGTAGTAAAGTTATTATTTAAAACATCATTTTAAAATATTAAATATTGTAAATAGAAATTTTTTAAAATTTTCTTTTAGTTCTCTTAGAGGTTATAAATTTGTTTTCAGTTTGATAAATACGTGTAGTTCATAATCAATGGATAATATATATGTTGTATATATGGAGACTACATTTATATAGTGAGATAAGATGCTATTGGTATGATATAATATTTTGAAATAAAATTATGAAGGATATAGTTTTATTATTATGATTTTGAGTTTGAACATTATAAAGATACAATTCACATTCAAAATTGAAATAATATTAAGGAAGTTTAATTTTAATAATAATAATAATAATAGTTGAATTCTTGAATTGTTCATTTTTTTTGTTGATATAATTTGAAATTTCATAAAGTGGATGAAAAATAGAAATATAAAAGTGTAGTTTTTATTTATATAATTGATATATTAATTTTTGATGTTCAGTCATATAAGGATAAGATTTTGAATATATTTCAATTATATTTAGAATGTCAGCTTGGAATCAACCAAATTCAAATAGGAAAAATATTAATAACAGTTAGAAAAGAAATCACAATTCTAGGAACATGAACCAAAATGTAATTAATAAGAAATTTCTTAGAGTAGGTTTTAAGGTTAGAAGGTTTGGTCCTAAATATGCAAGTATAAGAGCCTGAATGTCCATTCATTTTGATGCCATTGATTTAGCATTTTGGAATATGTCAAATATTTTGGATTTTAATCCTACTAATCATAAGGGAAATAGAGGTTTTCATGATCATAAATTCAGAGATAGATCCCATTCTCATAATATCTCTTCTCATCAATTGAAATATAATCTTAATTATCTACCTATTCAGTCACCTAGTCAGGAAAGAGTTAATGTTGTTAATGAGCCACCATAATAGGCCAATAAATTAATCCATGCAAAGAATTTTGTAAATCTTACATTTCCATCTTGTTATAATGAACCTACACTACCTCAAAATATGTCTATTTTAAAGTGAAATAAGCTTAATTTGGAAAAACCTCTTGTTTTCATACATTTATCCACTTTAAGTAAGCAATCAAATAGTCAATATGAACCTGAAACTTCAACATAAATTAGAGTAGTGAAGCAAATCAAATTGTAGATAGATGATGTTAAGAGTGATTCAAGTAGAAAACTAGTTTAGTTTCCTACAGTTCAGATGGAGCATAATGAATTTTTTAATGAAAATGGACAAACTAGTGATTGAAATTCTATCTGATTTTGATGACTCTTGATTATCAGAAAGATAAATTTCATTTCAAAGTTGAACTTTAAATTTGATAAGACTTATTATATTTATATTTTTTGATATTTTAATTATATTTTGGAGTGCATTATATATATATATATATATATAACATATTTCAATAATTAATAGGATAATTGAAAGTTAAATGAAACTTTTATCTATGTTAATTCTATTATGCATATATTCTAAATTACTTACTTAAGCATTATATATATATATATATATATATATATATATATATAATGCTTAAGTAAGTAATTTAGAATATATGCATAATAGAATTAACATAGATAAAAGTTTCATTTAACTTTGAATTATCCTATTAATTATTGAAATATGTTATTCTTATTATTATTAGTTGATTAGAGGTTCCTCATCCATTAGGAAATACATGGTCTATTTTCAATTTTGTTCTCTTAAGACTTTTAAAGTCTTAAATAAATCTTACCTTATAACTATCAATATTAATTAACCTTTATAAAGTCAATTAGTTTAAGTTTTAAAGTAACTAAGGTTAGATAAAACTTCTTTTTCAACCAATCTGGAAGTATAAAAAGAGATCAAGGATTCATTTGAAGAGGAGGAACAACACAGGTATTGAAGACTATTATATTCTAAAGTCAATAATTTATCTCTCTTCTATGAAATTTCTCTAAGATAACATAACTTTTGTAGATACACCAATGATACTTTCTCTGAGGATTGAGTATATTACTTAGGTAGAATAGGTATATCCAATTTATATTATCATTTATAATAGATTATCTAAAGTTGTCAAGTTTAACATTTTTTTATGATTGGTTCTTGCAATCCTATGTGTAGAATATGAGTATTCAACTTGAATAATGATGAAAACCTCACTATTTGTAACATGTTGATCTAATTGATTGTAAAAGTTATCTTTTAAAGATATTTTGTAAGAAGGATGTTTGTTTCTCAAATAAAATGATTTATTTTTCTAAGATGACTCTCTTTTATTGAGACTTGTATTTCTTGTTTATATTGTATTTTATTTTATTTGACTTCTAATTTAATTTAAATTAGATTTTAGCTTAGTTTTTAATTGATCTAATTTCTTTTTTGTTTAGTATAGTTTTAATATAATTAGTTGTATTAATTTTACTATGTATTTTTGATTTTTTTATTAGATTAAGTTTCTTAGGTTAGCTGAGTGTTAGACTAGTTAGTATTAGATTAATTTAGTTTTAGTTATAGATTGGTTTAGATTAGATCATTTTAGGTCTTCCTAATTAGTTTATTTTCTATGTACTCTATGTTTGATGTTATTGATTGAATTTTTTTTTTAATTGATGAGTTTTGTTTTATTATTTGATTATAAAGATATGTTTATAAACTAATTTATTTTCTTATATTTATTTTACCTTTGTATTTATTTTTTTATTAGCTTAGTGTTTTTTTGAAATTTATAACAATAAAGCAAGACATTATTTTGAGGATATATTTTATTACTAAATTAGATTTCTTTCCTTCAAAATATTATCTTGTTCATAGGTTCTCTCTATCAAATAAGATAGATTACACATTCATATCTTAATTGATTCATTATTTGATAAGTAGATTTTTGAATTATAATGGATTATGTTATATCCAATAACCTATTTGTTATTTCCTATAATATTTATAGAACCCCTCATATCTTTAGAATCATATCGAAACCTTTAGAACCTTACCATTAGGATGGTATGATTCCAGCTTAATCTCTGTAATAGGTAGAAGCGTTTATTAGTTGATGAAACATTTTTCATCATCAACAGACCCTCTACTAGTTTCAATGATAGTGAGATTATGGATGATGACTCAAACCTTAATTCATTATTTATTTGAGCATACCTTGATCACCAGCCTATTCATAATGTTATGATTAATAGTGGTGATAGAGAAAATGTATAAATTATGATATTACTTACATATTTTGGATATACAAATGATGATTTACATCCTTAAACTAAAGTGGTTAGAGCATTTGATGGGACCTCACAATAGTTTCTTAGTGAGATTTACTTATATTTATAGGTTTGCCTAGCACATGTGGTCACTACCTTCTTAGTTATACCATACATGAGAGTCTTTGGTATGTTGCTAGGATGACCTTAGATTCATAAACCCTACATATTAAATACATTCATACCAATAAAGTAGTCACAATTCATAGAATTCCATATGAACTTTCACTTGAACAAAAATAAATTATTCTAAGAGAGATAATTATCAAACTTACTAAGGTTAATCCTCTAGTAAAGGGTAAGCAACATGTGATTCCATTTACTTAGGTAGCCCATATATGAGAGACTAATACATCAAAGATACATAGTGTATTTTATAGAATCCTCATCTACTAATACATTGCATACTCAGCTATCTAGAATAACTAAACATGATCCTATTATTTATACTTCAAATACAATAGAGAGCAAAAAATTATGGGTTCCATGAATCCTTGATCCTTATATTACTTATTTGAGACCACAAAGTTCTATGACACATACATAGAGCATTACAAGGATTATAGCACAAGATATTACACATATACATTCTCTTTGATAGTATCACAAATTTACTATGCCATATCTAATTTTCATATCACTTTTATATGATAAACTCTTAGACGAGATGATTGGTTAGACTTTTTCATAATAAAAATTTAAAAAATCAAATATTGCAAAAATATCAAAAATACCAAAAAATTATAGCATGCTCTTAATTATGTTATTTATACATATGTTGTTTACTTCATGTTGGTATGTGTCATATCATTATTTACCTATAGACACATATGTTTCATTCTTGACTTGAGTGTGATATATGCATATACCTATATGCATGATATTTATACATACAGTGTTGGGATTTCCTCCACTCACATCCTAATTACAATGGGGGAAACTATTTTTTGTATCATGATACATCCAGGTTACATTATTATATGATCACTTTCCATTATCATATTTTAGATTATACATACTTTCACATGCCTATATCTATGCTTATATCTTTCATAATATACTTGATATGTTATGTACTTAACATATGGAAAACACATATGATTAGAACTAGTATGATAGGTTCATGTTGGTTTCTTATATTTATCCTAATTTTCCATTTTATCACTTACTTGATTGTGTTACTTTCTTGTTATTGGATTGAATTTTATTATTTATTTGATTTTGAATATGTTCCATTGATTATGTCCCTCATGTTTATGCTTGCCTATTTTGACATTTGAATATGTCATTATTTGTTGTATGTAGACATTTTAATATGTCATTATATGTTTTATGGAAATTTTACTAAGTCATATCCCTTTTATTGTGTGGCATTTAAAAATACCCATGTTATGAGGTCTCTAGGGACTATTTCATTTTATATTAATTTTAAGTGCTCTTGTGTGTATGCTTGATTGCTTGATGAACTTGTACTATTACTCTCTATATATTGCCATGATATATATCATGTTTCTTATAACTTAATGTGATCACATATTATGTACCTCATTATTATATCTACCTATACATGTTACCCTTATATTTTGCCTAATCCATACACAACATATACAATTATCTTATCCTTTTGAGGTAAGATAGCTACTAGATTATACTTCTCCTTAATTCAAATTGTGGAATATCATTGGGGGCATGTCATAGAGGCATGACTTCCAAAATTATCCAATAATCCTCATTTATACATTATAGTGGAGACATGTTATGGAAAAATTTTCTCCACATTTTATGTTAGTTCTTAGATTTTATAGATTCAATGGGGGAATGTCATAGAAACATGTCCTCCACACTTACACTGATTTTAGATTCACCATATTTCATAATTATATGATTCAGATACATATTTTTGGTAGAATTATATACATTGGTACCATTATTATACCCAAATTGTATCTTAAGACATATATGAAGTGCTTATACCATGCAAAGGGAACCTAAAATTTCAAAACCAAATCATTTTCTAGATTCTAAAAAATGTTATGGATTATTATTATACCCAAGTTGGACTTTTATGGACTATTATTGAGATAATATAATGCAGTAGTTGGTTTACCTTTGGAAGGTTGAGTTATTTAAATATCTCAATCTTACGAAACTCATAATTTAAATTTGATTAAATCATCCATCCTTACTATATATATATATATATATATATATATATATATATATATATATATATATATATATATATATGTATATATAATTAAATCATTCACACTCACCAAACCATGTACATACTTGGGTTTCATGATTGAGATGAAACAAACTCAATATATGTGTTTACACTCACCTTTACACTAAGGTTGGTGGTATGTATCCTCTCACTCACACACACACACACACACACACACACACACACACACACACACACACACACACACACACACACACACACACACACACACACACACAAACACACACACACACACTTTCAGGTTTTGAATTATCCTAATCTTAGCTACAATGCTTCATAGTGAGGCATATTTTCAAATAAATTTTAAAAAAGGTGAGATGGTTGCATCAACACATGGGTATACTTATAACCTTTCTATTTATATTTTAAATAATTGAAAAAAAAAAAATCATATTTCATACACTAATTATATAATGTAGCATACTCTTAGTTACAAGTCAATCACCAAAGCACTCAAGTTGGGCTCACGTAAAGACAAGGTGTGTTATACACACCTAGGAATGCATTTATTTCCTTTAAAATAGCAAGTCCATTACTAGATTAAATGGGGTGGAAAATTAGATAGGAAAATATTATTTATGTAGTACCTTAGTATTATGTACTTGGAAAATATCTAGCATGGCTGTACCTTTTAGTTATAAACCTTCCCATTATCTAAATGCTCATGTTAACTATTTATTTATGCCTAAATTGTATATTTGTTAGTCTAACGATTATTATTTTAATGACCAAGCCTTGTATAATGTGAAAAAATATATAAACATGATCATTATTCTTCACTACTAGTTTTGGACCTATACCTATTTTCTAGATTCCTAGACACGTATGTCCCATACAAACACCTATGTCCACGTAAGTGTCCACTTTTCTTAAAAAGTGTTAAATTCCCAAAAGTCCTCCAATTTGAAAATGGAACATATCCTAAATTTTGTCCAAAGTGATTTAGTGTGAGATATTTTCAAAATGGATTGGTATATATATAATATCAACCCTCATTAATTCTTCACCAAGCAAATATCAAGAACTCATAAGGAAACATACCAATAAGCACTAAATAAATCAATCAAGTGAGAAAACCTACCTTATTAATACTTATTTATATATAAGTCTAACAGTAGTATTACCATAGGTTGAAAGCATTTGAATATCAAGTCATGATCCATATTTTCTAAGTTACAAATTAGGTCATGCATGTCTTTGCTTATCACACATTGCATCATTGTGCACATATAAGCCAACACATAGGTGATAACTACATAAGTATTAGGACATATTTAGAGTATTGTATATGTAATAAATTACCATTGATAGATGGGTCCTTGGGTTATATCAATACTATGATCCCACTAACCCATTTTTACCACAGTCACTCCAAGGGTAACGAATATACAGTTTTGATCATTTGACAAAGAAAGATAGCCTATATGCATAGTATAACGACATCAAAATAAAGGTGATATAAAACCCAAAAGGATATAATTGATCACATCTATATCTAATCAATCTTCTACATAGGACACATGTGGAAGGGTTAGACATATGCATTAATGCAATTATTTAGATTTGATGCAAGTGTTTGAGGACACAAAAAGAATATTTTTAGAATTTGATGATTGTTCTAAGGTCACATTTCAATCCACTTCTAGAATATTATAGATTAGACATTTATGATCATAGTAAACTAGATAAATATCATCATTTCCTATTTATTTAAATATTATCCAATCCTTATACTTTACTATTTTTATCAAATCTTAGTTGTGTAAATTTAGAATACTATTTTTTTGAGTTTTCTATTTAATTATCCTACTCATTGGGTTAGTTCATAATCCTTGTGTAAAATATAATTTAATACTCATTAACCCTAAATATAACAACACATATCTAATTTTAGGTTTAAATAGTCTTCATCTGGTTTCTGAGTGAGTATCATGGCTATAGTATGTTCTAAAGTAACTATGAATAAAGGTAAAAGTCCTATGTATAGTCTAGGTTGATCAATAATAATGCTTGTATAATGGCTTCCTTGATAAATTAGAATGATTTCTTAGATATATGGGTCCACTCCACATTTACTTCTTATTTCAACAATGCATTCAATGGCTTAATAATCTCAAGAAAACAAAATATAAAGCTACACACAAAGTTAATCCTACCAACTAACAATTTTGATTATATTTGTTGTTAGAAGGAAGTGATTTATAAATTACATAATCACATTCAAGATTGATATAAATACCTTCCTTTACAATAAAATGATAAAGGATATTACCTTTCTTGATGCCAAAGACACTCTCATTTAGGTTTAGAGAGATACCATACCTTTCTGCACCTTTCAAATATCCTTTGTAGCTGGTCAATATGATCAGATCTACACTTTGAGAAAATAGTTAAGTCATCCATATAAATAATTATTCATTTACATATTATACTCTCAAAGGAAAATTACATGGATTAATATAAAATGGCCCCTAAATTAATGAGATTGAACAAAATCCTCTGGTAATTAAAGGTGACCCACTTTGTTATGAACACAGTTTTCACTCTATCATTAGGGTTTACCAATACCTAGTTATATCTTAAGAATCTATAAAATATAGACATCATTTAAAATAAAATTACTATATGAACTACTTCATATAAAGAGGAAAAGGTATATTTCTATTTACCCAAGGCCTAGTATTAGGTTCTTGAAATTGACACAATATCAAATTTATCCAGTCTTTTATGAATGGGAACTAGGATAATGACCCATGTGGAATGTTGGATTGGGAATATAATCCCAACCAAAGGAATCTTATGAAACTATTTGTGGATAATGGGATCTAAGAACTAGTTCACAAGTAATTATCTCTATTTGGATAGTTTTTTATTATGTTTGAGTGGAATGGTGTGTGTAATCACACTAGGGTGTAAAGACATTGATATCTTTATATTTATAGGAAATGACATCTATGTAACATAGAAATAATATCTTGTTTTTTTATATTTCATTTAGGGTAAAATAATGACCAATATGGGCATTTATGGTTTGGTCATTTGACCCTAGGTTGATGGTGATTAATTGTTGGTCAACATAGGTTGATCTCTCTAGTATGTGCACATATTTATACACATCAGAAACTCTCTCTAATAATATCATGATTTTTAGGATGTGGTTTTCTCTCAAGTTTATAATACCATATTAATTGTATTATTTACTAATGGGGTTATGTTTATCTTTCTCATCTATGATTTAAGCACTATATACCCTATATTTATTAAATAAATCTAGTATATGGTCATCATCACTAAAAATTGAGAAGTTCTCCATGTTGTTTGGGAATGATAGGTAGGGTATGAGCTCTATGGAAAAGTTTTGTAGTTTTGAGTCAGCTAAATAAGATAGATTCATAATTGAATATGCTAGAGAATCTATAACCTGGTTCTCTTCTATAGTGATAAGAATGATGTTGAATGTATAAAATGTCGCTATCAAGTCCCATGCTCTAAGTTTATATATTATTAAGTAAGGATAGATTACACTAGAACTTAATTCTAACCTAATTTAATCCTAGTTTATAATACCTAAACATCTTTATCTCTTTGACATTGTGTTTTAGGGATAACTATAAACTTAAGATCAAGGCTCCATACTCCACAAGGTTGTTTGTGTAATGGAACTATAACCTATACATGGATAAATTATATTTATATTTTGGGTTAATCAATATAATTATGGAACTATAACCTTATTTATAGTGGGCTCTATTGAATTACATGGAACATAAACCCAATGACTAAGAATTCTATTTATATTTGTATTTTGCACATTTTTTAGACATGGTATTAATACCTATGTCAGAAGATACTATGTTTATATTCTCATTGATTGTATTATATTTAGTGATCATTTGTTTCATCTTAAGATCTCTTTCAACATATATTATATTGTCCAATCCTCTCTAAGGCAAACATCTAAAGGATAATTTTGTATCCATATACCTATTTAAGTTTGTGGTCCAATCCCTACTAAGTAACATCTTATAAGCTTTCGATATATCCACCACTTTAATCACTACAAATTGTTGGATTATGGCTTCATATTCTAGTTACATTTGTACATTTAATATCTCACCTACCACCTTGACCTCATAATTTTTTAGTTGAACCACTATCTTGTCTGATATGATATGTGTTAGCCCTAATAGTTTATAAATTCTAGTAGGCATGACATTTATTGAGGCTCTTAAGTTGACTAGATAATTATGTAAATTCATGCCAAATAATCTAACTATAAGGATGAAAGGAGGAAAATATACTTTATTCTTATGTATGATCACATTGGTGTGCATAGTCTTAGCCTTAGGTTAATCTAGTGTAACTATCAGGGACTTTAAGAGGAGGTATTTAACTCATTGATTTGGGCAAGATCATGTAATGTGATGTTTGCCTTGATATTATTCATGTATTTAACTATGTTATACCTAATATTTATAGGAATGGGTTGTACCTCTTTGATGTGGATTGGGTTATTATATTTTGGAGGTGGAGGAACATTTCTTACTCTAGGATTAGGAGGGGTTGCACCATTATTAGGAGGAGTGGACATAGTAAGAGGTTGTAGTTTTGTTTGAATCCTAAAGGCATAGTTTTTTATATAGTACTATTAAAAATCATGTACATCATTGGTAGTCTCTTTGATTTTACTATTATTCAAAGTTGTCATTGATGTTGTGTTTAGGTAATGCCATTGATGTCAATAAGTATTAGTAAGGTGAGAGCTATCTTTGATGTCTTATGATTGATATCATTAATGTCAAAGGAAGTGTTGAATTAATTATTGTGATAATATCATTGATTGACCAAGTTCATAAGAAGTAAGTCTTTATGGACAAGGTGTTTTTTGAAACCTAATCTTGTCTTGGTGAAGGCATGAATAGTATAGCCTTGTGAAGTAAGGGAGATAAGTATTATGAGAAGATGTGTGGTAGTATTTGAGAATGGAATGAGGTTGTTTGGCATGATAATGTGTTTTATAAATCATCTAAAATGATATTAAGGTCTCAAATTGGTATGGTACCTAATAGGGATATGAGATGAACCATTTCTTAAGCATAGACAAATCTTATATAGGAATGATGGTGGTGATATGGATGTGTATGATATTTAAATTGTCTAATGTAATATTATATCATGTAATAAATTTGGTGAGTTAATCACATGACTCTCATAATGAGCCAAAGAGGTATGCTCTTCTTTAGTGGTATTCTCATGGACCTAGTCTTAAGACTCTAGGTGGCATAATGAGGTATCATGATTAGTTTTAGAGGATTTTGAGATCACGTGATCATGGATTGAGGTTTGATATGATGTTTAATATTTTTTTACCAAATCTAAGGTGAAATCTTGAAAAATAAATCTTGAAATTTGGTATTGAGGTTTCTTATGTGTGCAAGATGAAGAATTGTAGACCTGAGAAGGAAATTTTGATGTTTGTTGGCATGTGTGACAATTGCATGGGAAGTTTATCTCTTATTTATAAATGGAAAAGGGTCCTAAAATTTTTTTTTAATCATTGGGAGTTGGTTTTAGGGTCATATTTTTATGAACAAATGTTAAGAATGGAAATTGGTCTAAAACCCTCCTTAAACCCTCATAATGACCTGATTTGGAAGACCTTATTGGAAATGGCCCATAAGGGATTGGTAAGGATAATTTTATGGTTTTATAATGGATATGACTCACCCAAGTACTTATAGGTGGAATTTATGTACTAGATGAGTGAGTGGAAGCTCTAAGAAATCACTTGTTTCTAAAAAAAATGTATAAAAGGTAAGGTTGACTGAGTCAAAGGTACACAATAGATGGAGGTTGAATATTTTTACTTATAATTCATGAAAATTATGGTTTTATATTATATTTTATACCTTAAATATACAAAACTATTAATTAAAGATGATATATTGTTAAATATCCAATAGTGAAGACAATGAGAAAACTAAATAGTAGTGAGAAAGAGATTAAGGATTGGTTGTAGAGGATTATGGATGGATAAAAATGAATGGGTTATTTGTTAAATACCTATAAATAATTTACCATTTGTTTATAATTATTTTTTATGAACACAAATAATAAAAAAATTATTCTCAAAGTGACCTGTCTAACATTGTGAAGTTTGTGAAGGGTGAAGATGTAAGATTGGTCTATAAGACCAATATTGATATTCAACCTTGTAATATATATATATATATATATATATATATATGTTATAAGTATTATTAAGGATAATTAAAACCATTGGAATTTCATAAATTTTTCACATAGGTGTTCTAAATCTTGATCTTCATGACTTTGTTTTTAAAGTTACAAGTAGTTTTCTATGTATGAGTGAGAATGTTGCTCTTGAGTCTTTTTGAATAGAGTTGATGAGTAAAATGAATTTTAATATATTTTATATGTCTTATATGCTCTAAATTTTTATTCATGATAAATTCCTATGAAGGTGTGAAAATTCAAAGGTTCTTGATTGGATTCTTGAGGCCTATTTGGAATTTTTAGTGAACATATGGAAATGGATAGTTTGAGGTATTTTGACCTTTTTGTGAATTTTAATGGAAATCATGATGAACCTCAAGTAATTTACATTCTATAACACTCAAGTCATTTGTATTATATTCATGTAACGTTTTGATATATTTATGTGTCAAAGTTGAGTGTATGCTTTAGATTATCAAGATAGACTTTGTAGTAGTAAGAAGGACTATCTCTAAGTAGGATTAAGAAGAGAAGGTGGTATAAATGAGTTTGGAAAAATTAATGGTGATACTATTATTGTGTGTGAAATTTTATAATACATGTTTTTGGTCTAAAACTAATGGTTTATTACCTTGGTTGACCAAGAGTTTGAGTGATCTAATGGCTAGTATAAGTATAAGGCATAATAGGCCTATTTATGTAAGAGGGAAGAGAGCATAAGTGAATAAAAGAGAACCTTGAGGATTAAAATGATGTAATTTATACCTTAAAATGGGATTAAATGATTATTCATGAACATCCATCATAATTTATAATTATTATGAGCAAGGTCATATGACCTAATCAAGCCATATGAGGGTTATTTGAACAAAGTAGAAGAGAGATAGATTTTCTTGTTTGAAGGTTTGGGAGTGTTGAAGAAGTGGGAGATACCTTGCATGTTGGTGATAATAGAACTGTATTTGAAGTGGCTGATTTTTTTATAAGTCACTTAAGAGGTGGGTGCCTCCTTGTAATTTCTAGCTTGTTAAAAGCCTAGTTGAGTTGGTGCTTGACTAGTGAGGGGTTGGTACTCCTTATAGGGTTGGTGCCTTACTAAATCTTAATTCATGGTTTTATATAAATATATTTCAAGATATATTTTAGTTGGTTTTATCCCACATGAGGGTTTCCCACATATCTCTTGTGTTCATGTGTACATATCTTGATTCATGTTTATGTGATTGCTTCTCTATGAATTATTTGATCACTATATTGGTTTGAAAGGTTAATCACTTTTAGTGGAAATAAATGATTATTTTAGGAAATTGATTCACTCCCCTCTTATTGTTTATGATTCTAATAATAATTATTATATCAAGTCCTTTGGAGAAGTCTTGAAAACTTGAAGGTGTTTCTAGAAGCACAAGACAACTAATTTTGTGAATGTGAGTTGTAAGATCAGTATGTTTATCATCTTGTGGAAGAATAAATCTTGGTCAATTCTTGTTGAGTCTTAGTATATTTTTCATGACAAGAAGTTGTTTTCATTAGTCTCATTATATAAAGAGATAATTTTAAAATAAATAAGAAGTATAGTTGTTTGCATGATCTAGGTCATGTTTGAGGTTTGTAGAGAGGGATTTATGATGAGACAATGGGAAGATAGGATAAATAATTTGATTTATTTGAATGTATTCTTGAGGTATTTAGAGGCATTACAAGGTGGTATATAAGTTATATCTTAGTATGGATGATGGTTCAATAGATTATGTAGATTTGGTAATTTTAAGTTGACTAAGGTATGCATGGTAATAGGGGGAGAATGTGTGAGATGCTTCAAAAATTTAGGAAGCTTGTTTTGTTGTGGTTAGATGAAAAGAGTATTTTTAGTTCATTGAGGTGATAGAGAATGTTATGATGGCTCCTTAGATGCATTTGTGAGGTTTTAGTGTTTCTCATGATTCTTTGGAGAGAGAAAAAGTGTAATTCTATCTTAAGAGAAACTAAACTATCATTAAACATCTTGTAGGTATGAAGATATCAATTTATTTGTAAATTTATTATATGTACCTATAAATTCAACTCTGGTCAAAGGGTTTCATGAAGGTGATTTCTATAGTTCCAAGATCCTTCCCTATAATTTTGGTATCTTGATGTATTATCTAGCTCAAGTTATGATCTTCCAAAGTTGGTCTTATGTGTAACAACATCCTAGAGACAAAAAAATTAATGCTTCAAGAAATAGTCATTGTGCATTCAAAAATATAACCATTGGGGTTTGAATTCAAATGACTGTGCATGAGATTTTGGAACATGAGAGAACTATTTTTCCTATAAATTCCTTCAAATATGTCAAAACTTGTTGGTGTAAAAATAAAAAATGAATTAAACTTCTTGTATATTATCTTCAAAGTGATTTAGAGACTTGTGTGTCCATATAGGTTAATTTATTATAGATCAAAGTCAGAGTTTGTTGACTATGTTATTGCTTAGGGAACCCAAGTTGACTAAAGTGGATTTAGAACTTCTCTATTGGTATTAAATAGGTGTTATGAGTGTTGGATGATTTTTTTACCTATTTATAGTCATGTTCCATACATTTAGGATGTTCTAAAAATGTGCCTTTATGTAAGAAAACCTCAATGAAAGAGGACTCTGCTTAAGGTTTGGCAAGCATGAGTGAATTGATGAGTGGTGTTGATAGTTTGGTCACTTTGGATGGATGAATCAAAGTGATTGTATGTGTTATTAAGGTATTAAATCTCTGGTTAGTTCTTGTAATTGATCAGATTGATCCTAGTTGTGAAGGACTAGCTCAAAGACATGTTGACTAGGGGTATGAGGGCTTTAAGGCTTTTTTATGTCTAGAAACCCTAAATGTGAATGTTCATGATGAAAATGGATCTTATTTGACATATAGATGTTAATGGACTGTTAAATTTTTTTTAATGTTTCTTATATAATTCATCATGATTAAAATACTTTTTTTATTACAAGCTGATGTCTAACTAGCAAAGACCAAACTAGTGGTGTCAGAATTAAAGATTGGTCTATAAGATCCTTTGAAGGTATAAAGTGTTGATCATGTGATCCATGATATATATTTGATTATAAGAGTGAGATTATAGGTTGGTTTTACCTTGAAGTTGAGAATAGAAGTTTAGAATGTGATCATTCTTGTAACATGACAAGTTTCTAGTAACCTTGAAGAATGTTGAAGTGATGTTTCTCTATAGGTCATGTCATAAGTTGAAATGATCCTTTGATGTAAAGATGACCTCATAAGGTCATAAAGGGATTTATTTTCACATTTTGAATGACATGAATACTTTTAGAGGCATGAGTATAATATAAGTTTTGTGTTGTTCTTAACAGGACCTATTTGACCATGTATTACTATGAAGATGTTATGAAGTGATCTAAGATATGATGGATTGAGAAGACTGAAGAGAAGTATGTATGAAACAAGGGGGAGCTTGTTGGTTCTATGAGTGTTTAGGTATAAGGATTAGTGGAATATGTGTGGATGACCTTGTGAGAGTCTATATGACCATTTGTCATTGATGTCAAGGGGGAGAAAGTTCTTGATGGTCAAAATTCCTATGGGAGAAAAGTTCTTGATGAAAATGTTTAGTTTGAGAAATAATTAAATTGGTGAGGGAAATGTAGTTTAAGAAGGATTATTTAATTTGTGGTTTTCCATCAATTCAATTTGTCATCAATGACAAATGGGGAGATTGTTGAAATTTGTCATTGATGTCAGGAAGGATTAGTAAGGTGAGAGTTATCTTTGATGTCATATACCTAAGATCATTGATGTCAAAGGAAGTATTTAAGTACTTGTTTTTATAATATAATTTATTTAAAATTTTAATAATAATAAAGTCTTTATGGGCAAAGTGTTTTGTGAAACCTAGTCTTGTCTTGGCGAAGGCATGAATAGTATAACCTAGTGGAGTAAGTGAGATGAGGCTTGTGAGAAAATGTGTGGTAGTATTTTATCATGTAATGAGGTTTTTTGTAATTATAATGTGTTTTATAATTAATATATAGTGGTAAAAATATCTCAAAGTGGTATGGTGCCTAGTAGGGTTGTGAGATGGAGTAGTTCTTAAGCATGAATATAGTTTGTAGATGCATGATGATGGTGATATGGATGTGTATGAGCTTTAAATTGTGTAATGTAGTGTTATATAATGTAATAAAGTTTTTGAGTTATTCAAATGACTCTTAGAGTGATCCAAAGAGGTATTCTCTTCTTTAATGGTCTTTTTATAGAATTAGCCTTTAGACCCTAGGTGGTAGATTGACGTATCATGATCAATTTTACAGTCTTGTGAGACCATGTGTGCATGGATTGAGGTTTGAAATGATGTTTCATATTTTTGACCAAGTCTAAAGTTAAATATTTAATGAAAAATCTTCAAATTAGGGTTGAGGTTTCTTATGTGTGCAAGATGAAGAGTTACAGACCTGAGAAGGAAATTTTGATGCTTGTTGACATGTGTGACTATTGAATGGGAAGATAATATCTTAGAGAGAGATGTAAAATGGTATTAAAAATGTTTTAAAATAATTAGGATTTGGTTTTAGGGTTATAGTTTTATGAACAAATGTTAATAATGGAAACTAGTCTAAAACCCTCCTTAAACCCTCATAATGACCCAATTTGGAAGATCTTGTTGGAAATGGTCTATAATGGATTGGTAAGGATAGTTTTATGATTGGATAATGTATATTACTCTCCCATGTGCTTCCAAGTGTAATTGGTATGCTAGATGAGTGAGTGGAAACTATAGGAAATCACTTGTTTCTCAAAATATATATATATATATATATATATATATATATATATATATATATATATATATATATATATATATATATATATATATATATATATATATATATAATAGGCAGGGTTGATTGAGTCAAAGGTACACAATAAATGGAGGTTGAAGATTGTGACTAATAATTCATGAACATGGTAGTTTTTGAGTATTATTCAGACCTTAAACATACTATACTAATCATGAAATATGATTTATCACTAAATAATCCATTAGTGAAGATAATGATAAAACTAAGCAATAGTGAGAAAGAGATTAGGGATTGGTTGTAGATGATTTGGGATGGATAAAAATGCATGGGGTATTTTTTCAATAACTATACCTTATTTAAAATTTATTTATAATTATTGGTGATGTACACAACCAAGCAAAAATTTATTCTCAAAGTGACCTATCTAACATAGTGAAGTATGTAAAGGGTGAAAATGTGATATTGGTCTATAAGACCAATGTTGATATTGAATATTGTAATATATATTTTTTAATATGTGATCATTATGATTAAGGATAGTTAAAAACAATTGTAATTTCATAAAAATTTTCACATAGGTGTTTGAAATCTTGATCTTCATGACTATGTTTTTGAAGCTACAAGCAGTTTTCTATGTATGAGTGAGAATGTTATTCTTGAGTATATTTGCATAGATTTGATGAATATAATACATCTAAATCTAGTTTAAAATTCCAATAGGTTAATTTTAATACATTTTTATTCATGATAAATTCCTATGAAGGTGTGAAAATTCAAAGGTTCTTGAGGCCTATTTACAATTTTGAGTGAGCATATGGAAATGGACAGTTTGAGGTCTTTTGACCTATTTGGTGAATTATAATGGACATTATGATGACCTTTAGGTTATGTATATTTTATTAATGTTTTTTTTAAATATATTTATGTGTAAAATTTGAGTATATGCTTTATATTCTCAATGCATACTTTTTAGCAGTAAGAAACACTATTTTTAAGTATGCCTAAGAAAAAAATGTGGTCTAAGTGAGTTTGTAAAACATAATGGTGATACTATTATTGTGTTTAACGTGTCATAAAACATTTTTTATAATTTAACCTAATGGTTTAGTACCTTTTCCAACCAAAAGTGTGAATGATCTAGTGAATAGTATAAGTACATGGCATAATAGGCCTATTTGTGTAAGTAAGAGGGAAGAGAGAGTAAGTGAATGAAATAACACATTGAAGAGTATAAATAGGTAATTTATACCTTCATATGGGAGTAAATTATCAGTCATGAACATCCATAATAAGTTCTAAGTATTATTATCAAGGTTATATGACCTAATCAAGCCATATGAGGGTTGTTTAAGAGAAGTAGAAGAGAGGTAAATTTGCTTGTTTAAGAGGCAATTTGAGAGTGTTGAAGGAGTGGGAGATGCATTGTAAGTTATTTCTTTCATAAGATTCCTTAAACTTTATTATTTGGTGCTAATTGACTTAGGGGGTGGGTGCCTCATTACAATTTGGAGCTTGCTAAAAGCCTAGTTGAGTTGGTGCTTGACTATTGAGAGGTTGGTGCCTCACTAAATATTGATTCTTAGTTTTATAGGAATATAGTCCAAGATATGTTTTAGTGGGATTTATCTCCCACGAGGGTTTCCCACATATCTCTTAATTTCATGTGTTGATATCTTGCTTCATGTTTATGTGATTAGTTCTCTATGCATTACTTGATCAATATATTGGTTTGAAAGGTTAATCATGTTAAGCAGAAAGAAAGAAATATTTTAGGACAATCATTCACCTCTAGTGATTTTTCTTCTAAAATTATCATTTAGATAAAGAACTCCATGTATCTAATATCATAGTAGTGCTTAGGTAACTTGAAGTGTTAGGGGCATCAACCTGATCAGTGAAATTAGGGTGGTTTAGACCACCATATATTCTTCCATATATATTTAAAAGATTTTAAATGTAATGTAAAACTCGATACATTATAACTCCCCATGATGGTATGTGTTATGCACATGACACTAGTTTGGAAGTGCAAACTCATATATGTTAATCTCTAGGAACTAATTGGCTGAGAGATATTGTTAACCATTTAAATTATTATATTGGTTATCACACCTTTGATAGGTGAAATTATTTTTGGATATCCCTAACATTGTTTCTAAACTACCTTATGAATCCCAAAAAGTTGTTACCGAGCCTCTATACCATACATTATATAGCATTCAACTCATTCTTGGTAGATTATTTGGGTATGATTTGGACATTGTTCATGGTAGGGATCAATATATAACTATGAGATTGAGTCTTTACTCCATTATTGGTTAAGATAAGGAATCCCAAGTTTTTATTAGGTGTAACATGTCTTAAGGGAAGATAGTTTGTCATGGGCACAAGTTATGCCATTGATACATTTTGGTTAGTAATAAAAATAGGTTTCAAGGAAAGTAAATTTGGGAATACATTTAGGATGTCTATCATAATTTATCCTTAAGGGTTTAATTATATATCTACTTTGATAGCCTCAACATATTCTAGTGGTAAATCCACAATGATGGGATATCTATGTAAGAACATTTTAGTCTAGGGATCCAAGGCATTTTTATACATTTCTAGAGTTAATTGGGTATTTGGTTTATATAACACGATGACCCTATTATACATATTCTGATATATAGAATTGAATTATCTAATGGTCTCATTTACTTCTCTCTTAATGCTATAAAACTATGAGTAGATGATTTTGGGGTCAATGACTTCCCCAAACTGATCTAAGAAAGTGTTTTTAAATTCTTCCCATCATGTGATAGAATTTTTAGGTAGGTTAAAAAACCAATCATCGATTGTGTCCATCGATGTGAAAGGAAAGAACCTACATGCCACATATTCATACTCAACATTTAGAAATATAAATGTTATCTTATATGATGTTACATTTTCCTTGATAGTGCATCCTCTAATAGGTGTGAATCAAGGGAGGTACCTCTCTAGGTTTTAGGTTAAATCATGAAGAACTCTAGGAGTGTTAATAGCAGACTCATCTATCCATGCTATGGGTAAAGCCATAGGGGTAGGCCTATTTGGGGTGGTGTAGGTTGATGAACTAGATAGGGTAACTAGGGGTATTATGATGCCCTTTTTCCAGTGATAGTTTTTATTTAGTCCAAGGCTTCATACTCCCAAATACACCTATTCTATTTGGTGTACTAGGTAAGCTTGGGAGATAATTGGGGGACTTTAATCCACTCATTTTAGGATTGATCATGAAATAGTATAGATCATGAGCTTTAAGTATTGGGCTCCATGAAAAAACTTGGTTGAAATATATCTACAAGATAGTGCTACCTCCAGATATTCAGTTCTTGTTTCCCACTAACATAGATTTTATTCACACTATTTGATCCAATTCAATGGATTTATTCCCTTAAAAACTTCACTTATCAGTTTCTAAATAGAAGGGACATATTACAGATAATAAATAAACATTAAAAAAATAAGAGTAAGGTAGGAAAGAGATTTTTCTGGGCAAAAGTGAGAAGACTTTAATGTCTTAGATCCACATGCATCCAGCTATAGTTTTACAATTGTCTATTGAGTTTTAAATATGCTTGAACTTTGGTCACATAGGGAAATGAATTTAAGTAGATAAAGTGTGCCTAAATCCTATAATCCTTTATATAAATGAGCACACACAAAATTGTTGTCAATAACACATATACCTATGTTGACTTAAAACAAATGTAAATAACTCCAGAATGTAATAAGAATAGTGAAAAACACATTCTAATTACACATACACCTATGAAAAATGCATATTGAAGTATTAATCATTATTAACATCTAATTCACCATATAATATTGAAATAAATTTAAATAAAAGACAACATAGTCAAATAAACAAAGCCTATATTAATAAAAGTCTGTTTTGCTTACAAAATATTGACCTTTAAAAAGAGTTTTTGTTGACCAAATTTGAGTTTTAGGTCAAGTTGGGGCACCCCTAAGTAAAAAATTACATTTTATGTGTTTTATTTGGGTATAATATATTTTCATAATGTTTGTCATAGTTTAATTGATGTTAATTAATGTTATATCATCTTTGGTTAATTAGTTTTTAAGTTCATTTTTCATTTTGGGTCATTTTAAGGGTCAAAATTGAGCATTTTATGTTTTCTATGGGTTTATTGGGAAATTTTAAGGTTTAAAAACATTATTTCATGTCACATGTGTCCTTAAAAGTCTTAAGTAACTGAAAATATTGAATTATGGCAAGTTAGGTAGAAGAAAAGTTAATTTTCTTAAAGAAAAAGAAGAAATTGGCACTTATACAGCCTCCTTAGGTATTTTGACACTTGGAAAAGGTTTAAATGTGACTATTTGTATTCCTCAAGATTATTTACATGCTTTTTTTACCTAGATATTTCATTTCTTGCTCAAAACCATTTTTCTTCCTTTTCACTTTTTTAGACACACTAAAGTGACTTGCAGGTTTATACTTGGTATGGTGAGCACAAAGGGTTTTAGAAAAAATGATTTTGGAACGTTGTTTTAAAATTAGATACCTTAATTTACATATAATAATCTTTAAGTATGATCAATTATGCTTTATGAATAATCCATTTGAAGTTGTTTGTTTAAATCTGCCTGCTCATCTATGTACCATACATGTTTTTCTCTTGTTTGGGGGATTACATAAATTAAGTTGTTGAGTTTAGTTCCATAGAATATTTTATTCCTCCTATAATGTTTTTAATGATTATTTTCATCTTCCAAGTTTATTTGATAAGTCTCATAGCTCACTTTGATAAAGGGAACCTCCATGAGTAGTTTCAGTCATTTCCCCACTTGCAAAAGTTTAAACTACATGAAGAGGATTCATATGAATGTAAAATGGTGTGATCCATGTTAAAATTATATGATGGTCACTTATTTATAGTTTTAGGTCTCACATCCCCATAGTTTGATCAAAACCCATGTCTCCACCATGCTAGACTAGTCATGAGAAACTCCTGCCTGCCTTGTTCTATATGTGTACAAGTGGTTTTCACATTAGAAAAAATGTGTTATATCTTATTTCAAGGTGTTATTAGAGGAAACCACATAATTTATAGGTTTTAAATTATTTTTAGTGCCCATAAGGCCTTTTACATACATTTATTTTTATATTTCATACTTATTACTTGTACATAGTTCATTGACACCTACAAGAGTCTATTGGATGACATCTTATTGAGATGGAGAATTTGGGAGATTTTTGAATCTCTTAAGATTTATAGGATTTCATTATAACACTTTTTTAAGGTTTTAAATTGACCACTAACATTATTCCTTCTCACTGTCCAAGCTTAGACCTACTACCTATATACTAAAAATCACTACCTCCAAGTGACACCACATATGGCTAAATGACCTTTGTGAGGTGATGAAATAAGGGTCTAGACCTTGATTAAGGCCATATTATATTGAAAATATCATAATATACCTCCTTAGAATACTAGGTTTGGTATATGGGAGTTAAACCTTGGTCAAACATATCATTGTAGGTTCAAGATTGATATAGGCCTATTTTCCCTAAACTAACAAAACAAAGAACTAAAGGGTTTTGCAGATATATTATGGCATGGTTTAAATGAACTTTATAATAAATAAATTTATAAAACTCATTTCATATATTATGGAATAGATATATTCTGAGAATGGAGATAAAAAAGTAAGTGGAAGAAGGTTGTTTCAGACCTTAAAGTTGCCTAAAAACACACCAAATTCCTTCAATGATATCTACAGGTTTGAAGATGCAAGTTGTCTTTGACACCCTAGAGAGAAAGAATGGATAAGACCTCATGAATGGAAAGTTTGAAATAATAATATGAGGTCAAATTAATTAAATTCATCTAAATTGGATTAAGGTAGGGTCTTATCACCCCTATGACCACTTGTAGGTACCCCACAGGCATGGAAAATGATGACCTACAACAAGGTTTCAAAAGGAAAAGTGTCTCAGTAAAAGAAAGGTACTATTTGAGTTATAATCAAACATATAAGTAATTTTAAAATTAAATACACATTTTTTAACCTTATAAGGTGTTTCAAGGAGATTATGAACACCATGACCAAATGCATAAGACCCCTATATTCACCTATAGGTAGAGCTCATTGGTAGGAACACCTCAACCTAAACAATGATCTAAAGGTTCATACAAGATGGTGTTTTGAAGGTTTTCAAGAAGGAAAATGGGTTGAAATGATATTGTGACTCTAAATTAGATTCAATGAGCCTTCTACATCAGAATTTAAGCTCTAAGTAATGTGCAAATTAACCACCTAGAGCAAACCCTAAGAAAGTGTTTTAGTCCAGTCAATAAGGACTCAATTTTAGGGTATAAGGTAAATTATCAGGGTTAATGGAAAATTAATATTGTTTTTTAAGTGAGTGGTAACTCAATAATAATGTAAATGGTGTCATGAAACTATCCCAAAATGAAAACAAGGCTTACACATGGTCTCAATACTTTGTACATTGTCACAGTAGGGTTTAAGATAGAAAAGGTAAGTGAAACATGGACTATATATATATGAAAGGATGGTTTAAATTAATAAAAATTTATCCATTATAGTCCAATAAATATCCTAACATTCCCAATACCTTTCTAAAGTTCTCATGTACATTCCCTACTTAGCAAATGGGCAATAGTCTGTACAAAAGACTAAAAAACATCCTTGCTCAATTGATGAATGTGAGGAATATAAAATAGAGAGGTATTTATATGGATTTAAAAGTTTATTTAAAATTAATTATATGTGTTAAACATGTTTAATATATATAAACATCTTGGATTTTGCATTGAGAGCTTTTCATAAGGGGAGGTGAAAAATGCAAGAAGACAGTCTTTTTGGAGGCCCTTTTTTAGACAACTTGAGTTGGTTAAGTACCTAAATGAAGGATTATGATCTCAAAATATAATAAAAATACTAATAATTACCTTATAAAACTTATAAAACATTAATTTTTCCTTGGATAATAAGGTAACACCTCACTATTTTATCTTAGAGGTCAGCCAGTCAAGAAAAATCAGGGTTTGGCAAGACAAGATTTTGAGGTTAAATGGGAAAATGGATTGATAAGAACCATAGAAACACTTAAATAAGGTGTTTTTAATTGAGACACACATATATAAACATTAAATAACAATAATTTTATGGTTAAACACAATAGTTTTCTCCATGATCCTAAGCTTGCAGGCAGACCTATTAAGGCAAGGGTATGTCTTGAGGCTAAACAAAAAGTCTCTTTCTATTTTAACATGAAAGGATATTTATAGTGTATTTAAACATGTGTATGAGACGTATATATAAGTTTTTAAACATTTCTAAGGTAATTATAATCATCAAAATTCACTTTGAATTCTAAGTTGCAGACTTGCTTAAGGGCAAGGTTTTGGCATAGACCTCAGAAGCATAATCGCCTCCACTTTCAGCATGAAATGAGCATGTCTAACTATTGGAGTGTTTTTATATGGTCAATATAGAGGTGAATAAACTATTTTGGGTCATATAAAACACAAATAATCCACCTTTTAGATCTTAAACCCATTTAGACATGTAGGAAAAGAGGAAAAGAGAATGATAGGTCACGTTGTGATGCTCATATATCCTTGGATGATTTGCATGGGAGTAAAAGGAATTTGGATATGTTATTAGGGTCCCTAAAAACCAATTTTTTGGTTTTTTTTAAAATTTTAATGTGAAATCTTTATGAACAAAGATTAAGACCCAAAACTACTCATAAACCCTTATAAAACCCTTGTAAAGACCTGATTGGGAAAGTGGGGTTAGAAATGCACTCTAATGGAATAGTTTTGTACAAGTATGATTTGATATTATAGATGAATCCCTCATACTACTTCAAAACATGACTATATTTTTACACTTGTACATATGGGGTAGAAATAGGGTTTTATGACTATTTTTTGTGTTTCGTAGGCTATAAGAAGAGTATTAAGATGAAAAAAAAAATTGGGGGAAATCGTAAGACTTTTAAGAATATCATATGGTTATTAAATTCTTTTAAAAATTTATTAAGTTTGTAAACCATCTACTTCATTCCATCTAATCAAAACTAGCATATTGAACAAGCTAGGGAGAAGTGTGAGAACTTTAAGTGGGTGGATTTTTAAGGTGTGTTTGATTATTCTAATTTCATGGATGGAATTAACACATGTAATTAACTCCATTACACATATTTTCATGGAATATTGAAGTAAAATTTGAGGCCAAGTGTGCAAGGTGCATGAAAGGAGTTCTTTTTGAATTATAGATGATGATGGTTCCTTTCTAGTTGGTTTCAAAAGACTAGGCATGAAATAAATGCATACAGAGTAATGTTTGATGTCCTTAACCTAAATTAAAATCATAATATCTTTCCATAATCAGTTATGGAATGTTTAAATAGAGGTAATCATGAATGAAATTTTTCTATGCAAAATGAGGAGTTTTATACCACCTTTCATGAAGTTTATGCCTTGAATTGAAACTTGTGATTCCAATAATTGAATGGTTCATCCCATATCCTTCTCACATTCATAATTAAATACTTCTCTTAGCGTCAAATGTGTCTTTGTGACCCTTATATTTCTCTTTTTCTCTCTCTCTCTTAAGTTCTATAAGAACTAACCTTTTTGGCTATTGTATTTTATGATCCACCTAAGTATGGTGAAGCCCTGATCAAATGTATACTTTTTGATCAATAATATATTTGATTTTTATCTCTTCCATGACTTTTCATAAGTGTGTTCTACTTGTATTATGAATATTGTTTAGTTAAGACTATGGATTACAACATGTAGTCTCATTCTTTCACCTTATTTGCCGTTGGAAAGATTCTTCTTACAGTGCATGTGAAGTATTTTAGGATATGTCAAAGTTTAAGTGAGTTAATATTTTCATAATTTCCACTCAATTCCTCTTGTTTATTCCTCCTATCTTTGCACATTCATTCATAACCTAAAAATTTAGTATTGATGTGAGAATATGAACCTTGGAGAAGTGTATGTTTAGTTTGTCCTTTGATTTCAAGTGTAATATGCATATGGTTGGGTGTCATCAATAAATTTGGTGTATCACCTTACTTAGGTTATTTTAATTTTTGTTATCTCTCTCCATTTTCCCCCCTTAAGTTTATCATTAGTTACAATCCAAAGTGGTACATCAAGGGGGCTAGAACTATCTAGAGATTCACCTCATTCCTTAGGCTTCCCATAAGCCTAGTGGTGATTCCATTTTTCCACTTAGATGAGGATAGATTTATATCTACTCAAAGGGTGGAAATATAAATGACAATAGTTTCATAATATAATATATAGGAAATGAGGTGGGCCCCAATCTAATTAGTATGAGATCCCCCTCTTAGCCATCATGGCCTAAAATATGTATAAAAAACCACTAAGGTAGTAATCTCATAAAGTAAAAAATAAATGGTATGGGGACATGTTAGCATAAAATACAACTAGGTCCATAGAGATAATAATCGTTGATCTTGGTGGTGGTCTATGTCTTAGCTACCTCTTAACACCTTGTTGATCTATCTCTTAGCACTTTATTGAGATGCTAATGCTTGAACCACCAAATTAGATTCTTAGTATATATTTTATAGGTTTACAACTGGCTCTTAGAAGAAAACATATACCTAAGTTAGTAACTTCCCATGCACCTTAAAAAGGTGTTCAAAATAAATCTTCACATTGTTGACCTAACTGATGTTTTTGGTCAATTTTATGGAAATATCTTGGATAGAATTGGCTTCATCCTTGTTGAATTTTTCCACCTTCTTATTCATTACTTCCTTGAAGTGATCAAGGTGGACCCAAAACTCTTTTGTGTTAAGTATAGTATTATTATAGTGGAAGAGTGAAATGATGTTTAGTTCCTTGAACTAGGTAAGGATCTGACCCCTATATTTCTCTAGAGTATCAATGGTAGTTTGAATCTCTCTTATCCAATAACATAGTGTGATCCTCGTACTCATTGAAAATTTTTGGTATAGAATTAGATCATGAAAGGTATTCTTCTAATCTTAGGGAGGATCGTATGGATGATCACCAACATATTCTTACACTTAGTATTAATTTTGATGATACTGCCCAAGTACCATTGTGCCCTTTGGACTAGTATGTTTCTCTTTGAAAGAGATCCAGTCACTTTTCTTGGGGCTATGAATAAATTTTCAACTAAAACTTCAACTTTGGTAACTAAACCAACTAGGAATGAGATTATCAATCTAGACTTGAGGGTTATGAACTACTTATTAAGGTCTTCCATTATATTCTTGGTGAGATAATTAGGGACCCATGATATAGATACCAAGTCTTCTCATATCTTCTCTTCAATTATGGTAGTCTTCACTCTTGTGAGGGAAAAGATGTCCTACTCTATTATCTATATAATAGGATCTCCATCCTATGTGAGGGTTTATGTCATCACACTCTTCATCTAACTCTAATACCTATCTAACCATAACTAGATATTTGGATCCCCATGATAGATCATATCTAGCCTTTGTGTACCTAAAACTTCAATGGGATACATCCATGTTTTCCCAACCATGGTCCCCACAGTGGTAGAAGTTGAGACATCAGAGGTGGTGGAAAATAAAGTGAAATGTGGAGGCATGGGTGGAGGAGGTAGGTATGAAGGTGAATGTTGAAATGGAATGAAGTATGGAGGAGGTGGTATGGGAGTAAAGGGATGATATGCTAAATATGAATCCCAAGGGAATAAGATAGACCACAATTGGTCTAGGATCATGAAGACTTGGGGACCAATTATGCTTGAGAGATGCATTTTTAACATGAAGTAGGATATTGGTTGGTTAAATATAAATCCTTGAGAGCTTAGTATGATTGATAGGGGATAAGAAGGATCATTACATGAAACTAAATTATTCACATGTTGCTTCGGTGTGATCAATCTTTATCTTTTAGCTAGCCTTTTATTTAGGTCTTATTGTGTTGATGTTGATGTAGTTGAAGTTGACTTGGATTTATCCTATGGGAGCTATATGACTCCTGTCAAGCCTAAATAAGTTTTAGGTATATTTTTAACAAAATAAATTGTTGTCATAAGATCCACTGGAGTAGTTCTAACACTGAGATGAATAATTTTTTTAGTGTCCACTAATGTTATTGGGACATTTGTAATTGTAGGGCCCGTAAAAAATGTAGGAACAATTAGGATTTAGGATCTTTTATCAACAAATTTTTTACCTTTGAGGAGGGTATTTAAGCCTCCTCACTTAACTAATAACATGATAAATCTTCAAATATTTTTAATGACCTTATAGCTGAAGAGGACATCTAGGTAGGGATATCTCCCTTGATGTTCTCACCTAAAATCAATGCTAAACCTATTAATTGCAAGGGAAAATGGAGAAGGAACTAAAAATAAAAAAAACTAAGGAGGTGATGTACCAAATTAGTCTCTTCCACCTGCCTATAATGCACTGATAACATGAACTATGACTAAATCTAGTTGTAAAACTTAAATTAGGTCTATAGACATGAATATTTCACATAGAGGCTATAATATGATGCATATACTAAGGCGTTGATCAAGAGGTATAAAAGACACTAATGAATTATTCCAAATTTGATCCATATAAGGCTATTTGGAATCACTTTATGCAACCTACAAGGATGATTACCACCTATAAGTATGTAATAAGTATGATAAATGAGAGGAGGTTACATGCACCATCACTAGCATTCATCAACTAACATGTAGCATACACTAGTTTTAAGCATAAGAGAAGGTTAGAACTGAGATTTATTCATTTTAGAGGTAAAATACTAGTGTTCATTTGGATAGAGATACACCATATATAACAAAAGGATTCCTTATAATGCCAAAATCAAGAACACATATAGGAAAAAGAGGAAGAGAGAGATAAAGAGAAGAGAGGTGTCAAGAGCCAATGATGATTGTAAAACATCCATAGAACAAGTTACAAGTAACAAACCAAAGGATAGCTATGAGGTTTATCTTCAACATATGTGCAATCCATCTGATGACAATCTTCTCAAGGTGGTGTAGGAATTATGTTTGGCTTGATCACTCATCCTTGAGTTCTTGAAACTACCCCTTGGAGTGATTAGTAATTGTCAAGTCATCTAATTAGAGTCTAACTACCTTAGAAACTTGTTTAAGACCTAGATCCCATCATTTTTCCACCTTTTTCTATAATTTCCTTCATAGTTCTCATACTTTACTCTCTTGGAGACATACTCTTTAAATCTCCTTGGTTTGAAATATATATAGGTTTTCTAGGTAAACATAAAGGAATATTTGATTACCCTTTATCCACTTTTATATTCACCCAAATTTTCATGACCCAAATCCGAAGGCAAACCCACTTTCTCAACACTCATCTTTCCAAAGTATGTCTAATTAGGCCTAAAGTAATCCTACAATACTAGAGACCATACAAGGTCATATATTATTTCTCCAAAACCTCCATAATATCATTTTTCACATTAAATATGGTTATATTACAAAGTTTTAGGTAATTTGATGTGTTATAACACAAAGTATGCAAGTTGCAAGATTTCTAGCCCTAGGTTGGTCATGCACAAGCCTGAGGAGGAAGAGAGAAAACACAAATGGATAAGGAGAGTTTTATACCAATTTAAATAAAAAAAACCCTATATCAGGTATTCCCAACCTTCCTTCAATCCCTCTAATAATTATTTTTCCATTATCAGCCTTAATGAACTCCTACCAAGTAAAAAGGTATAATTTTATGTGTATAAGAGGACTATGTCATGGCTATAAATTATCATTAGTATTTAAATCATATTCAAAGAATAATAATTTTTTTTAAAGGATTATCATATATCTCTTAAACTTAGTCTATGAAAACTACAATCCTATGAACTCATTGCACATTCTCTTAGATTCTTGCAAATAGGCTTACAAAAGAAGTTCATTAACACGCTTAAAAGTGCTTCTTTGGTCTTGATGCTTTTAGGGGTTAAAGAGAATATTTTTATTAAATTATAAATATTTTTATAAATCCCATAAAAATTTTAACTCTTTTATCATATCTTTCACTCTTCAGCAGTTATTCAAACCTCATCATATGTTATGCAAAAACCTCTCTTTGTTTATAATGTGGACCTACAAGTCTACAAACCTGTAGGTCTACATTCCTCACAACTTAAGCCATTGATGACGTGATTATATTATTATAATCCATGTATCCTCATTATTGACATTTTATAATAGTTTAAAATACCAAGATCCTCATTAAAATATCTCAAATTATCTCTAAACACCTAATCCTACTTGTAAACACTAGATTATTTTTCCCTAGGTCTGTAACTTGATAGTTTACTTCAATAATGACCTTAGAAGTTTGTTAATTTATATATGATAATTATATTTTATCATATATCCACCTTGAATTATTTAAATACACATTCACCTATAATACCAATCAAAACCTCAAAAGTGTTTATTTGTGAGACCTTCTCTCTTGTCTTTAAAGGTTGTAGGTGCTTCTTTGAGACTTTTCCTGACCATTATAGTGATCCATGTGATTATCATGGAACATAAAAATTACAAAAACTTCTCATGAGGTATCTTACAACCTAATAGGCTTCTCAAACTAATATTCACTTTCAAATCTTATCTGATTTATCCCAACCTATATGCAAACTTGTTGGTGGATGTGTTAGTCTTAACACCATCTTATTTATCTCATGATTGGTATTTATCCTTGCATGGTATCCTATGGATCATATAATCACATCATACTTGGATATTAAACAATAAAATAAATATCATAATGTGATTACAGGTTCATCCCAATCATTTTTATAATGGGCATGTTGGAGTGTCTTGAAGAGGTTTGTGAGTCCATATCAGTGAAAAATAACCTTTTGGAAAGTGGAAGTAGACATGAGGAGGTGATATACTTAATGTGTTATTTTTATTAGGTTTTATTGAGGATTATTTTATAATCAAATAGATATTAACATTCATACTTGACAAGGATCATCTCAACCACACATGCAAGTTCACACAGATAGCTTGTACATAAATAAACATCTTTTTCCTTGAGGCTCATCACCTCATTGATGTAAGAGTGATAATTGGAGAACTTACATGAATTTTTTAATGTGATCATATTTTTTTCATCCTAAACACAACTTATTCCATGCTCAATAATTCTATAGTTCTCAAAAACTCTGCCTACCACCTTCAAAAATAATAAAACCATAATATTGTTTTTCATTTTGGTTACTCATGCATGCCATTGATGATGTAATATGACCATTAATACTCCTAAAGAGATTTTAAAAATATTAATTTGCATCCACTGATTTGAAAACTTTTTGAGACAAGAAAAACCATGCCTATGGGGTTTTAAGAGGGTTTTGGGATGTTTATTTTATTAACGATTATTCATAAATCATAGCACTTCAATCCTTAAACTAATTACTATAATTTTGATGGAATAATGGCCCCTATCCACACCCAATATAATTGGATCCAACTCTCTTTCCTATTCATTAACTGAGCACTTGGAAATAGGCTTTACTAACTTACAAAGAGGTCGATGGAGGAAATGAAATTTTTTTTATCTTATTTACACCTACCAATGCTACCACAAGCCTTATTTAACTATAAAAACCTTAAGAGACCTGAAACCATTCATTTATGACCTAAAATTACCATCTCCACATTGAAAAATTACTTTATCAGCCCTTAACAAGTGTATTTCTATGTTATATTTCACTTTCTTGATCTTTGGAGGGTCCCACCACTTTGTTGAGCATGGCCATTGATGTATTATATTATCATTTATGTCAAAAATAACATGTGGTACTAATGTATTAATTAAAAAGTGATCACATGGACAGATTGAAGAGATATGGCACTTGTACATGTCTATAAGGACAAAGAAGAGGTTGTGAGGCATCCATAGATGTCTTGACAAAGCTCTAGTATGTTTTGTCAGCATTTTGAATGAGAAAAATACATAATCTAGCTTAATAAAATTTAGACCATGACTATATGTCATGCAAATATGTATGAACTAGTAAGTTTTTCCATTTAATTAAGTTACAAAGAAAGTCAATAATGGTCAAAGGTTTACATGGATATGTTGCTTATAGTGCCAAAAAGATACCCTAAAAATTTAGAGTCTTTAAGTGATTTATAGCTCAATTTATGAAGCTTCAAAGTTACTTTAGTAGATTTTGTTGGGATAGAGATAATCAAGTTTAAAACATTGAAGTCTGAGGTCATTGGTCTCAAATATCTAATAGTGAGTGCTTAATCATACATATTGAGATCAATGGTGTGTATGAAATCAACATGTCAATGGTTGCACTCGTTAGTGACAAGTGTCACAAGTTCGCTATTATAATAGAAGATCAATAGTGAGTGGTAGTTTGTACTTATGAATATCAATGGTGTGATATAATTTGAAGATTTTATAAAGCATGCATGACTTCCAAGTGTCACAAGGGCATGGAATAACAACAAAGTGTTTAGAAGGCATGTGAGGGTACCAAGTGTCATAATGATGGGAGTTATGATCAAGATCTAATAGTGAGCATTACAAGATAAAAGCCAAGCTGATATAACGAGATAGATGGTGTGTATTTGGTAAATATTTAAATGGTGCATGATATGAAGTCAACATGTTTGAAGTTTAACAGTTTCTTAGTGATCATTGGAATTCAAATATTCAATGTTGTGAGGGAAGACAAGTCTGTAGTTTTTGTGCTATAACTTTTGATATATGCAAAATTTAATAATGGTGTAAAATAAAAGTTGTAGATAACTTGATGGTGCATAAATAAATTTTTTTATTATGTATAATTTTTTATATAGTCAAATATATGGAGCTTCAAAATTGACTATGTATGTGTTCATGCTCTGTAAGTAACCCAAAAAGGGTAATTGAGTTATTCTTGATGGTATTTTGATGTTTTAAGATGAACTAAGTATTGGATCATGTTTTAGACTTTATGAGGACCGTCTATGTGGATTATTTATGTTTTACCAATCTATATTCTATATGATCAAATTCTTATAAGTTGACTATGCATATGTTCTTGGTGATCATATGTACAAAATGATGCTTGGGCTAATTGTCCTATAGCAAAAGGGTGTTGTGATGGATTTAATCACTTAAGGATGACCTATAGGTTATGTGGCATGATTTTATGTATGTGAAAGTGTTTATTTTTTCTTAATTTTCTTGTAGAAGTGCCAAATAGATGGATGGGTCTCCATGAAACCTATAAGGGCTAATGAGGCATAATTAAAAGGCATAGCTACTTAATTGTGACCCATGGATGTTATGGCTAACTTGTGAAGATATAATTGAGCTATATATGTGTTTTAAAGGTTAATATAATCATTATGGCTAACCAAGAGCATGATATTCATGAAGGAACTATAAAAGGTGAGACTAAAGGTGATGGTGTCTAGACTTGGAGAGAATTAGATGTGCATGTGCTAAGAGAGTAAGAGAGATAAAGGAAAGAGATCTAAAAGGGGGTGTTCAGTGGATAGACTAAAGTAAAGGATAGATTGAGAATGAGTGAATAAGTCTAGGTTGATCCAAAAGGCTATTTTGGATACTTAGATTTGTTGATTGAAGCATAGAGAAGCATGTTGTGTGAGATTGGTGGATGAATTGAGAGGTAGGTTAGAATGATGAATATGTGTATGACCTTTTAGTCTTATCTCTATTGTAATTACAAATTTTTAATAGGTTTGTGGTTGAGGATGATTCAAGAAGCTTAGGATCATCCAAATTTGTGATTTGTATGCATTACTTATGTTAGCAAGGTTGAGAAAGTGTGAAGGGTAAAAGAGAGGTGTTATACATTGTGTCTCAATCAAATTGAAGTGTAATCAAATTTATATATATATGTTGATTTCATAGGTGTTGTGTGTGTGCTTAACATCTAGAGCAAGAGGGTGATTATTCATACTTATGGGTGGGTTCTCCTTATGAAATGGGTGCTTCACTAAAAGGTTCTCTTGTTTGTGATCATCTTATAAGACAAGTGATCCATGAGTTTTTATTCTTGAGAGTTGGTTTTACCCCCCATGAGTGTTTCTCATTAGAATCATGTGTTATGTGTTTAATCTTATGTATAATTTGAATATATGGGCTCTATTTTTTATATTTCTTGATCAATTTAATATATGTTATTTTATTAAGAGTTTAAAAGGATCTAAATTAAAGTTTGCAATATCTAGCATCAATAATTCACCCCCATCTCAGTGATTGTACTTCCAACAATTAGTATTAGATCTAGACCTTTATTGTAAGTATAACCACTTGAATTTGATCCAAGGTAAAATATGGGAAGTCAATAGATGAATATGTATGAACTACATAGAATTCGTTCTTATTATTAGATGATATTTGACGAGGATAGACCTCCTAAGAAAGAAGTTGCCTTCAAGGTGATCAAGGAGACAAAGGATAAGAAGAGTAAGTTAATTCTTGAAGATTTTAATCTTAATGAATATCAACTTGAAGCCTTGATTTCAAGAAAATTGGATGTATAATTATGTGAGTATAAAGGAAGACTTCCTTTAAAATGTTTTTTATGTGGTAAAGTTGGTCATTTTTTAGCTATATGTCTAGATAGAGATAAGTTTGAACATAAAAAATCTTCTAAGGAATCTCATGAGGATGAACACAAGAAATCTAAGGGTCTTGTCAAGTACAAAAACTTATTCAATAATAAAAATGTAAATAATGAGTCATACAAATGTGGTAATAGCCTTTACCATGAGGAATATAGTAACTCATCTATAGAAGAACAAGTAAACACATCTGATAGTGATGAATCTTTTCATAATGAGGACAAAAATACTTTGTTCATGGCTTTTAGTGATGATGAAGGTGAATGATCTCTAAGCATAGATTTATTTAGAAGAGATAGCTCAGAGGAAGCATATGAGAAAGTCACTCTAGAAGATAAATATATGGATACTATGGAAGAAATGAAGTTTTTATAAAAGAAGAACAAAAACCAAGATGTCTTGATAAAATCTTATGAGTAAATTAGACTATTTTAAGGAAGGCTAAGCAATGAAGTCAAGGAGAATGATGAAAGGACACAAGATATTGAAACTCAAGTTTTTACTATTAATGAAGAAGTAAATAATAAAAATGAAGAGCGTATCATGTATCAAATAGAGATGGAGTCATTGCAAATGAAATTAAGTCAAGTCATTAACAAAGATATAGGTGATGAAAAACACAAGGACTATGGGACTAAATTGAAGAATGCTCTTGAAGATATAAAAATTGAGAAAGAAAAGAATAAGTATATGATGTCACAAATCAAGGAATATGAAGAGTAATTTAGTGTGTTTTAGGCAAGAATGATTGAAGACACCAAGGAGCATGAAGACATAGTCAAGCATCTCAATTGTCAACTAGCAATCCTATCCACAAGCCTTAAAGCTAAACAAGATGATTTTTCAAGGTATGTATTTGAAAGTGAGTCATTGAAAGCTAAGTCAGAGAAGAATTCAAGACAATTGAAGTCATTTATAAAGTTTTAAAAGATCTCAAATGATCTTGATAATATTCTGAGTAATCAAAATCTTGATACTGATAGATTTGGTCTTAGATACAAAGAAAAAAAATGTAACTCAAGAAAAGACTAATATGAACAAAGATAATCAGACTTTGATGATCAATCATTATTCAAGGAATGAAGGCATTGGGAGAATCAAGATAAATCAGATCAAACAACCAAATTCTATAATGTATGCAAATTTCAATGGTCATTGTTATTCCTACAATTTGTTTGGTCATAGGTCAAAATATTGTGAAAGATCCTTAAAAAAATGAATTTGTATGGAATTATGAGCAAGGCAATGATAAGCATGTAGAACATCACTCAAGATAGTCAACTATTTCACAAGGAAATAATGATATCATTTGCTAAAAGTATCAAGGGTTAGGCCATATTGTAAAGTTTTTTATTATCTTCATGAGGAGACCTAATGATCAGATTCATGAAACTTCAAGGAATCATCATATATCTCAAGCTAAAGGTATATACAGTATAATAAATCTCATTTGTTTTTAATGTCATGAGAGAGGTCACATAGCAAGGTTCTATAAGAATAATTAGTATTCTACTTCAAAAACTACCAATCCTGACACAAAGAGAAGGAGCCATAGGGAATGGAGGCCTAAGAAATTAAATGGAAAATAGGATCAAGGTGGACTATTTACCATGACATAAAAAGGAACAAGGTCAAGTATTAAGGAAAAATTCTTATCTACCTAAATGGACAATGAAATCAAGGATGATACTAAGATAAAAAGAAAATAACAAGGTTGAAAACTCATTCAAAGTTAATATGAAGATGAGGAAGAACTACAAGTCAAGTAAGAGCATGGAGATATGGGAGTCTCCTATGTTTTGGTATCTTTAGTTCCTCTATGATAAGTGGGTGTATCTACCTATGCTTCTTAAGAGACATATTTCATGTGTGGAAGAAAGTATGTGTGTATTCTAGGTGATGATCAATAGGCCAATCAGTATAAATAAGTGTGAATAAGCTGGCTATAGTTGTGCAATCAAAGAATACCGATATGATGACTTGGTCAAACCAAGTCATGTGTTTTGACAAGATGTTGAATATTCTTACATAATCAAGAGGAATCATTGTAGATTTTAGTTAAGATTTGGTTTATGTTATAGGACAATAATGTCATTTGAAGATATACTTGGCTGAGGGGAGCAATAAGTCTTATAAATATTTTCCAAAATGTTATGATATGAATGAAGCTATGTGTGCAAGGTCTACAAGTTAGGTATGGAGATATCCATGTGTCATTTCAAGTTTTCAAGGTGTCTTAATGGCATAAAAACATGTGATGACTTTATCTAGATGTGTTTCAGGTGATTTAAAGCTTTGAATATATTTTGTGTGCAATTGGATAATTTTTGTTTCATCTCATGTTTCCTAGTTTGTGTTTAAGGGTATACAGGTCAAAAACCATGGTATAATAATTATGTGCTCTTAAAGGAATATGGGCTCAAATTTTGGTCCAAAAGTGTGTATTGATGACCTCCAAGTATGGGGAAAAAATTGGATTTGGGATTTAACTGTAACATGTTGTATTGACCAAGTTTCTCTTATAAACCTAGTCTTTTAGTCTTTATTAGAAAAGTGGTTTTCCTAATGAATTGAGGTCTGAGTTTGCGTAATCATTTGAAATGGTCAAATGGATGCTCAAAAAGTCTTTCATAATATTTTAGAAGTGTAAGGTTGGTGTATTCATATAAAATGTGAAAATTGGTAGCTTGAGTGTGGCTAGTGACACCCAACCCATAGATCCCTCTTACTTGCTTTGTGACCCTCCTAGGCACCTTTTCACTAATTCCTATTCATCCATAGCCTTCTAGATAGTGATTCCTCTTCCTCCAAGAAGATTTTACCATGACAAATCCATCCCCCTAGGTCCCATATCCTCAAGATAATAGTACCCAACTTGGATTATAGTGCCAAACCCTAAGGTGTCCATTATTAATTCTCCTATCCAAGTGCATTTTAATCTCCAATGATCACTTCCTTCTAGTTCATATCCTTCCTATTTTTGGCCTAATGTGAATAAATTTGACCCATGACTAACAAATATCTATAAAATACCATTAAAAGTTCATTTATAAGGGGATGGCAAAATTCACAAAGTAAGAAAGAATACAAGCAAGACTACTTAGGCATATTTCCCTATTCTCTACATATATCCATTCAATACAACAAAAAGCTTATTCAAACCCTTACACCAGTCCCTAACCACCTTAAGCAAACCCATTTTTAGCATTCTACATCTTCATACACACAGTTACATAAGGCACATCAAGTGGGAGAACTACATATGGCTTGATCCCTCTTTAGAGTATTGGTATGTAGGAAATGTGCCCATACAAGGGGCATGGATACATTTTTAGTGCATCTTACATACACTAACCCCCACTCTTTCTCAAAAAAATTCAAATCATCATGGAGTCTAGGATTTGAATACTAAATCATCTCTACAAGGATTTTTGTAGACATCTAACATGTAAAATTTCACAGGTAGCCTCACATAGAGACAATGAACAAAAAACAAAAAGCTTAGGTCTCCTAGACAATAGTGGCATAAGATGACTATAGCACGAAACCCTAGGGTGTTTTATTTTGACACTCATATCCTTTCATAAAATAAAATCTAAATCTTGATTTGTGACACTATCCCAGTCCTATACATCAAATTTTAGACCCTATCTTAGCCATCTCAGTTTATTTCTAGCTAAGTCTTATTTTCTCCACATTTATTACTATTGTTAGAAAGGTTAAATCTATAATTAAATTGTACAAATTAGTAGTTTAATTATTTCAATATTATTTATTGATTTAATTAACTCATACCTTTAGCCACATTAGGAATAATACACCAATATTCCCCAAACTGTTAAATCGTTTGGTGAACCCAACTTACTTTGTTTATGAATAAAAACCCTAGAAACCCTAGGGTAAATTATTTATTGATTTTTAAAATATTTTTTATGATTTTTTACTTGCACATTTAAATAAGAAATTAACTTTAGTTTTTAAAATTCCATATTAATTTTTAAAAAATCATTTTCTACAAAACACTAGTTGCATACACTAGGTCCTTTCAAATCAAACATTTTTCAATAATTTTCTATTTTTTTACATGCATATTTAAATAATAAATTGACATCAAATTTTAAAATTCCATAGTAATTTTTTTTAAAAAATCTTCAAAACCCTAGTTGCATACACTAGGTTCTTTCAAATCAATAATTTTCTAATTTTTTGCCTACATATTTAAATAAAAAATTCACTTTAATTTTTAAAATTCCATATTAAATTTTATAAATAATAATTTTCAAAACCCTAGTTACATATACTAGGTCCCACTGCTTTTGAGGTATCACCTTACATGTTTGTGAGCTTCGTATCTTTTTTATGCATATTCTAGTTCACTATTTACATTACATTTTTTTAAGCTTTTCTTTCATTATTCATGTTCTTTTTTCTTATCCCACCTAAGATCATTAAATCTCTTCCTTTTATATGAATTTAAGACTTAGTGACAACCCTTTTGAACTCACCCAGATTTTTTCAACTCAACCATATACCATAGATAAATAACCAACTCAAGTTCTTGTCATAGATCTTATACATCTAGATTACACCAATTTCCATGAAGATAATTTTGACCATGAGTAGTATGAGAATAAAAATGATGATACAAACACCTATGTTCATGATCCACCACATTAGACTCTTGATCCACTTCTACTAATTATTGATAATGAAGTTGTCCTCAACAAAGATTTGATCCTACAAATTTTTTGAGAAAGACTCAAGGAACATTCTCAAGATCATAATCTTATCTTGCAATCTATCATGGAAATTAAAAAGGCTAAGCAAGTTGAGTCTTTCATTACTTAATATAATATAGTTACACATGCCACTATGGGGGAAACTATGTATCAACAACCCCCTTTAGCAACCCAACTTGCCTCTATGCCACCACCAATGACAACTAGTACATCTTTGTCTCTCGATGTGGCAACCCTTGTGCAAGAGATAAAATCTCTTCAATCTAAGGTGATATATCTTGGCAAAGGTATTTCTAGACCTACATAGTCTTTGGATTTTTTTTCTCTACTACATACACTATTGGCATGTCACATTACTTCTACACCCTTACCACAAGGTTTTGTTCAACCCAAGCTCACTTTATATGATGGCAAGGGTGATCTAGAGACACATTTGAGATATTTTCATGTAGCATGCTTGGACTATGTGACAAATTATTGGATACTAACCAAGCTATTTTCATAGAGTCTAAAGGATTATGCTTTATAATGGTTTTATAGTCTATTGAATCAGTTAGTCAATACTTTCAATCCTTTAGGCAACATGTTCCTAGATCAGTTTATCATTAACATTGGTGATAAGGTTTCTTATGCCCAAGTTGCACAATAGAATAAAAAGTGAAATGAGCATCTCACAAATTTTTTATTCAATATAATAATATCTTGTATAAGATGACTATCCCCATGGTTGGTTAAGAGTTACAATATCTCTTCAAATAGAGTCTTCTACCAACTTTGCATGAATCAATAATGTTCAAAAGGTTTTTTTCCTTCACTGAGTTATGCCATACACTAAAAGAAAGGTAAGCCAAAATAATTTAAAAATAGGCAAACTCAAGTACACAAGTATATCAAAAAAAAAACAAGAGTAACATCAAAGTCCCATACAAATTAAAGGTCAATGATATCAAGAGTCAGAATCAACCTATAGTCAATGCGGCTTTAGAGCCTCCTTGGCAAACTTTTTCCAATCTATTAGTATCTCTAGCTAGAGTTTTATATAAGCTTTTGGAATGTAATATCATATATCTCCCTTATATTTGGGAAGTTTATCTAGCAAAGTCTATTCCATGGGGATATGATTCAAATACATTTTTAAATTTCCATAGGGCACCAGGCCAAAAAAATAGATGCATTAGTTTGAAACACAAGATACAAGACTTGATATATGGCCATGTTATTAATCTTAGAACTTCATTTGAGCCTCCCCAAGAAAATTAAACATAGGATAAAGCTTTTAAAATCTTCTCAAATCCTTTCCCATAAAATTCTAAACAAAAGACAAGGGATATATCAAGTGTTCACCATGCATATCATGCACATCCTCCACCATCTACATACTAGGAACCTATAATTGAGTCACCTCCTTTGAGAAATATAATTGGTGTAAACAATTATAAATTTCTATTTAGACCTTCAATTTCCTTCTCAGAGTAGGATATAGTTGATGATGATTTAGATTATCATGCACTCTTTATCAAAGATTACATTCATAATCATCCTATTCATAATGTTCTCATGGATTATGGATCCAATGTAAACATGTGTATTATGAGATTATTGTAGCATTTAGGATATTCAAATAAAGATATTACACCAATAGGAATAGTTATTATCAAATTTATTGGGTACATATAGAGTTCATTGGGTGATATTGTATTTCCTCTACAGGTTGGTCTAACACATGTGTCCACACCATTTACTATTATTCTCAATAGAGTTTTTAAAATGTTACTTGGTTGACCATTGATTTAAAAACTTTGATTAAAACATTATATATTTCATAGATGCATGAAATTCATTCACACTAATCAATTTGTTACAATTGGTGGAGTTCCATATGAACTACCACTCCCCACTTCAGAGCCATCCACTATTTATAGTCACTAGTTTTAGTTCCAACACTAGTTTTAGTTTCTTCACCAGTTTCAGTTCTTCCACCTGTTTATATTTAGACACAATTGAAGCCTCCATCACCAACACAAATATTTCATACACTTCCACAAAGTTCTCTTTTAGAGAAACCATAGTTTAAAAATTCTAGATGGGTCCCTAAGAACCCCATAGTTTCATCCACTTCTCAAAGTTACAAGGTGACCCTATATTCAGTTTCCACTATAGAGATTTTAGAGAATTTATAGCATACATAGCTTTTAGATCCATAGTCTCATCCTTTCCATCATATTTCATGATCGATTTCCTTGATATAGGACACCATGCTAGGGAGTCTCTTATGAGACTCATCAGTTAGTATCATTCCTTTCTAGATTCCTTATACATATCTTATTTTCAAATTATTGTATATAGTCTCCTCATGATTCATTGTACATATCATAGTTCAAAATCCAAAAACATTCAAATAATTCAAAAACATAAAAACATTTCAATTATATGCATCATCCATCCTTTACATTTCTACTACATTGTTATACTTACATTTGTTGTTTTATTATATTGTTTATTGATTTATCTACATTACCATGCTTCACTTGACTTTCTTTGAGTGTGTGTAATGACATCTAGATATTTGATTGATTCACTCTATCCTTTGAGGGGCCATCCTACTTCTACATTTGAGACACATATAGATATATCTACCCACTTGAGGCATCTTCTACACAACTATATCATTCAGGTCATGTCATTCTTACACCACATACTTTAGTTATCATGTTGACATAAATTACTTACTAGCTTACATAGATTACTCTAACGATACTCACTAGTATATAACACTTGTGTATTTATTATCATATACCTAGTCTTGTACTACATGTCTTGCATAATTTCAATTTTTGATTTGATTAGTTATATGTGGTTGTATTTCTAGTAATTACATGCTTTTATTTCTTGCTTTGTGTAGCTATATGTGATTGCACTTCTCATTTCCTACTTTGTTTCTTGTATGTAGCTCAAGACATTTGCTAATGTCTTTTACTTAAATTCTTGTGTGTGCCTTAGGACATTTTTTAATGTCCTTTTTTGTACTCCTCTATGTGCTATGGCCCTTGTGTTAACCTTACTCATTTAAATTGTATGTGTATGTGGAATTTGAACATGCCTTGTATGCTCGCTTACTAGTTTAAGTGGCATGTGCCCATGTCCCTTGTTTTCTTATCTCGTTGGCCACTCTTATATACTTTTGGCTTATTTCCTTACATGCTTGTTTGCTTCTCAATTATTTATAATACCATGATCCACATCATGCATTTCCTTGATTTATTGTATGCCATGATCAACATCATGCTCCATCCCTCCTTGAAAAATAAAAACTAAAAACTAACCAAACTTTTAGTTCTAGTTCATTATATTACACATATTATTAAATTTTTATATCTATCTAGGCATACCCATGTTGATCTAACAATCTCCATTACAAGCCATGCTATATCTTGAGATATCTTATCAATTATCATTATAATATCATGTATTATTATAGCATAACACACTTATAGGACTCTTTATTATAAGGATAGTTATTGTAGGGTCTTCATTCCTACCCTCAAAATAAGGGGTAACAAATTGGAGTTTTGTCATAGAGATCATATCTTCTATCAGTCAAAAAAATCAGCATTCATACCACCCAAAACAACAAACAGACTTCAAACTAGGCAGAATAGACTAGGTAAATATTGATGATTATAAAATAATCATCAAAATCATCTCAAGACAATAATGCCAAGATTGGCCTATAATCTCAGATAACAAGATGTTTGATTTTGGTGCTCTTATCTAGATAGTAAAAACACTAGATTTTCTAGAAACAAGTAGAAAGGTAAGCTCATCTATAGTTTTACACATTCACACTAGTGTAGATTTAATAGTTTTAGTATAGTTTTTATTAGATAATATAGACATAGGGGAATCATGCATGGTATGATGTCTCTCACTTACATTTTTAGATTAGATACTTGGCATAACTTTTAAATCAGAATTTATGTTTTAGACACTAGTGATTGGGGGCAATGTGCACAACATATTTGACTTCTTTTATTTTTGAGTTTAGTTTATTACCCAGGCATTCTCAATAGTTTTTTTCCTTATTACATATGTAGGTGGTTGGCATAATTTCAATGTGGGTTTCATACAATCCTAACCTCCACATTTTTGAATGGCTTTCACATAAGCCTATTGCCTAGTTTCGAAGTGGCTTTCATACAATCCTAATTTCTACCTTTTCTAAGTTGGCCAAGATTGGCCTAGTTTCTAGTAAACATTCAAATATCTATGCCACATTCTCAAATTTAAAAAAAAAATCATGGGATTTAGAATACATATCATACAACACACATTTCATACTAGTATTAGTTTATAGATTCACTTCACAGGGCAATGACAAAGCTAAAAGACCAGCTAGCCTTTGTATTCTTGAGCACCCACTCAAAGGGATTGGAAACATGGTCTAAAAATTGACTAGCACATGCATGATCACATAGCTTCACTTAGTGGGTGATGATGGAGCCAAAGGGCCAGCCTTTGTAATATTGAGCCACTCTTGAGGAATTGAGCACTTAGATCTATTCACAATAGTACTCTTGGTATAACACATACCCAACATTACTCAACATCATCTAGCATCACTCAACATCACTACAGGGTTTGTATTGGTTCATGTACTCAATGAGGTGTATTCCTTCATTTCTATTCCTCTCTCTCTTACCTAACTTTATACATTCTTATTTTAGATATAGTGTATCTAATAAGAACTGATCTACTCTTTGTTTTCTCTTACAAATTTACACTTCACCCAACATCACATAGATTCATGATCTTTACCCTTACATGTAAGTTTAGGTATGATTTTTATTTTTCCTTTATCCTAGTATTTCACTTTATTACATTGCTAGATTAAAGAGGAGCAAATATAGTTATATAAAATGTTAAAATTGGTAACTTGAGTGTGGTTGGTGGCACCCAACCCATACGTCCCTCTTTCTCTCATGACCCTCCTATGCACCTTTTCATTAATTCTTAGTCATCCTTAGCCTTGCAAAAAGTGATTCCACTTCCTCTAGGTAGCTTTTCCCATGACAAATCCATCCCCCCAAGTCGTATACCCTCAAGACAATATCAACCAACCTGGACTATAGTTTTGGACCCTATGGTGTCCATTTTTTATGCTCCTATCCAAGTTAATTTTTAGCTCCAATGATCACTTCCTTCTAGTTCATATCCTTCTTGTCAGTTTAACATGAATACATTTAACCCATGACTAATATATCTCTATAAAATCACATTCAAAGTTATTTTATAAGGGGTTGAAAAATATCACAAAACAAGCAAGAATACAAGCTTGAATACTCAAGCATATTTCCCTATTCTTTGCATACAATCATCCAATATAATCACAAGTTTATTCAAACCCTTACACCAGTCTTTAGCCACCTCAACCACACCTAGTTTTAGAATTTTTCATCTTCATACACATAATTTCACATGGAACATCAAGTGGGAGAACTACATATGGCCTGATCCCTCTTCAAAGTATTGGTATGTAGGTAGCATGCCCACATAGGGTGGGTGGATACACATTCAGTGCATCTTACACACACTAACCCCACCTCTTTCTCAATTTTTTTCAAAATAGCATGGAGTCTAGGGTTTTAATACTAAATCATCTCTATAAGGATTTTTGTAGAAATCCATCATCCAAAATTTCATAAGATGGCTCACATAGAGACAATAAACAAAACCCAAAAAGCTTAGGTTTCCTAGACAATAGTGGTAAAAGAGGACTATAGTGCTAAACCCTAGGGTGTTTTATTTTAGTGCTCCTATCCTTCCATAGAATTAAATATAGATCTTTATTTGTGACACTATCTTAGCCTTGCATAGTAAATTTTAGACCGTGTTTCAGCTATCTTAGTCTATTTCTAGCTAAGTCTTATTTTTTCCACATTTATCACCATTTTTAGAAAGGATCAAATTAAAATTAAATTCTATAAACTAGTAGATTAATTATTTAAATATTATTTACTAATTTAATTAAATCATACCCTTAACTAAATTAGGAATACTACACCAATATTCTCAAAATTGTTAAATTATGTGGTTCCATAAAGGAGGATTTATGAAAGTAGAGGGCTAATTGGCTAGTAGGTTTGTGAAGGGAGTATGTTTTAGAGGAAGATATGAATGTTTATTTTTAACATGTTTAATGGGGTATATGAGTGTACTCTAGATATGAAATTTCAAGCCATGAAAGTTCATACACAAAATTTTATGGGTTCTACAGGGTCCAAGTAGGGCTACAATGCCTCTAAACAAGGCTAGTATGAAGAAGTGGACTTTTTGATCATTCTATCCAAAAGAAAAAGATGGTATAAATATTATCAAGGGGTGATGAAGTTTAGATGACCTAAGTGGAGTGATTATTAGTGTTCTCAAGTTCCTTAGGATTAGAAGTCTAAGTTCATATTGGTGCATATCAAAGGGGGAGTAATTGTTTCAGATACTTGATATAATTTATACAAGATAGGTTTTTGAATGCATTTTATTAAAGAGGCCCTTTATCCTTTATTTTAAAGGGGGAGAAATATTAGAATTAAATTTTATGAGGATTTTCAAATAGACAGATGTCATTCTGAGAGTGTTTTGCCATCAATGACAAAGGGGGAGATTGTTGAGCATGGTCATTGATGTCTTAGATTGCAATTGATGTGAAAGAGAGCATGTGGTAATAATGCATTGAGGAAAATGTGATCATATGGATAACTTGAAGAGATATGGAAAATTTTCAAGTCTATAAAGACAAAGAAGAGGTTGTGAGGCATCCATAGATGACTTGACAAAGCTCTAGTATGTATTATGATCATTTGAAATAAAAAATGCATATTCTATCTTAAGAGAAGCCAGACCATCAATGCATGTCATACGTATATATATGAACTAGTAAGTTTGTGCATTTAATTTAGGTAAAAATAAATCCAATAACGTTCAAATGTTTATATGGATAAGTTGTCTATAGTACCAAGAAACTACCCTAAAAAATAAGAGTCTTGAAGTGATTTCTAGCTCAAGTTATAAAGCTTCAAAGTTATTTTAGCAGACTGTGATGGGCTAGTGACCATTAAGTTTAACCATATTAAATTATAAGCTCATTGTTCTACAATATCTAATGTTGAGTACTTAATCATACATATTGAGATTAATGGTGTGTATGAATTCAACATGTTAAAGGTTTTACATGCTACTGACAAGTGTCACAAGCTCACTAATTTGATAGAAGATCAATGATGAATAGTGGTTCATAATTATGAAGATCAATGGTGTGGAACAATTCAAAGAATCAACAAAACATATGGGACTACCAAGTGGCACAATCATATGGACTGACAATAAATATTTTAGAAGGCACACAAGGGTGCCAAGTATTATAATCATAAGAGTTATGATCAATACCTAATGGTGATCATTGCAAGATAAAGACCTAGCTGATCCAAGTAAATCAATGGTGTGTATTTTATCAATATTTCAAGGGTGAATGAGATGAGGTCAACATGTTTTAAGTTTAACATTTTCTTAGTGACCATTTGAATTCAAATATTTGATTTTTTGAGGGAAGACCAGTCTATAGTTTTTATGTTATAGCTTTTGATATATGCATAATTTGATCATGGTGTAAAAGGAAATTTTTTAGAGGACTTAATGTTGCATAAAAAAAACCTAGTTATAAGGTCTAAGTTTTAGTGCAATTGAATATATGGAGATCCAAAGTTAAATGTGTATTTGTTCATGATATGCCATTAACCCAATAAGGGTAATTGAGTTGTTCTTGATGGTGTTTTGATGTTTTAAGTTAAAATAAGTGTTGGAACATGTTTTAGACTCCATGAGGACCATTTTTGTGGTTTATTAAGGTTTTACCAATCAATATTATATATGATCAAAGTATTATAAGTTGATTGTGTGTTCATTCTTGGTGATCATATGTACAAAATGATGTTTGGGTTAATTGTGCTATAGTAGAAGGGTGTTGTGATAGTAGTTGTCACTTAAGGAGGACCCATAGGTTATGTGTCATGGATCTATATATGTTAAAATGTTATTTTATTCTTAATTTTCCTAGATAAGTGTCAAAGAGATGGATGGGTCTCCACAAGACCTACAAGGGATAATGAGGCCTAATTAAAAGACATAGCTACTTAATTGTGACCCATAGATGCTATGGCCAACCTGTGAAGATGTAATTGAGCTATATATATATGTCTTAAAGGTTAAAATAAGCATTATGGATAAACAAGTGTGTGATATTCATGAAGTCACTATAAAAGGTGAAACCAAAGGTGATGGTTTCTAGACTTGGAGAGACTTAGATTTGCATTTGTTGAGAGAGCAGGAGAGAGAAGGGAAAGAGATATGAAAGAGGGTGATCAATGGATGGAATTAAGTATATAATAGATTGAGAATGAGTGAATCAGTCTAGGTTAATATAAAAGGTTACTGTGGATACTTATAATTATTAAACAAAGCATATAAAATCATGTTATGTGAGCTTGGTGGATGAATTGAGAGGCAAGTCAGATTGAGAACTATGTTTATGACCTTATGGTCATGTCTCTATTATGATTATAGATTTACTATAGGTTTATGGCTGAGGATGAGTGAAGAAGCTTAGGGTGATCCAAAATTGTGCTTTGGATCCATTACTTGTGTGATTAAGGTTGAGAAAGTGTGAAGGGTGAAATAGAGGTGTTATATATTGTGTCTCCATTAGATTGAAGTATAATCAAAATTATAGAGTTTTTGATTTCATAGTTATTGTGTGGGTTCTCAACATCTAGAGTAAGTGGGTGGTTGTTCATACTTATGGGTGGGTTCTCCCTATGAAGTTGGTGATTTACTAAAAGGGTCTCTTGTTTGTGATCATTTTATAGGACAAGTAGTCTATGTGTTTGTAGGCTTGAGATTGGGTTTTATTCTCCATGAAGGTTTCCCACAACAATCATGTGTTATGTGTTTGATCTTGTGTATGATTTGAATATATGATCTCTCTTTTTTATTTTTCTTAATCAAATTGATATATGATGCTTGATTAAGAGTTTGAAAGGATCTAAATTGAAGTTTGAAATATATAGCATCACTAATTTACTCCCCCTCTTAGTGATTGTACCTCCAACACACTTATTGCACATTGAAACTGACCTAGGTGAACATGTTTAAAGACTAAATACCTGGGCACAGATTTGAAACACAATGGAGGCCTTAAAATGCACTTGATCCTTATATTTTTCAAAGGTAAACATTACCTTAATTTATCCAAATTTACCTTAACTTTTGATAAACATGAAATAATAATGTTTTCACCTTGCCATACCTTATCTCTAGAATCTCTCATACACCATAATACATCATGTTACCTTGGAAGTCAATGCACTAATACTCTCACTATGGGTCAACATATCTTATCTTTTGTAAAGTAACCTTAAACTTTACTAAGATATTTTAGCTTCTCCAAAACAAAAACAAGAACTTCATGAAAGAGATTGATGGCAAGACTAGGGGTATTGATTCACTCTTATATACCTTACAAGGTACCCTAAAATAAAAAACACTTGACAAGACACCTTTTTATGATAAAAATTGACCAATATACCAAGACCAAGACTCTCAAAAGGCTATTAACAAGGCTACGCAAGACTAGAGGAAAAGTTTTGAATTATCCCCACCTATGGTAGCCAATTATTTCTAACATCTTTGGTGACCTCATAGAATTGTATACTTTCTATGCACCCAGACAAATTTCCTTCTTGCCTCCATTAGGCTATAGAGTCACCTTAACTCAACTCAAAATAAAATATACCTTGATAACTAACCTATAAACCTTTTATGAATGATGAAATAGTTGATTATCTACACAAAAACACAACACCAAGAAATAAACACTCCAAATCAACACACCACATAGGACACACCTTGTGTTATAAATCACTTAAGGAAGAAAAACAATAAAATCTTATCTATAACTAACCTTTAAGGTCTAACCCTCCTTGATCAAAAGGAAAACTCCTTGAGTCTTCTTCATGTGATCAAAAAGAATGATATAAAAGTTATTGTTTAGGATTTATTCTTACTTTATCAACTCCTTGACCACCACCATCTTTGGCTTGACCTTAAATGGATTAATAGTATAAGAAATCTCTCCAATAAAGATAAATTCATATTGAATTTCAAATCTTACCTCATACTACTATCCATCCTTGACAATGTGAGAGACCTCTAATGTGAGCACACTTTGATTCATAAATATAATAGAAGCTTTAGCTTTTATTGGCTCTTTAAGCTCCATCTCTTTCTCACCTAAAAGAGTATCATCTTCATAATATCTTGATACATCATAAACATAAACCTCTTGGTGATGACTTGTAGGACTTGTTGTCTTGCTAAAATATTTTCACTTATCATCAATGAATTCATCATGAATTTCTTAAGGTGTTAACCTACTAGACTTTTCAAATTCCTTTAACATGTCCAAATAGAACTACCACATGTTATCAACACCTCCTTGAACTTGTTCATGATATCCAACAAGTCCACTGATCATGATGTTTCCTTCAAGATACTTCTCACTCATTTCGTAAATATCGTCAGAAACTAATATAACCATTTTAACATTATCCTCATGGAATGTAGTTTTACTATCCAAACTTGAGAAAAAAAATTCAATCAATTCCTAAAAATAAGCTTCTTATTGATCACTTGAAAACATGCCAACTTAAATCTCATGTTTACCATTCTCTTGAGGGATAAAAAGTTTGGTAAAAAACTTCAAACTCTTAAATGGAATCAAGTCATAACTCATGCTCAGTTGAAACTTGATCAAATACTATATGATCATATTTTACTTCATCAAGACTCAATCCATGACAACTATATTGGTCTTCTTCCTCCATGAATAAGGGAAGTTCATTTACCCATTTAAGGTCTATCTCAACATTATTTTATTGTTCCAAACCTGATTTATCTTCCTCAAATATCAAACCATTAGGATTACCTTATTAGGTTTCACTTACCCCTATGATCTCATGCTCATTTACATTTGTATCATCTCGATCATTTAATGCTTCCATGCCAAAATTATTGATGTCTTCAAGGAAATCAAAATACAATTGCTACCAAACATCATCAAGTTCATTGAGAGTCTTTATGCCTTCAATAACAAGATCATGTGAATTGTTTTTAGGATTACCTCTTGTTAGATCATCCATATTGACCTCATTCATAATTTCATCAACCTCTTCCATCTAATTATATTTTGATTTCATGAATCATTAACCTAATTTACATATATTGAATGACGGTTCTTATCTCCATCACATCATCTATTATTATGTACTGATTCTCTTTCTCAATAGATACCCTCTAAGACTTTATCAAATGCACTAAGTCTTTCATAATTTGAATGACTTCACTCTAAATAGAAGGATTAGGAACAATCAAACCAAGTTTTTCTTCTCTATCAATCCCCATCATTTTCATTTCAATGTATATAAAGGTTTGTTTGAAGTCTAAGAAGGCTAGAGTAGGATCAATATAGCTTTAAAAAAGTGGACTAGAGGGATAAGTAGGTTTCCAAGGAGGCTTAGTTAGAGTAGGAAGTGGAATATAATACTATTTATAGGGTTGATATGTTCTTGTTTGAGGGACACTTGGGTCAAAGCCATGAATGCTATCAATATGATATGAAGAATGTGAAGGCATAGAATATTCATTTTAACCAAATGATTGATGAGAATACATACCAATTTCTGATTTTTAGACATTTGAACTACTTATAATTGTTTTGGTTCACTTGGAGTCACCATTAATTCTTGTATTCATGCCTTTAAAGGTTGATGTATTAGAGATAAGAATCAAGAATTCTCTAATAAATGAAATCCTCATCCCATCAGGTATACTAGAACTATTATCAATAAAATTTGTATCCTTAAGGAGGGTGTTTAAGACTCCTCACTTAAGTTATAGCATGTTAAATCTTCAAATATTTTGGGTGACAATATAGTTGAATAGAACCTCTACGTAGGGCTAGCTCCCTTGATGCTCTCAACTAAAATCACTACTAGACCTATTTGTTACAAGGGAAAAAAGAGAGAGAACTAAAATCAAAATAAACTATAGAGGTGATGAAACAAATTAGTCTCCTTAACTTTCATATAATGAACTAAGAACATGAACTATGATTTAATCTAGTTTCACAACTCAAACAAGGTCTCAAAACATGAATATTTCACATAGAATCTATAACATGATGCATAGACTAAGGGGATGATCAAGAGGTATAAAAGACACTAATGAATGCTTCCAGTTTCAATCCATACATGGATATTTGAAATAACTTTATGTAACTTTAAATGATGATTAACACCTGCAATTAGGTAAGAAGATAAGATAAATGAGAGGAGGTTGCATATACCATCACTAACATTCATCAACTAACATGAAGCATATACTAGTTTCAAGCATAAAATAAAGATAGAAATCATATTTATTAATTTCAAAGTCAGATTAAAGTTTTAATTTGGATAGGGATGTGCTATATCCATAAAAAGTATTCCTTATAATATCAAAATTAGGCATACATATAGGAGAAATAGGATGAGAGAGAGAAGAGAGGTGTCAAGAGATAATGATGCCTATAAAGAATTCATGGAAAAAGTTACAAGAAATATAACATACCATAGGACAATTATGAGATCTATATTCAACATGTGTGAACTCCATCTGATGATAGTCTTATCAAGGTGGTGCAAGAGTTATGTTTGGCTTGATCACTCATCTTGAGTTCTTAAAACTACACCTTGGAGAGATTAGGAAATGAAAATTCATATTATTATAGTATAATTACATTTTAAATTTTTTTAATAACTAAATTCCATAATATTTCCACCTCTATTCTATAATTTCCTTCATAGTTCTCATATTTCATTTTTGGAGACCTATTTCTTATAACCCTATTTGGACATAAAGATCCTTGGTTTGAAATATATACATGTTTATATGAAAAATAAAATAATATTTGATTACCCTTTATCCCTTTTTATATTAACAAAAATTTTCATTAATCAAATCCCAAGGAAAACCCACTTTATCAACACCCATCTTTCTGAATTATGCCTAATTCAGCGAAAAGCAAGCCTATGTTACTAGAGACCATATAATTCCATACATTACTACTTCAAAACCTAAATAATTTTTTCATAACATTAAATAAGGTTCTAATACAAATTTTCAATCAATTTTTTTTTGTTATAACTCAGGTTATATAAGTTACAATCTTGTTATCCCTGGGTTGGTCATGCACAAGCCTGAGGAGGTTGAGAGAAAAGACAAATTGGTAGGGAGAGTCCTATACCACTTAAAATTAAAAAAATAACTTTATTAGTTACACCCAATATTTATTCAAACCCTCCAATAATTTTTTATCCATGATAAGCCTTAATGAACTCCTACCTAGCAAAAAAGGTGGAATTATGTGTGACTAAGAGGACTGTGCCATGGCTATAAGTTTTCTTTGGTATTTAAATCATCTTAAAATAATAATTGGAAATTATAAAGGATTATAATATATATTAAAAAATTATTTTATCAATCCAAACTAAAATCCCAAGGATCTCTTTACACATTCACTTAGATTCTTGCAAATAGGCTTACAAAAGAAGCTATTTAGCAGGCTTGAAAGTTCTTATTTGGTCTTGATTCTTATAGGAGTTTAAGAGAATATTTTTAATAAATTATCCATATTATTATACATAAAAAATAAATTATAACTCCTTAATCATATCTTTCACTCTTCATCAATTCTTCAAACCTCATTATATGTTATGTAAAAACCTCTCTTACTTGAGAATGTGGACCTACAAGTCTATTAACCTATAGGTCTACATTCCTCTCAAATTAAGAAATTTATGAAATTATTATAGTCTTATAATAAATTTTTCCTCCTTATTTTAATTTTTTAATATTTTAAAATACCAATATTCTCATTTAAAGTTCTTAAATTGTCTCCAATTGTCTAGTTCTGCTTGTAAGCGCTAAACTATTTTTTCGTAGGTTTGTAGTTTGCTAGTTCACTTCAATAATGACCATAGGAGTTATGTTCATTGATATATTATCCTTTAAATTTTATATTATATCCATATTAAGTTATTTCAATTTATATTTCACCTATACTACCAATCAAAACCTCAAAAGTGTTTGTTCATGAGACCTTTTCTCTTATCTTTAAAGGTTGTAGGTGATTCTTTAAGACTTTTCTGACCATTATAGTGCTCCATATGATTATCATGTTACTTAAAAATTTAAAAAACTTATCTTGAGATATATAAAAACCTAATATGCTTCTCAAAATCATCTTCACTTGAAAACCATGTCTAGTTTATCCCAACCTATAGGCAATATTGTAGGTGATTATGTTAGTCTTGACACCATCTTCTTTATCTCATGATTGTTATTTATCCTTGCATGGTATAATATGGATAAAAAAAATAACATAATAATTGGATATTAAATAATAAAATCAATATCATAAGGAGATTATAGGTTCATCCCAATCTTTTTTCCAATGGGCCTATTGGAGTGTCTTGAAAATGGCTATGAGTCCATATGAGTGAAAAAGAACATTTTGGAAAGTAGACTTGAATAGGTGATATAAGGACTATGGGAGTTTTATGATGGTTTATTAAGGACTATTTTAGAATAAAAATATCAAATTACATTCATACTTGACAAGGACCATCTCAACCATACCTACAAGTTCACACAACTAGCTTGTGAATGCATAAACATCATTTTTCTTGAGGCTCATTACCTTATTGATGTATGAGTGATAATTATAAAGTTTAAATAAATTATTTAAGGTTATTATAATGTTTTAATACAAATAAAAACTTATTCCATGCCCAATAATGCCATAGTTCTCAAAAAATCTACCCACCAACTTTAAAAACAATAAAAACACAACATTTTTTTGTCATTTTGGTTGCTCACACATGCCAATGATGGTGGAAAAGTACGTGAGATGAATATTAAAACCATTAAATATATAAAAAAACTACTCATTTTCATCCATTTATCTAAAAACTCATTGAGATAATAAAAACCCTACCTGTGGGGTTTTAGGAGGGTTTAGGGCTGCTTATTTTGTTAATGATTGTTCATAAAGCATAACCATTAAATCAAAAAAAAAATTATTGGATTTTAAAGGTTATAAGGGCCCATATCCATAAAAAAATATAAATATATCCAATTATTTCTCCTCTTCATTAATTAAACATTTAAAAATGGCCTTCACTAGCTTTCAAAGAGGTTGATGGATGAAATGAAACATTTTTTTTTGGATTATTTACACCTACCAATGATACCACAAGCCTAATTTGAGCCTTAAAACCTCTAAAAGAGATTAATCAATTTATTTTGTACAATAAATGACCATATCCACATTGAAAAGTTACTTTATAATCCCTTGGAAAGTGTATTTTTACATTATATGTCACTTTCTTGATATTTGGAGGGTCCCGCCACTTATTGCACATTGAATATAACCTAGGTGAACATGTGTGAGGATAAAATACCTTGATATATATTTTAAACACATTAGAGGCCTCAAAATTTAGTTGATATTTATAGTTTTTAAAGGTAAACATTACCTTAATTTTTCCAAAATTTTCATAATTTTTACTAAACATGAAATAATAATGTTTTCACCTTGCCATCCCTTGTCTCTAGAAGCTCTCATACACCATAATACATCATGTCACCTTGGAGGTCAATTAACCAATACTCTCACCATGGGTCAACATATATTATCATTTTTAAAGTAACCTTAAACTTTGCTAAGATAAATTAACTTCTCTAAAACATAAACAAGACCTTCATGAAGGGGATTTATGATAATACTAGGGGTATTGATTCACTCTTTTACACCTTTCAAAGGACCCTAAGATGATAAGTACTTGACAAGACACATTTTTTTGAAAAAAAATTAAGCAATAGACCAAGACCAAGAGTATCTAAAGGCTATTAATAAGGATAAGAAAGGATAGAGGCAAAGTTTTGAATTATCCCCACATATGGTAGCTAATTTTGGCTAATAGGCTGTATTGTGAGTTATGCTAACCTACAAGTTTGGTCCAAGAGTTAATAATGGCATAAACCATAATAGTGGGGTCAAAGAAGGCCATAATTGGGTTTCAAAATAAATAGGAGGAACTATAGCACCAGGGATACCAAACATGGATAAAGCTAAAGAAAAGGAATGAAACTAAGAACTTGTCACCATAAGAGCAAAAGGAAATGTGACAGGGGTGGGTTATTCCAAAATAAGAAAACTAAGGGAGTGTCAAAGGGTAGTTTAGAAACACTAGTAGTGGGGGAGGAAACCTCAAGGGATGATATAGGTTGGTCTATAGTTGGACTAGACTATAGATTGATTTTAAAGAGGAGGGCTTAGGTTGTCTATGTTACGATACATGGGGAACAAGTTTGGGTAGAAATAATGTCAAGTTTTCTAGAGTAATGTAGGTAGTTAGGTCTCATTTCAATATTTTTTAGGAATCTCTTTGTCATTGTTGGTAATTTGGTAGTAGGCCTTTATGGATACTTTTATGGATTGGTTGGATACAATAGAGGTTATTGTGAAGTAGTCAACCTTTCTTCAAGAGTGGGTTGAGCTTGAGCCTAGGAACTTTAGTGGGTTGTTGATTCTAGATTTTAAATCATCTATGCATGATTCATTGGGTTTAGGTGAATTTTTTCATTCATGTGGCCCCCATGGTGATATGTGATGTGGAAGGACCCAATATTTATCCACATGATCATACACTATATCCTAAGTATCCCACTATATATCCTTGGCCTCCCCCAGATTGTATAATTCTATGTATTAGGTCATTACTTATAGTTATTGTATAGTATTATAATCATCATGACCAATAAATATAGGGATTGATGGGTATTTATTTTATATTCTACTATGGTAGAAACACAAGATGCCATTGGCCAATTTCCATGTTATTTCTTATTCAACAAGGTGGTCTAGGATAGTGTATGGTATCAAGATAGGATCCCCTAGAATACCCTCCAGTCTATTTATATTTTTATCCATGTAGTACCATTAAATGTAAATGGGTTAGAGTGAATCTTGTATATCTTATAATATCCATGGGATTAAATTCTCATTTATGTCATCATGCACAATGGGGTAGAAGTGGTCACAAATCTCCCATATATGATTTTGGTAGTGGTGAGTGTAGATCTTGTTAAAAAATACATGTATCATAAACCCCATTAGTAACTATTATCACTTAGATTTTCACCCCTTGAGGAGATATCTCATCTCTCCTCATCCAAGTGGCATAATTGAAACATCTCACAAGTTGTGGGTAACCAATAGGTGAGATGAATCTCTAGAATTTAAGGGATAGCTCCTTGAATGTGTCTTGAAATGCTTTCACCTATACTAAATAATTTTTTATGGTGGAAAAGGGTTATATTTTTCATGAAATTAAACTTATTTTATAGGGTTATGCACCAATATTTTTACCACAAGACTATCATACTCTATCACAAAGATATAAGGCATGCAACACTAGTCTAAGAATCCTAGAATGCACTTACATTAGTATTTCAATATGAAGGTGACATGTATGAAGACTATCCAAGGTAAGTTAACCATATATCATTTATAGATACTAGGGATTTATTTTATACTTAATAATAGATCCATACACTTAAAAATACTTCATATTACCTTTGATGTCGGAATCACTTGCATCAAACATGGAAGGATTGAGAGAAAGCAAGGATAGATGAATATATTTTAACCATTCACAATAAATATCTTCAAATGCTTTGAAAATATGATATATGAACTTCAACTATATTTAATTTATTGTCTAAGTAAAATTACAATGTCAAAACTAGTAAGGACTCATTGTACCTAGTGTGGTATTAGATTACAAAGGCTAAAATGGTAGTTACTTATAACATTTGAGAGAGATGTCGGAAAAGATGAATCCAAAGGTCACTTTAATAATTTTAATGATAAGAGGAGGAGTTAAAAGTGTATAATAATTAAGTATGATAAATACCATGAAAGGTCTAATAGGACAAATGGCTCTCCAAACTATGCAACTCATGAAATGTGGCATGAAACTCCTTATTCTGCACAAGAAAAATATGTTAATCATTCCCCATTTTTATAACATCCCATAACTGACTATGGATATATATATTCAATGATTTAAATAATAATAAAGTGTTATGGACATGATTTTATATGCATTGTATGCATTCCTAATCACTTAGATTCCCTGCAGTCAAAGAAACACCCTTTTTAGACACCCTTCACTTTTGGCCTCAAAATTAGTTTCAATTTTCCATGAAAATAAATTAAATGGAGTTTATTACACTTATAAATACCATACATGTCCTTATATTTATTAGGTACATCGTAAATAGGCCCCCACTTAAAATTTTCACACTTTTCACTGTCTTGTTCACTTTACCAATTTTAATTGGCTAAGATGATGCTACTTTTAGGAACACTTAGGATATTTATATTATAATAAATTTTCATATTGGGTTATAATAATTCATAATATCACTCCCAAAATTTAGTGTTCCTCTTTAAAGTCCTTAGAACCTACACAATGCATAAAATAGTCAAATAAAGCAATTTTATACCTTGTTCGTATAGGTAGGGCAGAAAGTTGATGGGAAGGAGACCTGAAGGGTCCTATTCAACAACCATCCAAATTAATGGTAATTATGGTAAATTTTTATGTATCTCTATCTTCATTTCCTTCATCGGGTCTAGAACTAAGGTTTAGTAGGGTTTTAGGTAGTTTTAATCTTTAGTGATGTTTCATAAAGTTCTAACATTGGATAGAGAAACTAATGCCATAAAATGTTTTTTCATGACATTATTAAACTCATATTATCCATTTTATTCCCCATGAAATTTTTAAAATTAGATATGAGCTTCCACCTTTTACCACTCAACCTCTTTTCTCCATTCCTTATGGGCTTGAATTGTTCCTAATCTAAAAGTGGCTTTCCTTGTGACTTATATACAATTACACAATCTCATAAACATATGAAATTACCCTATAAAAATGATAAAATCCATTTTAATTCTCTCCTATAGTTTTAATTTAAATTGACTCCCATTTGGATTTTAGGCCTAACCATGCCTAATAGACCTGTCTGCAACTTTGAGGATCTAGGCCACCCTATTGAGCTTACTCCTTTTATGATATGTTTCTCAAGTTTTCATAGATTTAATATAAATTATAAAACCTCATTTAATTTTTTTTCACCCTTTAAATCACCTTATCACCTCCCTTCTTCAGAACTTGCCAATTTGTGCTCTGAGGGAGTACCCTCTATCTAAGACAAAACATAGGGTACTTCCCCTATTTTCCTAGACAAAATAAATGTTTTATGGGATTATTCAAGTGATATATATTAATTTTAATAATTTTAATCCCTTTTTAATATCATTTAATCCTCCAAAATCATTGAAACCCAAGTTAGACTATTAGGAAAAGACTATGTCCAGGGTTCTCTCATGTAGATTGTGTGTTGCAACATTTGAGCTCTCTCTCTCTATTTATTTTATATTATAAATATCCTATAGAGAATATAATGATACTTATTAATGAATTTTAATCTCCATTTATCACTCTAACCTTCCATGTACCCTTCCATATACCTTGCTTAGTCAAGACTAAGTGTCATTTCCTAACTGTGTTTTTTGCTTTGGAGGGGCACTTATAGGTTGCTATGCATGTTTTAAGTTTGAGACAATATTTTCATAATTAATTAAAGTTTAATAATTTATTTATAATATATTTATACCCATTTACCTATTTATTATGAAATAAAAACACTAAAATATCATCCTTCAGCCCATTGTTCATCACAATCAAACACAATCAACTATATTAGAATGAATAAAACCCCGTAGATGAAGATTATTATTGTAATATGTTATACAAACTTTGGGTATCATGAGACATTTAAAATCATATAAAATTGTCCAACCTTTATAATTCCATTTTTAATCCTCCATCATGGACTATGTACACCTACAGTCAACTATAGGTGAGTACTTTAAAAGGTAGGGACACTTGTAGGTGTGTATGGGAGTTGAAACGCCACATATCATCTTATTCTTAAGATAATTTAGATCATAATTATTCCTTTAAAATATTTGGAACCATTAAATCATGGAAACATGGTCTACTTTTAAAACCTTGGGTGAAGAGGTTTCTTTGAGGTTCAAACCTATAGATGTCACTACCTAACATTAGTGCATAAAAGTGCATCTTTGGGGATTTCAACAACCAATTTCCACTAATCCACTTACCTCCATATTTTTTAGTGATATTTTAATATGTGGAGGTTACAATATTTATTAATAAATATGCATCAAATTCATTGGAAACATTTTTGTATGTTATCAACCAAATGGTGAGGTGTTCTATTTGTCTTTTAGGGAAAAGATCCATGAACATAGTTATCTCACTTTTGATCATGCTTCCCATTTATATTTGTCAATATCACACTTTAAATAGGTTATCTATGATCTATAAACCACATTATGACTTCAATAAGTATTCCATATCATGATCTAACACTTCTATATGACACCTTTGATTCTTTATTTGTACCACATGTAGGTGGATCCTATAACATACATTCAATGGGGTGATATTTCAAAAAGTGGACATTTTATGGACCTATAACCCATATTGGTCTTTATAAAAGTTCTAAATGTATTTTTAAAACTTTTAATGGATTCAATGAGTTATTTTCCTTGTTTTTACATGATTTTCTTCCTCTAATCACTTGTAGGTGCACATTCATAGTAAACTGTATGGAAGTGTTGCATATGAATGTCATAGTGTTTTATTTACCATATAAAATATTAGATAACTAAATAATGTTTCTATAATATATATTACAACTTTTAAACCTTAATCACACCTTTGTGGATGTTCCAAGAGCCTTTACAATTCATGATTGAGATTGAGGAGGAGCTGGGAGCTAATTGTGAATCCAATTAAACTGTAATCTCAATGATGCTCATGTTGGATGTTAAATTTTTTGAAATAAGTATATTCATTTACCCCATTAGTATTAATAATAAACCATGTAAAATTGGATTGAATCCATTACATAAAAAGAGACTTTTTTCAAATGGTGAAATTGGAGTGTAAGTTCACTATCAACACCTTCCTACAAAGTGACTTGTATGAGCCATCAAATCCATTCCAAATGTGATAAAAACATGGATAAAATCATATAATATATTAAACATCATTTATATGTAAAATCACCAAATTTATTATATGAACTTGTCCAAATAAGAGTAAAACCTATAAGATGTGGGAAATAGTGAGAAAAAAAACACAATCAACTTGCTATAGGTAATTCATAAATAAAAATTAACCAATATTTTATATATTATTATGTAAATGGATATATATAAGTGTAATTTCACCCCCCAAAGGTTTTTGGTTTGAAACTTATCTAACTAGCCATACCAAGCACAAACTTGTTGACTAGTTCTGTGTGTTTAGGCGGGCGAAGAAGGAGCATAATGGTTTTGGACATTTTTTATAATTTAAAAATAATTTAAAGAACTTATATTAGTTTTATTAAGATTAATATCCATTACATTTCCTTCTCCCTTGTGTCACTTTCTCTCATGGGTCATACAAGTGCCAAACTCTTCCTTTTTTAGTTGATTTCCTAACTTTTAGTTAGATAACCTAAAAGTTTTAGATGGTAATCACAATAATAATAGGTAATATGACCTCTTATACATTTAAAGGAAAATTAGGATAGTTGGATACCTTGAAAATTGTTCCACTTGCATATATAACCCCAAAATGGCTACTAAGTGACTCAAAATGACATATAAACTAATTAAACCATGACCAAGGAAAAAATGGCATTAAATTACATAAAATAAACTATAACACACCCTATGACAAAATATTAGACCATTATATAAGTTTTTAATATAGGGGGGTTGACCCATTTTGACTTATGGTAAAAAATGGTCAATAATAACCATTAATGGAACTTCATGTTCTTAAAGTCCAAGGTGGTGTAGATGGCATCCACTATATAATACATAATATATAAATTACCACAAGTGTGGGATTTTTTCACATTTTGAGTAATTTTAAATGTGATAACACTCCCCAAATTTGGGACCCCTTATTCCTCTAAGATGATGTTGAGGAGGGGACTTAATGTATGACATCACTTACCCCATACAAGTGATTTAATAGCAACATGCTAGTGTGCACCCACTCTCAATTTTTTTTGATCATGTATGAATCAATATCTTATTTGTTAACCCATCTATTTATGTTCTCATCCTAGTCTTGATTACATTATATATGTCATGAGTGTTCATCTAGGTGTCAATGACCTCCTTATCATAAGTGATGGTGTATTATGGGAGGTTTTAGTAGTGTTTAAACAAAAGCCCAAAGATATCTATAATTTATAATTTGGCGATCAGTGATCACACAATATTCATACTACACTTGGAATAGATTAGTAAGTTTCTGAAGAGGTATATGTGTATTAATACTTATGGGTTTTTTGTAAATTTGTGCAACCTTAAATCTTAGATGGTGACAAGTGTAGACATCCAATTCTCACCACTACCATGTCAAAAATTGAAAGTCAAAATAAATTGTATAATAAAACATAAAATAGACCAAAAACCATTGAAATTCATAAATTCTTTTGTGCACTTGTGTGCATCTTCTAAATCACATCAATTCATCCCTAATTGGGTAAATTCACTATAAACAATCATCACCTTCATTTGATTCATCTATAGTAAAATTATGACCTAGAAAATTGATGTTTCAACCATTTGTGCATATAAATTTATTAAATTCCAAAATTTTTAGAAGAAGGATAATCATGATTACTTAACTAAGAAAATTTAATTAAAATATTAAGTTGAAAATCCATGGAAAATGGATACATATATAATTTCGTAAATTCATAAATTCAACAAGTGACATTAACATGACATCATCGATCACAAAAATCATGGATCCAAAATATCAACATAAACACAAAAAATCTATGAATTTGAATCATCTTAGGCTATATATTATAATCTTGATATGGATGGTCCATATCCCTTTGCGAAGCCTATAAATACAAATGCCAATATAGATAAATAACAAGTTTTTAGTGCAAATATATAATGAAAAATTTCTTATAAAGATTCAACCATTTATTATATTTTAAATCACAAACTAATACAAATGGTGCATGAGGAGATGTTGGATGCACTTTCCCAACCACATTTCTAAATATCTTGAGCTCCATATCTAGGCACAATCATGCTTCTAGAGCACCCTTGAAGGGAAGTTCATAATAAAGCTATAACTTGTCATAGTTTATGCTCTTTTATTTGATATTTAATTAATTTACCTCATCCAAATATGGAAATAGGATTAATATGTTTTTTTATTATTATTTATTGAATATATCCACTAATTATTGGACTAACATATTTTACAATCCTATTTCATATTTTACACACCTAGTGGGACTACACACCCCACAAAACTCCTTGAAAATGTTCCTAATTTATAATTATCAAATTTAATTTATATTTGGAATTCATTTACCCTTTTTATTCTCATTTACCATATTTTTTTTACTATTTATCATAAATATTTCCCTATGATATTATGGGAATAATCACATAAATAACAAACCCACCCTGTGAATCCTTATGATCATTTTAATTCACTGTGTTAAATATTGGGTTTAACTTGAAATCATAAAACTCACCTAATAAATGGTGAAATAATTTATTTATTTAAATCATATATCAAAATACTCTTCTTACTTGCTCTTTTCAACCCACACACACTTTGAATTTGTTTACTTGTATTTGATGGTCACTCAATAGTTCCACTTTCACTATCTATTTTCAATGGTCATAGACCTTTCCTTAGCTTATTATGAAATTTTTAAAAACTCTTCTCCCATGGTACAAGACTATTAATTTTAAACTTAACCCAATTACACAACTTTACACACACCAAAATCAGTCCTCCTTAAGCAATGGCTCATTATAGTAATTCTTCATGCAAGATTCCAAAATTCACTTACTCGGTCTGTGGTGATCATTTTTCAATACCTATTTTGAATTATTATAAAAGCCTTAAATAATCTTATATATTTTGGGTCTTTAAAATTTTATCCAATAATTAGCTTATGTTATGTATTAGCTTTGTCAATCGGTACTTTCTCCCTCACAACTGCTACAACTTGAGTCCTTTTAATTTTGTGTGGATCGCATTCACCAAAACAGAATTCTATGAAACCATGAGGAATTATTTCATTCTCTATCTTCAAAAAGGATTTATAAATCATCTTTAGGAACTCATATATTCCATATAATATCTACACACCTTATACAATAAATACTTTCCACCCATGACACCCTTTCATCAATTTTTCTTACACACTATTACTTGGGTTGTATATAAAAACTATTGGATATACAGGGCCTAAATAGAAAACATGATTCAACTCAAATACAATGTATTTAAATTAAATTTAAATCCATCAAAATAAATAAATAATCATTTCCATTGAATGAAACACAAATCCAATGCGTGATATATAATGGTGCCTCATAACAAATTTGAGCTCAACATGTAATTTGCCCATAATACATGCTACGAACACCAACTAAGCATAATATAGATAAAATTAGTTAACCAACATCTTGAAAAAATTAAACATTATTCATTTATTCTATTCTCAATCAATATTTTATCTTTTTATGCATGCAAACACAACATGCACTCCTTTTCAATTATTCTTTTCTAGATTTGTATTTATTTCTCACAAAGATTGTTTGATTATAAACAAATCTAGACTATGTGATTATTTCACAAGAATTCAAAACCCATTGCAATAATAAATTCTTACCATGATGCTCATGTATTCTCTCTTCCAATCTTAGCTTGTTCAACTGCTCAATTTCTTGACTTATTCCAAGTCTATAGTCATCTTACACATCGAGCAAAGTCTTTTATTAGAGATCTTGCACCTCTATTACATCATACTCATACAATTACTCTCTTTATGAGTATATAATATTTAAACAACATCAAAATCCTATTGAAACATTAATAAAACAATGCCAATGGAATCAATTATTATTTCTTCACAAGAACAAGCTTATAGGTTTTTTTTCCATAACAAATGTTTCATAAGACAAGGAGTTGTTTATATCTTTATCAAAAGACCATGTGATTATATTATTATTTCTTGAAATTTATAGTATCAAAAAATAATAAAAACTTCTTCAATAAAATTTATGATAGTTGTCCAATATCATTTTATCAAATTTCAATCAAAATACAATTTGTATCACACATAATGGGGTTTGTATTGTGGAACAATTTCAATAGGGTGATCACTGTTCTTTATCTTTTCAAGGTTTATTCAGAATAACACATTCAATATAATTCAATCACATATGAAATCAATGATCAATTCAATTCTTCATTCTATCATCAATATTAATATTCATTCATCATCTAAATAATGAAAACAACAAGATTTCAAAGACCTTCAATAGAGGTTTATTTTTTCTTTCTTTCAACAATAGGGTTTGTATAAAACTTCCTTCATATCTCTATTACCAATATTGTCAATAAAATTTTCATCCTCTAAATTCAAATGGATTATCAATCTCAGTAACACAAACTAATTCATATGTTCCTAAATAATATGCATAACTGAATCTTGTTCCTTTTCCATGTGGAGGTTTCTCTTAACATTGTATTTTCTTGATTTATTTTACACAACATGACATGTAAGACCATAACTATAGATCAATGAGCCTATAATGGAACTTATATATTATCTCAAACCTATAGGCATGTTATTACATCTTACACCTTCATATATTGCTCAAAAATCCTTGAAGAAGGCTTCATGAGATTTGAATATTCGAACAATGCATTTTGGTAGGAAACCAATAATTCAAAATTTATGCACCATCATACCAACTAGACTCATCAATTTGACTACATAAGACCTATATAACCCATAATACAACTAATATACTATCTAACAGAAAAATTTAAATCATTTTGAGGTCCTCAAGGGATTCCCTTACATAATACTACCAAGTTGAGAAAGCTTTGTGACAAGTTGATGTTTCACATGGCATATGTTGCTGCCTAAATGCAATGAACCTACTCACTAAATGTGTTTTCCTCCACTTTCCTCTCATAGAGATAAACATTCTCTTGGGCCCCATATTTAGTACTCCTTTTCTTTATCTCCATCAACACCATACCTTCACACAAAACAAATTGTTTAAGAAAAACATGTGTATTGTTATGTTTAGCTTTCCTTAATGGTGTAGACTAATCTTCATCTTCTTCAATCTGATCCAAATTATCCTTCTCTCCATCTTCAACTACTGATGTATGTATGAAATATTCCTCCTTTACCAAAGCTTCTTTTGTTACCCTAACTATTTCATGCACAACTTGTGCTTTTTCTTTGCTTACCTCATACTCATGTACACTCTTGATTTGTTGTTATTCATCAACATCATCTTGATTTCCTTCACTTTCCTACATATCCATGGGATTCACACTCATCTTCACTATCCCATCTCCTTGATTGCTTTCATGGGACTATTACATATTGTCCAACTCTTGAACATCATTCTCTTGTTCAACATTTTTTTACAATTCATCTTTCACCTCTTCTTTATCTACAATAGTCACATTAAGATGTGCATGCTTATATTGTTTATCTTGTACTTGGTCCTTACATGTACCTTCATTATAAAACAACATATTTTAATCAATATTTGAAGCCTTCATGGCTTCCTCATGGGCTACCTCTTTCTTAGATAGTTCGACCTCTATCTTCTTTACTTACTTGGTGTCAATCCTAAGCCATTTCCTTTCCAACTCAGCTATAATATCAAAATCTATTATGTTATCTCCTCTTTCATGGAATTTTATTCCACACTTGCCTTGGATACCTTCTTTTTTTATCACTATATTAGGTGATATTCCTTCCTTCATTTGACAACTACTTACTTCTAATTTTCAATCTTGTTCTATCTTCCTCATGTCCATCTTTGTGGAATCACATTTTGGCATATCAACCAACTCAACATAGCTTACCTCTTCTTCTTTCTTGGGTGCTTTGATCAAACCCAATATTTCCATTTCTTTAATCTAACATTACATCATCATTATCCTCTCATCTCTCCTATCTTCTTCATGTTTGAATGGAACAAGTATATATGTCTTTCCATGCTACTTAATGGTATAAGTGTTGGCTTGACCATCATGTATGGCATGCTTATAAAACTACCATGGTATCCCTAAAAATAAGTGACACACATCTATAGGCAAAATATCACATAATACTTGATCTTTATAGCTTCCTATCTAAAACTCAACCCAACTTTGCATACTTACCAATATTTGGTGTCCTTTTTGAACCCATGCAACTGTGTATGGTTCTAGATATGGAATCCTCTTCAATCTCAACTTTTACACCATCTCTAATGAAATAATGTTATGATTAATACCTCTTTCAATAACTAAAGTACAAACTTTACCTCTTGTCTTGCATCTATTCCTGAATAGGCTTCTCCTTTGTGTAGGTTCCTTAACTTGCTTATACTACAAAAAGAATCATCTCGTGAGTAATGAATCATTCCTATCATATCCTCTCTCCTCATTCATCTCTCTCACTCTCTACTATTACTTACTACTACTCACATTCCTTGGACACTCTATTTCCTTGTGTCCTCTTTGGAAATTCTAACATTGTCCCTAAAATCTCTATCTTTGTCTTTGTCTCATTAGACCTTCATCTCTCCTCAATATACCATCTACCAATATTATAATATCTATTTCATGGTTCTACCCTATGCCTTGTTCTCGAACCATTGTTTCATGTTCTTATGGTTTCCCTTGATCCACTTCTTCATTTCCTCTCTTTTCCATCCTTGCTTGCAAAGGTACTATTTCACCTTGTTACCTATCATATATTTCTTATCTTTCTATTTATTCTCTTTCTTCTCTCTCCCTTAGATCATCCTCTATAGCCTCCATTCTCATCACCAATAGAGAAATCAACTAGGTCACCTGGTCTACCATCCACTTAACCAAATCAACTTCATTCTTATTAGTTCTCTCCATTGAGCACTATCTTTGATCCCCTATCTTGAAATGCACTTAAAAACACATTTTTAATCCTTTAAACAATCTAAAAAATATTTCCCTAATATATAATAAAAAATGATGTAGATCATATATCAAAATACTTTGCTTACTTACTCTTTTGAACCAACACACACTTTGAATTTGTTTACTTGTACTTAATGGTCACTCAGTAGTTCCAATTTCACTCTTTGTATTCAATGGACAAAGACCTTTATTTATCTTATTATTAACTTTTTATAAACTCTTCTCCCATGGTAAAAGACTCTTCATTTGACACTTCACCCAATTACACAACTTTACACACACTAAGATCAATCCTCCTTAAGCAATGGCTCATTATAGTAATTCTTCATTCAAGATTCTAAAATTCACTTACTTAGTTTAAGGTTATCATTTTTAATACCTATTTTATATTATTCTAAGTTCCCTAGATAATATTACAAATTTGGGGTCTTGAAAATTATATCCAAGAATTAGCTTATGTTCTGTATTAGCTTTGTCAATTGGTACTTTCTCCCTCACAAATGCTACAACTTGAGTCCTTTGAATTTTATGTGTATTACATTCACCAAAACAAAATTATATGAAATCATGAGGAATTATTATATTATCTATCTTCAAAAATGATTTATAAATAATCTTGAGGATTACATATCTACCATATCATATCTACACACCTTATACAGTAAATACTTTCCACCCATAATACTCTTTCATCAATTTTTATTTACATGTTATTACTTAGACTGTAAATAAAAACTATCAGATACATAGGGAATGAATACAAATCATGAATTAAATCACATCTAATGTATTTAAAGTCACTTTAAATCTATAAAAATAAATAAATAAGACTTTCCATCAAATGAAAAACAAATCCAATAGAAAATATATAATGGTGCCTCATAACAAATTTGAGCTCAACATGAAATTTTCCCATAATACATGTTGCAGATACCAACTAAGCATACTAAAAATAACATTAGTTAACCAAAGTATTTAAAATGTTAACTTTTCTTCATTTATTCTATGCTCAATCAAGATTTTATCTTTTTATGCATGCAAACATAACATGCAGTCATTTCCAATTATTCTTTTCTAGATTTGTATTTAATTCTCACAAAGATTATTTTATTATAAATAGACTCTGGAATACATAATTATTTCAAGATAATTCAAAACCCACTATATCAAGAAATGCTTATCATTATGCCCATGTATTATCTCTTCCAATCTTGGCTTGTTCAACTGCTCAATTTCTTGACATATTCCAAGTCTATAGTCATCTTACACCTTGGGTGAAGTCTTTTGTTAGAGAACTTGCACCTCTATTATGCAATCCTCATACAGTTACTCTCTTTATGATTATACAGTCTCTAAGTAACATCAATATCCTATGTAAACATTAATAAAACCATGCCAATAGAATCAATTAATATTTCTTCACAATAACAAGATTACATGTTTTTTTTCCATAATGAATGTTTCACAAGACATGGAGCTGATTATATCAATATCAAAACATGAGATGATTATATTATTATTTATTTAAATGTATGGTCTCATAACATAATCAGAACATCTTAAATAATATTTATGATGATTATCCAATATCATTTGATCAACCTTTAACAAAAATACAACCTGTATCACACATAATAGGGTTTGCATTGTGGAACAATTTCAATAAGGTGCTCACTATTCTTTATCTTTTCAAGGTTTATTCACAATAACACATTCACTAGCCTTAAATCACATATTAAAGTAATGATCAATTCCATTATTCATTATATCATCAATATCAATATATTTATTCATCATCTAATTAATTCAAACAACAATATTTCAAAGACCTTCAATAGAGGTTTGTTTCTTCATTCTTTCAATAGCAGGATTTGTATAAAACTTCCATCATATCTCTATTACCAATCTTGTCAATATATTTTCCATCCTAGAAATTTTAATGGATTCTCAATATCACTAATATAAACTGACTCCTATGTTCTTAAAAAATATGCATAACTGAATCTTTATCCTTTTCTACATGGAGGTTTCTCTTAACATTGTATTTTCTTGATTTGTTTTACACAACATGACCTGTAAGATCATAAATATAGACCAATGAACCTATAATGGACCTTATTTATTATATAAAACCTCTAGGTAGGTTATTACATCTGAAACTTGCATATATTTCTCAAAATTCCTTGAAGAAGACTTGATGAGATTCAAATATTCAAATAATGCATTTTGGTAAGAAACTAATAATTCAAATTTTATGCACCATCAGACCAACTAGACTTCTCAAATGGACTACATAGGACCTATAAAACCTATAAGAAACCTAATAAACTATCTAAGGACAAAATTTAAATCCTTTTTGGATCCTCAAGAGATGCCCCTACATCATTTCTCTACATATTATTATATTTTCCTATAATTAATAACTCAGACTACTAAATGGTAAGTTTAACCTAAAATCAATGGGGTTGATAGGAAAATGACAAAGTCACTAAAATGTAATATGTATTTTATTTTTCATTTTTTATAAATATTTAATTCATCCAATAATTGGTGAGTTCATCCTAATAATAGGTGAAGTCACCAAACTTGTAACTTTGACTCGCTACAAAATGGTGGATTTGATTTGAAATCGGTGGAGTCAATTTATGGAATGGTGGGATTTCCCTACTAAATAGAAATATAAATTTATGTAAATGTTTCTTGAGATTTAGAATAGTATAAATTAACTTTATCTTGAAAAAAAATCATTATTTGAATGCTTAATCCTGTGTTAAAGTATTTTACACAATTTTCATAAGGCAAACTTCAATCATGTTTTCTATTTGGTGCTTAATAATGAAAAATAACTTTTTAATTGACTCCTAAGAGTAAATGAATTTAATTTTTAGTTCAATATATATATTTTTTTAAACCATTGTGTGTATGCTATCCCATTTCCCCCATTAGGGAGCCTAGGTAAACAAAAACACATAAGTTTACTAGCTTGCTTATTTACCTAAAAAACCATTTCAAAGTATGTTATTCTCTTTCCCATTTTTGGGGTCTTAAGAATCTAAAATGAAGTATGTTTTATCCTTTTAATTTTTTTACTTCAAGGGGTGGAGTTCATAGTCTTTCCACTAGTATTTAGGGGTGTGTTGATCTAGGAAGTGACATCTTAGCATTGTAGCAACCTATTATCTAATGTGGTATAAAAATTGAGGTCACACAAGTAGTATATTAGTTGACACATTATTTAGAGCCTGATAATGTTGGTAGCACTTCACTGATACCCCAATGACTAAAGTAATCATAAAGGGACAAGACACTTTGGTGAATGTCCCATATAATATCACATCTAATTGATAGATTATTTTTAAGTTCCCATGTACTATAAGATATATCATGACCATCTAAAAAATCCAATGGAAAATTTAGGATATAATCCACATTTACCATGACATTTTCATTAATGCAAAGGTGAAATGGTATCCACCCACAAAGATCAACTTTTAATACAACCTTTGAGAGAAGGGGGGATTAAAAACCCTACCAGTAATGTAATAACTTATTGAGTGAACCCTTCAATTATATCCTCTCAAAGGCAAGTATATCAAAAGGACTTAGTGATTAGGCCATAACCCATGTCATTTTATATGTTATATTCATGATTGATTAAGTACTTTATTGATACCAGTGTTGTGCCTATAACCACATTCAAAAACAAATACACTAGTTTCAAGAAATAAACATTTCAAAAACACATCACTACTCACACACTAAGGTGTTGCATTTACTAGTTGTTTTAAACCATCCTTATTTATTTTTTGCTGTTATGTGTAATAATTGGAACAAATCCTTGTCTCAGTTGGTACTATTATATTACCCATTAAGTTATTGGTTTCAAAATTGCATTTCCTTGTGTCAAAATTCAAAATCTAAATTCCAAATTTTAAGTTCTTATTTATGTTTAAAATAATTTTATCTCATTCCAAATTTCAAAAAAATCATGTTAAAAACTTACCAACGTCCAAACCATTCTCTAGGTCAAAAAACCATTTGAGACATGCTTAGATACATGCATAGTGGGGCCTCTTACATCCCTAGATTAGAGTAATAATTTTATCATCCCTTAAGATAACTTCAAAATTATGAATAAATTGAATATAGTGAGGACCACCCTAAAGTGTTTGAATACCTCCCTCCTATTTTTGGAAATATTCAAGATTAATTAGAACAATAAAACATGAAAGATAAAGATAAACAACTTCTAAGACTATTAGAATTTGGAGCCAATATCCCACCTAATTTCCCTAGAGACTGATTATGTAGTCTTGTTCACATAGAATAATTACCTCAAGAGGTAGTTATTGCCCAAATGCATCCCCTTACTCAAATCATAAAACCAACCATTGAATCATATAATAAAAGGAAAGGACAACCTGTTGACCTATCACAACACAGAAAAATAATTTACTATACCATACAAAAAATTAGTCAATGATATGTTGATTATATAGTATCTAATTAAACTAATTATTTATCAGAAATGTCATTCAATAATATTGCCTTCATACATAAACACCAATTTCTTGAGTAACTAAAACAACCCACAAATAATGCTACATCTAATGTAGACTCATTGGCTCCATTTGAACAAGCCATTATAAAAAATGATACATAATAAGTTCCACTTGACATGTAGCATACATTTTCAACCACTAGGATATCTTTTCAAATGTGTAATAAGTTCTAAAAATATGCAAAAAGTGCCAAAAAATACACAAAAAGTGCCCAATAGTTCACAAAAATAAGTTTCCAATAATCCACCACCATTACAAGCATTGAGAAGTTCCCAACACACATTGTGTACACATAATATTTTTAACTTTTATTGATTACTAACACTTTGTATCTTGTAGGAATCTATTGAGCTTCAATATCTCTAAGTGCATGCCTTAAGGGGTGAACTAGGAAAGGGGTGGGTAGACCATTAATGCTTCATAAGATTGTTGTTACATTTTCCACTTACCATCTACACACTTGTCTCCTAAAACCTTAAACCTTAAGCTTATTTCTCTCTTTCCTATCCATTATAGTCATTGTCATGATTTATTCTTTCATTTATATCTTTGCTACCCTTTTGACTTATTCAGAAAACTAGGTTAACCTAGTCAACCTAGTGTATTTTGGGGACACTTTAGCTCTTTTGGATTGTTAGCCTCCTGGCTGACCTAGCACATACCGAGTGAGTTAGCCTAAAAATGTGCTAGGTCGACCTGATCAACATAGTAAAATAGACACATTTAAAAGTTTTTAGGAAAGATACTACTATATATATAAGGTAATTTATTGCCATTTCATAATAGAGTGAACAATTAAGTGAAGAAGTGTGAATAAACATTTGCTTATTGACCATTCTACTTGAGGAATAAATCTTTAGGGTTTAATACTTTCTTTAAAGCTCTGATATTATTTTTGGGGAAGTATTTTGGATGCTTAGGTAGGTTATGTATCCTAGAGCTGATTTATCTTGGTTATCCTTATAAACCACAACAATATTTTGTAAAGCACCTTGACCAAGGGAGAGATTGAGGCTCAATAGGTTCATCTTCAAAGGTAAGTATTCCTAACTTTATTTCTCCTTTGTAAGAGTAGATAGATAATGTATTATGTATTCTTATCTTCCATGTAGTATGATTCCATATACATTGACATGAGTACGTCTCTTATGCATGTTTAGTTTAGTTGTTATGTATTTGTTTTATTCTAACCCCCTAATTTGTGCCATAAGCATTGGTATGGACTAGATTAGCTCACTTTTCTTGTTATTAGAATAGGTTTCTCTCTTATTTGTTAGAGTAAGTGAAATATCAAATAATAGGAATATTTTAGGGTTGTTGTGTGATTGTCATGATATGTGGTGACAAGTGAGACAAGTTATCTCCTAATCAGGTATAGTAGATCCCCCTATAGGTCATGCTCCCACTTAACAAGTATATACCCAATTGAAAGTGTTGTTGTGATTTATCTTATTTGATCTAGGATTAATTTATGTACATCATAAGATTTTTATTGCATACATTTTGGTGAACCTAATGTGAATCATATCCCACTATTGGTTAGATTGTCTTCATGTTTCCATTTTTTTCCCTTTCTTATTTAGCATTACCTTCACTTTGTCTTCACCTTCATTATATTTTGGTGAAATTTTTGTGAAACTAACCCTTGAAGGATTCATTTCACTTATTTCATTATTTTTATCATATATTTTGACATACTAGATTGACTCTATAAACCTAGTTCTTTTTCTTTCTACATAAATTTTTAGGAACAAGAAACTAGATTGACCAGCTTGACCCAGTATAGGTTTCAGTTTTCCAAACTTCTAGATTAGCCTACTGGGTTGACCAACTTAACCTAGTGCATTTTTAGATATCTTGTTCAACCTAATGGGTTGACCAAGTTGACTTAGTGCATTTTTAGCACTTTTTCAATAGGTTTTTGTATTGCTTGGTTGACCAAATTAACCTAGTTTATAGATTGGATCAATTTTATCCAAGGTTTTTGATCAACAATATCCTTCATTTCCATCTCTAAACCATTAAGGTAAGTATTTTATTCTCTATCTCTTTCTATTTTTTACTTTCCTTTCACATTTGGAGTCTTCAAAATTACCCCTACACAACCAACTAAATTGACCTGGTTGACCCAATTCTATGTTCTATGTGCTATCTAAAACAACTAAGTCAACATGGTTGACCCAGCAGGTTTTCCAAATCCTATCTTTAGTAGTAATAGCTTGACCCTATCGACCTATTTATCTATGTTGTGCATATAGTGTTTTCACTATACCTTGTTTCAAAGTTATAATTCCCTTGTATGTTAATCACATTTTTTTTAGTTGTTTGCATGTTTAGAATAGTTCACATAGTCTAATTAGGAGGTTTTTAATTAATTTATTAATTTCACTATTTCTATTTTATGCACACATGGTCAAATCACATAACATCAACAAACATTTTGACATCTAACTATCCAGGCCAACCTACTTATATTTTATCACCAAGGGGGAAGCCAACTTGATGCTCTAGTCAAGTTTAAAGTGTGGTTAATGGTATATTCTAGATAAGAACCCAATAACCTTATTATTTTAGTGTGTGAAGTGAGGGGGTAAACCCTAATACCAATATTTTATCATTACCACTATAGTCCCTTTCATCCTAAACTCACCTGAAACCATCTATAGATTGTTATTTAATCCCTTGCTTACAACTAACTCTCTATCATTAAAATCAATCTTAATAATCTAATCAATATTATAGGTTGACCAAGTAGTTATTTTTACTTTCATGTTTTTTTATTTCTCTTTTATTAATTGTGTGTGAAAAATCTTGCATTTACCAGTGTTAGTGCAAGATTTTTCTTTATGTGCATCAATTGGATTGACCAACATCTATTTAATTGACTATTTATTTCCCTTTAGTACTTATTTATTTTCATTATTTTAAAATTGTATTATTTAAATTCATAAATTTATATCAAATTTATCATATTCCTTGCATCATCATGAATCCAACACATTGTATGGTTTACAAAATGAATAATTAGAACTAAAGATATAAATAAAACAAGTAACTTGTTTGTTGTACTAGGTTGACCCTATCAACCTAGTATATTTATCAACCCCTATGCACTATACTAAGTTGACCTGGTCAAGATATCACTATTTTCAACCTATTTGACATTTTTTTCTAGTCTTTATACACTATACTAGATCAATCTTGTCAACCTTGTATAGTTTTACAATCCCTATTTTTATGCTAGGTCAACCCGATCGACCCTGTACTATTTTTTGTCACTTTTTGTTCTCTTTATATGGTTATCTAGTCTTGTTAATTCACTTATTTCATTACTTCTAATGAAAATATCCAACTTATTCATTCCCCTTCTCCTAAGCCTAAACTTCTCACTATAAAATGCAATGTAGTTGAGATCCTTCATCATAATCCTCCTCTCAATACCAATGTTGGGATTCCTTAACCAAATAATACTACTCAAATTGATAATATATATTATTCCCAAATTTTCAAAAACCTTGATGATAATACTATTCATACTCCTCACAAGAATGGTGGATTGACTAATATTCCTTCTTCTTCTACCATACTTAAGACAACTAATACCAATGTTGGGAATCCTCAACCTCCAAATAATCCTCCTCCTACCAACACTAACAATACTCTTCCTATCAACATTAATACCCATCCTACCAGCACCAATCCACCTATTGATATAACTCAACTTCTTACACAAGTTATTCAACAAATGAACATCATGCAAATAACCAATCAATCTCAAATGATGAACATGCAACAACACTTATGAAACATGATTATTCAACCATCTCAAGTCATCATATCTCAACCAAACCAAAATTTTATCCCTCCTCTTAGAGATGCCAATGGGAATGTCATCCCTCAACCTCCAATGGATAAAAAAATGCTTCAACATCTTCAAAATGAGCCTTTAGCCACATTCATTTCATCCATAGATATTGGAAACATTTCTCCAACTATCACATATAATGGGACTAAGGACCCTACTATATTTCTTAAGTATTTTAGTTATCTCTATAAGGAATGGGTCCAAACTAACACCTTTGCTACCACCAAGATCTTAGCCAAAACCTTTTTTGGTGATGTACTTGAATGGTAAAACCAACTTCCTAGACATTCCATCTCACAACTAGAGGATTTAGTCAATGATCTAGTGAAGGAATTTCAACATGATGACCTTCCTAAAAACTACCTTAGCTATTTAATCAATGTCAAATAGCTTCCTAATTAATCTTCTCAAGCTTTCATCAAATGATGGAAGTCTCTTACTCATAAAATGGACCATAACATGAATGATGACACTCTTCTAAAACTATTTATCACTACTCTTAAACCTTCCCTTCAATACAAAGTTCAAATCTTTTCACCTAAAACTTTAAAAGAAGCATTATACCAAGAAAAAAGATAAGACTTTCTTATGACTCAATTTGAAACACCTTAAACAACTACTAAAGAATCTTTCCAATCTTCTTCTCATACCATTAATTCATCCAAGTCTCCCCGAACTCAACATGGAGAATCTAATTAAACCAATTCTAACCCAACCCACCCTCCCTTGAGTCTAGAATAACTTATGATAAAATTGCCACACTCTAAACCCATGAGATTTGATCCTTCCAAACCTCCTCTAAAATGGTACAATCCAGATAAATTTTCTTGGTGGCATGCTAATATAGGTCATTCTTAGGAGTCTTGTCATGATCTTCACCGATTTATTATTTCTTCCTTTCTTGGTCTACATTTTAATCTCGATATTCTCACAAAACAATGTTATCAAGACTATCTTCAAGCTTCTCACAATCAATCTCAAGAACCAAAATCATACCAAAATTAACTACCTAATGAACAAACCTCATATACTAATTTTTTTCAAACTAAAATTTATTTTTCTTCCTACACCAATAAGGAAAAGATATCTAACATGAATAACTTTAAAATTTTTTTGGTATCCATTGGACTTCAACCTCTTACGCCACATGAACCAAAAGAATATCTAGTTCAAATAAATACTCCAAAGCATATCATATATGGTCCTCCTTTATCTCATCATACCTCTCCTATACATCATATGTCACATTCAACCTCCTTAAAATCTAACAAACCAACACATTTACCTATTTATAAATGCACATATCAATCCAATGCAAATCATTCTAATGGTTCAATATCACCTCACTCCAACTCACATGTTGGGGCATCATGTGATTCCCATCTACATGTCCCTTCAAACTTTGGGGCATATTTTTATGCCCATCCCTGCATCCACTTACCCTTTGGGGCATCTTGTGATTCCTACTCTTATTCTACAATGAATAATAACAAATAATTCCATCTTCAAGAGACATTATGATACTTATAGGCTTGTATTTTAGATGCTCATCTTTGATACAAAAGTTAACATAGATTTTACTTGTTCTTTTTATCTCATGTTTCTTTGTTTTTGTTCATTTTTATCTTAATTTCACTTTCCTAAGCATCATCATTTTCCTTTATGTTATTTGACTTTCTTACACATCACATTTGGCATTTATTTTCACTTTTTCCCTTATATATCTTTTTATTATTTATCTTTTTCTATCATTCTTTTCCTTAATAACTTTATGATCATTTTTGACCCTTTCTTTAGCATTTACCTCTTGATGTACCATAGTATTATTTTTCTTTTACCATTTTTATTTTTGCACCATCGTGGGTTTCTATTATGTGATTTTCTCATAATAACATAGATAGGACCTGACCCTCCTCATAAAATTACTATCTTTTCATGTTCTTTGTGATCCTTGTTCTTAGACTTTAGCTTTTGCTTCTTTTGCTAGATATAATTTTCAAACAACCTATGTTATCATGTTTTTGTCCATTTACCTCCTTCTCATGATAAGGAATCACATTTTAATGTCATTATATCCCTTATTTTCACCCTTTATCACTTTTTTTTTTGTGATTTGAAGTAATTCAAATTGTTCCATGTGTCATTCCTCTTAATTTCCCCTTTCTCTCATCTCTACTTTAGATAAAATATGGTCAAAGTTAAGATAGCACTTTTATTTCACCTAGATTTATGAGACTCTTAGATCATATGTTATTTTAAGTTCTCTCTCTTAGCTACCTTTTCCCAAAATTTCAAATGAAAGTCATCTTTAGCACCCATGCTTGGTTTTCCAAATCTGTAAGGAGAAGGAATATAGAAAAAGTCATCAAAAGAAAGTTAAAATCCAAATCATTTGAAACAAAAGGCAATGATATTTAAAAGGAAACTTACAAATCTCAAAAGTCAAATTCACATCAAAATATGTGATGACATGCACATCTCCTATTTCTAATCGAAGCTCAAACTCCATAGTCAACTTCACATAGAGCCAAAGTCCTTTAGGGTGTAGTAGGCTAGTAGATTGGAGTAGGGTAATTCAAAAAAAATTATGGTGGTACCTACTTTCTCACACAAGTACCCAATAATTAAATTAGACTAATGGCTCTGTAAGGGGTCCTAAAGAATAGGTAATACATCATGGGGAGGTAGGTCCATTTTAATTTTCATGCATATAACCTTCATGGGATGATCTATATACTCCATTTGTTGACCTAAGACTTATGTCGTTAAGAGAAGTTTTTCATAGTTATTAAGGTTAAAAGTCCTCTTATTTTGATGAAACTAATTTGAGTGTCTTGGATTTGATAAATAGTTCTCTCTACCTTGGTTTTTCCTTCATTATCCCCTCGACCCATATAATTTCCCACCTTGGCATGTAAAATTGTGATTCCAAATCTATTCTCCCTCTTCTTTAATTCCTTCTTCTTAATCTCTTCAAAATATGATAGCACTATTGTGTTTCAATTTTATCTATCTTTAGACATAAAATAACATGTTTGAGTAATTATGGATCTTTATTTTCTTCCATTTATTATACTAACCTTTTATTGTGGACAGTTGAGTCTGTACCCTTTTTCCATTATTACATGTTTCTCTTTATGTATGCCTTCTTCATATTTGTCTTACATCTTGAATTATATTTAATTAAACATCTTTTCATAATTTTCATTTATGTTTGATTCTTTCATGCCTATCTTACATGAGGTTAATTTTTACCTTCTTTCATATCTTTGTTAGCTTTATCTTGCATTGATATTTCATTTGCCCTTTATGTTTTACATGCTTCTCAATGTAATTTAGTATGTTCTACATTACTTTTTTCCATTTATGTTTTACATATTTTCTAATGTGATTTACCACATTTTCCAATCATTTTTCATTTATTTCCTAGCATTTGTCATTTATTTTCCAATCATTTATCATTTATTTTCCATCCTTTTTGTCATTTATTTATGACTCATTTGTTGTCATTTGTCATTTATTTACCAATCATTTTTCATTCATTTTCCATCCTTTTATCATTTATTTGACTTAAATATTTTAAGCCTTGCCTTACCAATCCTAATTTTCCAATTTTCACAAAATATTTATCTCAATATAACCATTATTATATGCCTATCTTTCAATTTTTTTGATTTTTGGCTATATTTTTTGCACTAACTTCTACAGGTTTGCCTAGTTTACTCTACATTAGGCACCTTCATTTCTTGTAGTATTTTATTTATCTACAACACTAAGGTAAGTTAAAAGTATATGTTTTTCTATTCTATCCTTTATTTATTTTTTTTGCTTCTTACTGTACTTTACTTAGCATCAACATTATGTGTTATCATGTTCTATTTTTGAAGCACCATCCCATGTTGTACTTACATGACACGCGATGAGATTTGATTGGGGAATATGTATACACATAATATTTTTTAACTTTTATTGATTACTAATACTTTATATCTTGTAGGAACCTATCGAGTCTCAATCTCTCTAAGTACATGCCTTAAGGGGTACATCGGGAAAGGGGTGGGTAGACCATCGATGCTTCATAAGATTGTTATTCCTTTTGCCACTTTTCATATACACACTTGTCTCCTAAAAACTTGAAACTTAAGCTTATTTATCTCTTTCATATCCATTTTATTCATCATCATGCTTTATTTCTTCACTTCTTTCCTTGTTACCCTATTTCCCTATTCAACAAACTAGGCTGACTTGGTCAACCTAGTGTATTTTGGGGACATTTTAGTTCTTTCGGATTGTTATCCTCTCGACTAACCTAGTACAGACCTAATGAGTTATCCCAAATATGTGCTAGGTGGACCCAGTTGACCTAGAATAATTGACATGTCTATATTTTTCTAAGTAGGATACTACTATATATACAAGGTCATTTACCACCATTTCATAATAGAGTGAATAATTAAGTGATGAAGTGAAAATAAACATTTGATTATTGACCATTCCACTTGAGTAATGAATATTTAAATTTTAATACTTTCTTTGGAGCTCTGATCTTGTCTTATGGATAAGTCTTTTGGATGCTTAGGTAGGTTGTGTAATCTAGAGTTTATTTATCATGGTTATCCATAAAAATCACAAAAATCTCTTGTGAAGCACCTTGGCCAAGGGAGAGATTGAGGCTTGATAGGTTCCTAAATTTATTTATCCTTTGTAAGAGTAGATAGATAATGCTGTATGTATTCTTTTCTTTCATAAATTAAGATTATATATACATTGATGTGAGTATATGTCTCTTATGCATGTTTAGTTTAGTTGTTATTTATTTGTTTTGTTTTAACCCCCACTTTGTGCCACAAGCTTTGGTGTGCACTAGATTAGTTTACATTTCTTTTTATTAGAATAGTTATCTCTTGCTTGTTAGCATAAGTGAAATATCAAATCATGGGACTCTTTTAGGGTTGTTATGTGATTATGTTAGACTATAGGATTTGGAATCCTTCCTATCATGATATGTTGTGATAAGTGATCCCCTAATCAGTTCTATTAGATCACCATATTGTTCATGATCCTACTTAATAAGTGTATACCCAATTGAAAGTGTAGGTGTGAGCCATCTTATCTGATCTAGGATTAATTCATGTACATCATGCAATTTTGATTGCATGCACACATTTCCTACCTTTTTTAATTTAAAAAAAAAACACCTTCTTATGAACCAATAAAAATTTACTCAAAACCAACCAAAAATTGCTTTGAAATAATATTAAATCCCTTATAATTTGAAAAAATAATTTCCTATTGATGAATAGTGAATAACTATTCTAATCCAAATCTGAATCAATAGCAAATCCCTCATCAAACTTAGAATGAAAGTTATATGGTGAATATAACTAATATAACCACACAAAGAGGATCCATTCCTACTTACAATACTACCAATCAAGACCATAAAACATAATAAAATACCTTCCCTTCTTCATAAAATTCTCCCAACATCCAAGAGTGAAATGTAATGAAAGAAATTATCTCCAGACTTCTAGAAGGTAATCAAGTTCCCAAGAAATATAAATCTAATGAAAATTTCCCTTATCCTTTTTACATAATATTTATCCAAGTGCCTTTACCCCCTCATTTTAAACTACCAAAGTTTGATAAATATAAAGGGAAAGGTGACCTGGGAGAACATTTATAGGCATTCTTCATCGTGTGCTAAGAATTAGATTATAGTAGTATATATTTGCTTCACTTATTTCCACGTAGTTTTAGTGGACCAACTTTAGACTATCTTATAAAAATTAAAAAAGGGTTGGTAACCACGTTTGATGATTTATCGAAACAAATTATCAACCACTTCTCCTACAACATAAACCATGAGCTAACAATAGTAGATTTTTTCAATGCTAAGTAGCAATGAAGATAAATATTATCATCATATTTAAAATTTTTGATATCCCTAAATATTCATTTTTTACATAATTTTATGGATAAACATTTATCAAGTATTTTTCATAAAACCTAAATGCTAAAGTTGCACACAATCTAAGAATTCATTATGTAAACACATTTGAAGAAATAACTGACAAAGGAGTGAAAATTTGAAAATTACCAATTAAGAAAGGTCTTGTAAAGATATATTCTCAATCCCAAGTGTCAAACTAAAACCAAATTCCATTTAAGCAAATGTAATTAAAAATCTATAGACCTTCATCAAAACTAAAAACATGATCATCCATGGGGTCATAGAGATAGGACATGTACAAATAGTACATCAACTACATGTCCAAAGTACCCAAACCAACCCTTAGTTCACATTTGAAAGAGATCCCTTGTAATGAGGACATTAACAAGATATATATTTTTAGTGACCTTGGGGAATAAATTGGGTATCATCTCAAAAATTAGTGGCCACTAATATGATTGTTTGGCTTGTTTCAAAACCCTTTCTAGAAGATCAACCCAAGCTAACATGGTATTGAGAAAATGACTATGGTGATTACCATCACATGGTAAACCATGAAATCTATATTTTTATGAAATTTAGGCATCTTATCTATGATTTGTTTTATAATGATGAAATCAAGTTAGAGAAAAGTGCAACCAATACTAACCAAAAAGTGGGAATCTACAAAAACCCATTTCCTAAGAATAATAATTACCAATAAATAAGTAATAAAAATCAAGGGAAAGAACATAATTAGAACAAAGGATAGGGTCATAATTGGTAGTAAAGACAAGGCCAAACTAAGAACCAATCCAACTATAATCAGGATCATGACACCTAAAATAACCAGGTTGGGAATCAAAATGTACCATATGATTATGGCAATGTCATAAGGCATGTTATAAATAGCTACACCACTAATATCAAATCCATTCCTTATACACCTCTAACACTCAATAGAGTGTTATCCCTTCTATCTTGGGACCACCCCTTTTGATTATAGGTGATTCTAACATAGGTCAGAGCAATTCAATTTCACATTAACCATCAAGAATTACTATTTTTGGATCCCCACCTAATTCATCTAATTTAGGAAACTATTTATTGATTAAAAATTGTGCAGTTACCATTATATTCCTAAGAGTTAATATTCAAGGCCCTTTTCCACCTTTTAATGCCAATACCAATTCTAATCATGACATTACACTACCAAAATCTAAACCTGCTCACCTTTATACTAGGAAATTGTATAATATTGGTGAACAACTAAGTAAAAGTCTTGCACAAATTTCTAACCTTAATCTCTTACGTATGTTAGAAGTTCATTGTATAATATAAAATGATTTCATCCAATATTCTAAGGTCCCCAATGAAATCTATCCAACCGAGATCCAAGCACTTGTGGGTAATTTTTCCCTATGTCAAAAAATCACATTTGATCAAAGTGATATGTCAACCCTTAATCCCCTCCACAATAACATTTTATACATTGAAGCCATCATTTCCTATCATAAAGTTAATCAGGTTCTTATAGATAATGGTTTAAGGTTAAACATCAATTCATTTAATTTGATCCAACATTTAGGATACACACTAGTGGATATGCAGCCAAATACTATTACCATTAAGGCCTATGATAATACAAAGAGGGAATCTATATGTACTATTTGTTTACCTATCATTGTTGGGCATGTCACCCATAATAGCTTGTTCCATGTCATCAAAATTGAGATACACTATAATTTTTTATTAGATGTCCTTCGATACATGAAGTATGAGAAATCCCTTCTACCTTACACCAATGCATTAAATTCCTTCATTCAAGATTAGAGGTCACTAATCCTAGAAATTTACAACATACTTGTATTATAAAAACCTAGAGGCTAAGTATCGAAACTATAATTATTATACTATCACTAAGTATGTAGGCAAGAAGAATAAAGGAAAAGTTATTAAAACTCTAAAGTCTAATTACATTTACCCTAGTCACCTCATGTCCACTTCCTCTAATCTACCTCTTGAATCAATTTATGCTCACTCTACCATTGAATAGGTTAGAATTGACACATATTACATTCAAGATGATTTTCATGTCAACAAATTTACCAAATCTCCTAAATCCTATGGAATGCTAAAACCCATTCTTGGAAGGCCCAACATCATCTACAAAAATAAGTCTATGTTTGATCTATGACACCCACACTTGTGTTTATAAAAGACACATCACCAAATCAAGATCATCCCATGAATTCTGAAGGTGATTGGTTGTATGGTGAAAACTATATTGCTTTCTATCAAAATAATAAGAAACCCATTCCTAATAGAATTATCAATAATCATGACTATAAGGGAAAAGGTCTAGGGAAAAATTCACAAGGAATTATTGAACTTGAACATGTGGAAACACATGTAGGTGTTAGTAACCCAAGTTACACACTATGAAGGAGAGTGTTTAATTCTGATTCAAACCTAGACTAACATGGGAGTGGTCTACAGGTTGTGGGTTACCTATTTCTAAAAAATAATTCTAGCTTATGGGTCTAGATCCTCTAATATATCAAATTTGAATTCTTATTCTAAAATGTATTTGTTTAGAGGATGAAAAGAGATAAAATGATAATCTCAAAATGAAAATATATACTAGGTATGTTGATGCACTAGTTCTTCAATGATCCTCTCTTAACTTATCCTTAAACACAATTTTGAATCTATTAGAAATAGTTTATAAACTAGACTTTATTAACACATTCCTAAACATGAGTATTTCATATGGAGGATAGATAAAAGGTCTAAAACTTTAAGGTAAGAGAATGGAGGTCTATATAAGACACTACAACATAACTAACTCTTCAACACAAATTATACCTCTTAACAATTCATATGACCTATAGAGGATGACAACATAGAATTAGGTGAAAGATAGGACATGAAAAGGAAGATGAATGTCATAATTTCATACAATTCAACAATCAAGATAGACACTAATACCAATATAGAAGTCTATAACAATCTGTTCTCATTAATGCAAGGTGCAAGATACAATTTCAATAGATTTTTGTTATACCAAATCAAGGGATACCAAATAAGGCCTTCCAAACTTAATAAATATAAATACATATAGATAAAAATAAGAAGAGTTATGCATAAGTCCTTGAAGATGTCAAAAAACCATAACTTATTCCACATGACAATTACAAGAGTCTTCCATGAATTGAAATGATTTTTAAGAGTGTCATTATGATGGTCAAAGTCTATTTTTAGTAAGATTTGACCCATGAAAGGTCTATGCACACCATATTAATTAAATTCCATCTATTTTATCTATTAAAAAAATTTAATGGACATAAACAACCAACTTCCATGTAGCATAAACTAATTACCTCTTATTTCAAGTTAACCATATCCATATAACTACAAAAAAAACTTCATGAATGCTCATAAATATGTAAATTTATTTATTAAAGGGGAAATTATGGATGTTTCTAGATGTAAAATAAACCACTTATAGTCTCTCTCAACCCAAGATTTCCTTCATCTGCAACCTTACCCTTCTTTGAATAATTTGGGCATCTTGACTAGGTTTACAAACTAGTTCATTAGTGAAGGTTGGAAAAGGAATTTCTAGAAGATTATTTGACACATAATGATTGAAGGAGAAAAAAAATCTTAGAAAATAATGTCTAATGATTTGTAACATCTTAAACTACATTGTACTTTTTTTACCCTTTTTCCTAAAACATTATTGTTCTCTGATAGGTTTGTACACCATCTATACAATAAAACACCATACCCATGGTCTCTTATAAGTGTAAAACACGAATTAGACCTTTATTTAGTGATTTATATCTATTTTAATGCTTCTTCCCTCAAATCTTTCTAGTCAAGTCCTAACTAGGGTTTTAGAGAGGTTTAAGAGTACCCAAGACTCTTAACAATGATTCATAGATTTTAGGAGATAAACCTCTAAAATAATTCCACAAAACTCTAGTATACTAGCCCTCCACCTCTCCTAAAGTTCCCAACCTCCCATGCAGAATATATGTATAGTAGTGAGCATGTGAAGTCACCTCTTGAGGAAGGAACATGCTTTGATAGTAGTGTTAGGTGTCTTAAGGTTAGAATGACTATCTATATTATCTCTCTTATAGCTTAGATTATATATAAAACTCACAAATAACATAATAATGTTATTCGTGGAGCTTTGAGGTGTCTATAGGATCTAATATTGCCTTATGTTCCATATTTTAGATGACATTATTCAGTGAGGACATTGAAAACACTAGACAAGCATATATTACTATAGGGTTCTTGGAGTTTTGGATTCAACCTAAGTTTTAAGGATCTTATCCATTGTCTTTAACATGAAGATCATTCTTTTAGTCCTTTTGAGTAACAATGTTGGTTTGAATAATCCATTTGCCTTCTATCTACCTACATACAGTCTTTTGTTTGAAGACCCAGGTCTATCTACATGTAGAACCAATCATGGAGATTCATGTAGATGATTCTTACAAGGTTATTTTGGTACTTTAAGATACATTATCTTTCCTAAACTTAATCATATATGAAAATACTCTTCAATCCCTTGCTCGCAATCTCAAATTATCTTTCTCATGCCTAGTTTATATAACATTACCTTTGCACATGCCAAATAGTAGGATTTTTTATGCTTAAGAGAGTTATGAATATTAAAAACATCCTTTCATGGCTTAAATAATTCATTTGGATGCATTTTGAAGCATATTTCCTTCATCAGGTACCTTTCAAGGTTTTAGCAAGGGTTTTAGAGGTCCACTATCTTAACAATGGTTCATACAATAAAAACCTCCAAACCAAAACTTATTGTTATATATATTAATTCCATTGACCCATTAAAATTTATTTAATATCTTTAGTTACCATGAAAAACTTGTGTTAAGATAAAGATGTAAATAAGTGTGCTTTGATTGACTATCCATACTATGTAAGCTAATAAAAGGTTTAAAGGCCAAACTAATAAGTTTATTACATCACCATATTTACAACACTTCCCTCAAGATTTTTAATAAATATCCACACCATTTTTATGACATTAATTTGCATTGAGGACCTAGATATGTCTCAACATGGTGGCAAGGTTTCTTAATAGGTTTAAGGTTTATTTCCTTAAACTAGCCCTTAAGGGCATATTGACTGAAACCTAATTTATATATACATCAAATAGTATATGAAGATCTTAAAATCACCTTTTATTTCCTCAAAAACCCTATTATAATGTATAAGTTCCTTGTCTCATTCTTAAACATCCAAATAGTTTACTTTTTTTCATTATTGACTTCTAACAGACTGAGGTATGTATGAGACAAAACAATGAATATTTCCATTGATTTTCCAATCTTGAGGATAGAATTAATATATTAATCTAGTTATAATAACTATTTTTACCAAATTTTAAGGCCTAATTACACCTATAGAGGCTTTGAAACCTCAAACTTCCCCAAGACTAGCTATATGCATTAATTGTGTGTCTTGGGACTGGATTTAGATGCACATTGGTTGTATCCTTTGGATTTAATACCTAATTACTAAAAAATTTATCCTCTCAATAATTTAACTTTTTTTAACTCTCCATTTACTTATAACCACTACCCATACAAACTTTTTCTTCTCTCTTTGGATCAAACCTATTGATTTTCCAAAAGGTTTATAGGTTACAACTAGGGTATTAATTGTGAGTTATTATTTCATTACTGATTATAGTTTATATCTCTTGTTACACAATAAGTAACTTTTTTAATATTACCACAACATTCAAAACCCTACTTGTATCCTTTCCAAACCCAATTCACAAGAAACTTACTTTGTAGAGGCATCCTGACTATGTTCTAACATATGACTATAGGTGGTGATCTACTATTGTTTTATAGACTTACATAGCGTGAGAGATAAAAATACATTTATAATGTCTATTCCATGGATTATTAACCTCTTCCATTCATTTAAAATAACCTATGAGATATTTCAAACTCCATTCATTGAGACATTCTTCTAGCCTCCTCTATAACTCACTTTCCATGCAGTATAGTTGATTGTCTTTCACCTTGGTTATGTTTTTATGTTTTAGTCCTATGTTCTACTCACCAAACTTCCAAAATTATTTAAGTATTATTAAATTTGTATATAAGTTTCAACTATCTTTTATATCTCTTGCCAACACTTCAAACTACTTACCTTGCCTATTGTACATAATATTGTACCTATAGGTGTCTTAAAACTATTGAATGTATCTTTAGATTATACCACCTCAACCTCCTTAATGGGATTGAACTTTCTTAGAGTGCCTATCAGATTCAAACATCTCTTCATGTTTCATATCTCACAAGTTCACCTCTAATCTAATGCAAGAGGCTAAGTTTTACTTCACTTAGCCACATATCTCCACTAGGTTGGTTGTAGCTTCTTTTGAGGTGATCCCTAACTTAAAAACTCCTTGAAATTATAATACATTGATTTATCTCTTTGTCCTAACTAAGGTTTTTAAACTCTTAACCATGCATTTTATCTTCTCAACTAGCCCTTGGAACTCAAAAGGGACCTCAAGACTACTAGTAGACTTATTGGTTAGAGGTCTTGATTAGTAGCCTGTATTTAAGGATTTACTCATTTAACAATGTTTAAGGATTTATAACATGATGATCTTGATGCCTTAAAAACCTACAAAAAACCAAAATATTATATTCATGATGTGGATCTAAATAAATATTAATGATACATGTGTGGTGATAATGAAGTATATATGGAGACTGAGAATAGAGTGATAGGCTTATAACAATGGTTGAATGGCAGTGATAAAGTTATGAAAATGGAATGAAACATGGGGGAATGGAAAGACTTATGAATCCATAGTTAAGATAGTCTAAAATGATCCTAGACAAGCATATGCATATGCCTAACAAGATATAGTAGTTTGGAGATCCTTTATGAATCATACATAGTGAAAAGAGAAACATATGACTCTATAAACAACCTTAACATCTGCTAAGTGACCTTAACATTTGCTAAGTGAGACTGTGAAAGTGTTGAAGATATATTTGTGGTTTCTAGGCTATGAGACTTTGATGAAAACTTGATAAAAATAAAGGACATATGTTCATAGATGAAACATCTCATACATTATCTTATTGTGCTTTGATAGTCTTGAATCCACCATTGAACCATATAACCATTCAAACTTGCTTGTAGACTATAAATTTGGTAGTTTATATTTTCTTCATCCCTATCAACTAAAACATTTGGATCAAAATTCTAAGGAATTCATGAAATTTCTCTTCAAGACGTAAATAATCAATAACAAACATTATTTTGACCAAAATAGTCACAAACTCATCAAAATCATACTGCTTGTCTTGCCTTATGCAAATGTGAATGGTGACTAGACCCCTTAAGTTCTTATATTTTTTCATAAAGTTGGGAAGACTAAACCAATAACCAATACCCATGATTTTAAGGTCATGAGGTTTACTTCCTTTGGACAAGAGCGTGAATCCTCTTTCTCTCTCTCCTATACAGATTGAGCACAAACCTAAAGTGATCTTGATGTTTATCAATAAACTCAATAGGTAAATTACATCAGTTTTTAAACTCTCAAGCCATAAAACATTTTAATATCTTTACCATGTGCCTATAACATAACATCCTTACATATCCATGACTTCTCTTGAGCAAATCCATACTATATAGATCCTTACCTCCTAAAAAAACTATTAAATCCTATAAATTCTCCTTTACTTACTCATGTTTCATTTCTAAAACACCATTTTAGGGAAATATGAAGGAAAATTTGAGTCAAAGGGAATCTAAAAACAAGAAATAAGTTTTGGAGAGCAAAAATGGAGATGTTTTCACATGTGTGATTCTACTTGATAGAAAAACAATGTTATAGACTCATAGAGGGGACAATTTCAAAGCATGAAACTATTTGATTAAATAAATATAATGAAGATAAGGGTGATTAAAGATGTTATTGATGATTTAGTGGCCTTTTGAGGTAAAAAATTGTCATTTTAATAACAAAAACTTTCTTTTAGATAGCATACATATAGCCTCAAAAGAAGATTTTCCAATGAATATCACAAAGAGTACCTTAGAGCCTTCTTAAAAGTTTGAATTAGGATTCTATGTATATTCACCACATTTCAAAGCTTATGGTCCACCATACCTTGTATATACCGAATACACTAGGAAATCTCATGGTCAATCATTAGTTGCCATCTTTAACCATCTTCATTAATTCATTGTATATCATAAGACCACTTAAATCCTTGAAATAAAATAACTAAACATAATCTAACATCATGAGGATACTTAACACAAGTTGAAATAGAGATATGACAATGATAAAACATTGAGACTTACTCCCTTAACTTGATAGTAAATGAACATTCATTTTAATTTCCTTGATTACTCAAGAGATATGACAACTATGAGGTTTGTTTGGTTGATTAAAGATCCCAATAGTCAATTTGATACCTTTCTAGGCCCAAGAATATAAAGTGGTCAACATTCCTAGTGACTCAACTAGTTTGACCATCCTATTGGTTAAAAGAATATATAATCTCCTGATTATCATTCATAGTTATAGAGAAAATTCTTGACTGTACTTGAAACTAATAACCTTGCATACTTGAAGACAAAACAAAAAATAAGACAAAAAATAGGAAACATATACAACAACTAAAATAGACAAAAAACTAATAAACAACACTTAGAAGAAGGAAGTTATTACTATGTACAAGAGGATTGGTTCTCCTAATAGATATAATTGAGGAACATCACATTGACAAGAATAGGGATATCCTCACCACTTAAATTGTATAATTACAAAGCATTACTCTCCTTACAACTAGTAATGACATATGGACCACTCTATAGACTATCAAATTTTGAATGTTTACTTGGATTGACATGGTTTTCATCCCACTTAAGTATAATATTACCTTTTTAGAGGGTTTTATATGAAGATATATTATAAAAATATATTTTTAATTGGTCCTGGTTGGACCAAATATCATGTATAACATTTTCCCTTATTTCTTCCAACTCTCTCAACTCATTCATTCCTTCTTCCATCACATCATTCTCCATGAGCTCCAGCTAATATACAATATCCAAGGGTGAAAGTTCTAGTGAAATAGGTAGATTTTATTTTCTACCATAAAATAGGAGGTAAAGAGAGTGACCAATAGTTTTCTTTGGAGTAATTATATCTTCCTATAAGGAATTCCTCAACTTGGTATGCCATTCTCTTTGATTGTCCTCCATTACCCTCTTTATGATCTTAATCAATTTATTATTGGTGGAATATGATAGTACATTTCCCCAAGAATAGTAGTTGGAGAATAATTTAAATAGATGTCTTGATCAAGGGCCCACTCACACACTTTTCACTAATAAAATCCAAAGCATTGTCTAATATAATGGTGAAAGGGACCCCAAACTTGGTCACTAAGCTATCATAAAATGCCAAAAACGAGTTGTCATTTACTTCCTTGAGTTCAAATACCTCCACTCACTCGGTAAAGTAATAATTAGATGTGAAAACCCACTTATTCATAGAATTATATGGGGGATGAATCACTTATATGAAGTCTGATCCCCATTGTATGAAAGGTTGCTCAACATGAATGGGTTTTAGAGGCATGATATCTAGTCTCTACTTACTGGTAAACATAGTACATTTGGAATAATTTATAACCTAATCATGCAATTCTAGTGATATAATAATATCTTAATATTATGATCTTTCATGTTATGGTATTGGCTTGAAGATTCCCTCCTACAAACCCATCATGGAATTGCTCTAACAACTTATCCACTTGACTAATTCTACACATATCAAAAACCTACCACCAATGTCTTTCTTGAAGAGTACCCCATCAATAAAGATGTAAGGGATATATTATAACCTTAAATGTCTCCTATTTTCCCTATTTGATCCTATAGGGAATTCTCCTATTTGAAGTAATTTTGTTATGTCTTGTGTCTGACTGGAAGAAGAAATAGTTGTAGCTACATGTTGACTATCTTGGACTATTAAAACCACTTATTTATCCTCTTTAACATCTACTTCAAGGTGCTTAAAAAATTCCCATACCTATGATAAAATTTTTAACCTTCACCTATATATCTTAATACATGCATTTATTCACCCAACCAACCCTATTTTCACTTAGGTCTCTATTACAGATAAAATATTTTACACTAGGATGAACCACCATCACAAAGATCTTATTATTATATTACATGTGTCTAAAAGTATTTCGGCCCATTAGTATATCAATTACATTATTTTCAAAAAAATTATATTTCTCCTCATACCCTTCTAATTATTGATTGAAAAAGGCAATAGGCTTCTCCAATCATTCATTGTTTTGTTGCATGACCATAGAAAAAATAATATCACTTGTGGAAAAGGCATACATGAATAAATATTTTGTAAAATAAAGGTTGAGGAGGGTGGGATATTGAATAATGGCCTAATTAATGTCCTCAAAACCTCCTTTACCTTATTTTCTCCATGAAAAATCTTGATGTTTCTTGAGCATGTGAGTTAGTGGTCTCACCAATTCTACAAATCTGGGTATGAGTCTCTTAATAAAGTTTATTTTACCCAAGAAACTTTTCAAACATGTCTTGTGTTTGGGAAAATAAAAATTAAGGATTTAATCAATTATTTCAATATCAATTGAAATTCCACCTTTTGATACAACATCTCCTAGAATCCTTCCTTCATGTATTGTAAAATTACACATTTTGGGGTTTAAAGAGACCCCAAATTATCTGTACCTATCAAACACCAATCTCAAATGCATCAAATTATCATTAGGTTATTTATAAAAAATAGTGATATCATCAAGATAAATGACTACCATCTCACTTATAATCCCTTGGAAAGCCACATCCATTTCCATTTAGAAGGTAGCTCTAGCATTAAGTAGTCCAAAAGGCATTTTCTTATATGTATAGGTACCCCACTTAGCTATGAAGATAGTCTTGTATTGATATTACTCATTCAATAAATATGATTATATCCTAAGTATCCATATAGTATGGAAAACCTTTGTGAACCTAAAACTCTTTGTAAAATCTGATCCATAGATGGTAGAGGGTAGTGATATATTAATGAAACCTTATTGGTATATCTAAAATACACACACAACCTTATCTCCCCATTATTTTTCATCATAGATACAAAATTTTCCACCCATGTATAATTTTTGATCTGAAATATTATGTTGGATTCATTAATCTTTCTTAGTTCTTTCCTCATAAGGATATCAACCTTGAGGTTGATTGGTCTTTTCTTTTACCTCAGAAATCTAGCATTTTATTCTAGATATATGGTATGTTGAGCCAACCTAGGGTAAAATACATTAAATCAATGATATTCCCATGAAAAAAAATCCATAAACTCTTTGAATAATTATATGAAGTCTTCCCTTTCTACTTTGGTATTCACCTTAACTAATTTGAGTAGATTATCTTCAAGTATGATAATTTGTTCATAATGTTCATCTTTAGTAAAGATGATTACCTTATATTTCCTTAGTTAGTCATCCTAATTAGATATAATATCCAATTTTACCAATCCCTTAGTCAATTTATTTGAATTTAATTAGATAATCTTATCCTCATATTGATATTGCAACCTATCTTGATTCTTTGAGCACAATTATGCTTCATGTTGTAGGAAACATGAAATTTGTTTATCATTATCAAATACTTGTCAAATCACCTCATTATAAAAGACTAAGGTAATTAATACCATTTTAATATGGTATTACTCTTTGGTATCCTTGATCACATCAACTATATCATATTGTACTCTAATAAAAGCTAACCAGTCTGCATGTTGATTGGCTCCTCTAGGAATGAGGCAAATGCCAAAACCCTAAAATTATTCCATGAGGTCCAAAAACCCATGTTTATATACCTTAAAGAGTGTATTATGGGCTGAATTTATGCCTCTTAAATACTTCACTACTAATTCATTATTAACCTTAGCTTGCAGAAGCTTAATATCTCTCTTCCTTGCCCACTATAAACCATGAATGAGGGCATCATAATCTATAGTATTAAATTTTCAAATAAATGGGAATATTAGAGAAAAATATTACCTTTTATTTAGAGGATACACAATAATAACACCATCCCCACTCCCATTCTTTGATGTAGACCCATAAAAAGATTCCAAACTCCTTCATGCTCTTGTGTTGTGCTAGTGAGACTTGGTATTATGGCACTTTCTTCATGGATGCGATAAACACCCAAAAATGATTATTAAATGATTTATTAAGGATAATAACCATGATTATCTAATACCCACTCATTAAATAGTAAGTTTGGTATACCTTCAAGTGGTTTAAAAGGTTCTTAGTTATTGAATTTTTCATCCTCATCCAAAATAGTGTAATTGACATTTGATAAGTTGGGAATTTAAGGTTATAAGTGTAACCTAGAGATAGGTTCAAAAATTATGATAAAATTTATTTCATACTTGGTTCTTAAAACCATGTAGGACCAATAGAAAGAGAGATACCCCCTATTTTAGTAGTGAAATCCCTGGGCAAACATTAAACAAAGTAGGGGGAAGATCATTTACCACAATATTTTGAGATATAGTAAAATTAGGAAAATTATCCAAAATAATCTTAAGGTCCTTAAGGACACTTATAGTCTTAGTAGGAGACCCATATAACTGTAAAACTCATTTTTCATGAGGATCATATTCAAGTCCTAATTTATCAGATATAGATTTTGGCATGATAAAAATACTAGCCCCAATATCAATCATGTAATTATGTACAAGGTAATCACCTATGATGATTAAAAGATATAATATGGGTTGTTTAACTACCATTTGTGATTGAGGCTCATGAGGTTGACTAGAATTAGTAAGGATTGTACTTCTTTTTCTTCTTGTTTATCTAAAATGTGAAGCTTGGAGAGCTCTTCTTTTAGGAGATACTTTTATCTCAAAATAATCAATGTGTCCCACATAGGAATATAGACATGAACCTTATTCATCCAATCAACAATTCTAAGAGGATGATTCACTACCATCAGCTAAAACCTAGGAGTAGAATGTTTCTTAAAGCTTGTGTAAACAATAATATGAAAAGACCTTTCTAATTTTACCCCTTCCCATCTTGCATTTTCTAATTTTATGATGAATTATGATTTGAATATCAAGTTTTATTTCCTTAAGGTGGTTTCTAAGGTTGAGTGTTTGACTTTTCAAAACCCAAACCATCATCAACTACCCTTCTTTTGGCCCTTATGTGAGATAAAAATAAGTTATCCATATTGGTTATATTATGACCCTAATTAGCTACCATTTTATCATATAAATATTCAACTTATTTTGAATTGGTAAAGTTAGTTTTAGAGGGTGTTTTTATTTTAATTTATCCTTACTAACTTGGTATCTTAGGTTGAGTCATAAAAATAGTGTCCCCATGTGGTAGAAGAGGAGATTCCTTATGTTGTGGATTTTATATATTATCATGAGATGTAAGTGTTGGAAACACAATGACTAGGGGTTTGAATCAATCTTAAAAACCTTTCATTCAAGTTATCTTAATTAATCACAAACCTTTCAAGCAAATATATAAATCTAGCAAGCATATACACTTATCCACATAAGCATGAACTAGAAGAACACATCATATATGTGAGAAAAAATCAAGGGGAAGAAAAAAATTTGATATATATAAATGTAATATATTCATATAAGAGAAAAACCAAATTTAGTGAAGTACCGACTCTACATGGAACACCAACCCCAACTAGCCAAGCACCTACTTGACTAGGCTTTAGTAAACACCCACTTGTAAGGAAGCATAAACCCCCTAGATGACTTAGCACCAAATTTATTTTATCACATTTATAAAAAATTATTTATCACACAATATATTATGATCACCGTATTTATCTCTTTACACTCGTATCCCTCTCAACTGCCTTCTAGGTCTCTTCACTCAACTAGGTCTCTTCAAGACTGATTAGGTCATATGACCTTGATCTTCATATGTAGAGACACTAAAAATTATTATTTAAAAATTATATACACTCCTATTATGTTATAGAATACCCTATTATACTCAAAAAAAAATTATATCATTTGTATATATTCTCTTCCTTCACAAATAGGCCTAAAATTGCCTTGTATATATACCATTTCTTGTTCATATGCCACTTAGTCAAATAATCACCATTAACCTCTTATGTTATACATTTAATATGTATTATTAAATCTAATAAAAATTATTAAAATGAATATTGAGTCCCTTTTGTTCTATCTTAACTCTACTAGACCTCATTTAACTTTTAGGTCTCATGGAGACCTAATTCAATTAGGTCTATTTTAGGACACATTACACTTTTCCATCCTTGGGAAAATTTAAAACTCAAAAAATGGTATTAAAATATCATATAAAAATAAAATATACCCAACATAATGTATTATAGGCTCATAAATACATTTTACAACAAATCACTACTTGAAACCCCTCATTAGTACTTAGTCATATTAGGCTTGTGTACACCAAAAATATGCCTTTTAATACTGAAGATAAAACTCAATTAAGAAACTAATAATGATCAATAAATTTCATAAATTGAGTATATATTTTCTCATGGTAGTCACCATATGATTAAAACACTTTAATTAGTTCAAAAAAGCTTAAACTCAACTCTTCAATATGCTCACTCAAAACTGTCAGGACTGTCAAAATCCAAACATGAAACTACTTGACATATAGCACATAAAATTAAAATTTTAATTATTATAAATAAATTAAAATATTATATAAAATATTCATAACAACCTCAATCACAAAACCATAATCTCTAATATCAAACAATGGTCTTTCAAACCAATCTCTTGACTTTATCTCACATAGTCTTACTTGAACTAGACAAGACATTTTGGATTCAACTTTTAAATCACTTACACTAACTTAAAATATTTTAAAAAGAATTAAAAATACTTTAAATTCACAAAAAACAACACCATATGAATTATACACTTCAACTTAGGGCATAAAGTGTCAAACTCATCACTGAAACTTGATTACTCAGAACTATTAAGATTGTCAAAAATATAGTCATGAAACATTGACCTTAAACACATATATGACCTATTTAAAATAATAATTATGCATTAAAATTATAATTATATAAATTTAAAACATATTAAAATATAAAAATCATATGATATAGTGGTAACTATTGGTCTTACAGACCAATTTATTGACCTCACTACACACAGACCTCACTGAGCTAGACAAGCCATTTCTTCATTTTCACCACTATAACCATCTTCCAAGATATCTAAAAAGAATTAATAATTCATACCTTTACCAAATAACATATTCATTATTTTTTTTATCAATAATTATATCCTAAAACACACAAAAACCTAACTTCTCACAATGCATAGGTTTTGCATTCTTTACACCATTAGGCTTATTAGCAAATAGCCTAATTGTATCACCAACTTAGAGAAATTAAGGATTATAAAAAATTGATAAAACATCATGGACATAAAAAAAATTCTCTACCTTATCCATCCAATCATTTTCAAACTTTGTCTAATACAACTTTTGATGGCTATAATAACTTCTTCATAAATAAGCTTGTAACTCAACATTTTCTCTCTCCTCTCTCTAACCAATACCACATAGAGGTACTTAGGAGATTACAATACAATATAAATATATTACCTAATCATACCAATCCATTATGGTCACTTTTAATCAACATCGGGTCCTTATTACGGTTGTAAGAGGGTTTTAACATATTTCCACTCTTAACGATCATCCATAAAGCATAGTTTCTCAATCCAAAAAATAATTCCTAATTTTTTTATAAATGACCCTTCCACATCTACCATTAAATAATTATGTTCCCATGTGAAGGTTTTACAAGATGATGAGCATAATAAAAACCTTCTTGGATTGATAGCCCTTTATTCTGAGCATGAGAGAGACCTCCAAACAAATTTTCATGTCTTTTCCTTCAAAAAAGAACCTCAAACTACATGAAAAAACTTGAAAAAACATAAATCACCTCTAAAAATTCTTAAATAATCTCAAACACCTTGAAATATTATCACAAGCCCTTATTAGGCCACACTTTCTCTCTTTACTGTCTAAACCTTAACCTTGAAACCACATTAGGAATTAAAACTGACCTTCATGCCTCTTTAAATTCAATCTCTACCTCATTCAAATACTACATAAAACTCATAAAAACAATAATTCCTATGTGCACTAATCTCACCAAGCCACCATGATCATACCTTCTCACAAGGTCTCTTCATGCCATGACTATGCTTAGTCTACTTAAGAACTTGACCTCTATGCCTATTTACATGATCTCAACACCTCACTTTCATGATCAACATCTCAATTTTATTTCATAAAACCTCTCTCATGTTTAATAACTACCATACATCCTTCACATTTCTTTAAAATTGATCATGATACCTCATTAGGCCAAGTAGGGTCTAGGAGTGGTCTAGGTACAGACTTGGTCTGAAGGTCTTACCCTTGTAGGCTCACCTTAAGACTCTCATGATTACTCTAATGACTCACATATATGATAAAACATCCTTCACAACCTATCACATGCTTGAGTTTACTCACTTCACCATGTTACCTGCATAAACTTTCTTACAAGGTCTAGATTAGGCTTCATAAGACACCTTGGCTATTCTTAAACATACTAACCTCAATGATATCACTCAAGCTAACAAAAGAACACTCATAACACAATCATATAACTATTTTAATACAATAACACTATTAAAATATTCTTGACACAACTCACTACCAATTGACCTTGCCAATGCCAACTAACCATTCTCTCAACAAAACTTTTGAAGACCTACTTATCATCATACCCTTTAAAAACACTAAATGATAAAAATTATAACTTCATAATGACTTAAAACTTGATATAAACCTTGACATCAACCAATAAAGAATACAAAGCTTATCAAACTCCACCTTTGTCACATCAAGCTCACAAGCTCATACCTGAAATACCACTCATCCTACATCTTCACCAAATGTACATTGACATCAATGACATCAACCTTGACATTAATGACAATACATCTCAATAAAATCCCACTTTTTAATTGATTTAAAACACACTACACCCTGATCATTATCATCTCCCCATTATGGTCTCTCTCCCCCTTTGAAATTAATGGCAAAATGTCTTCCACAAACTACCATCTAGTTAATTGATGCTTCTCCTCATAGACACTAGATGAAAACCAGCCTTAGAAGATGATCATTCTCTCAAAAATATGCATCTCCCTCTGCTATCCATTCTCCCAAAACTATCTCTTTTCTCCAATGATCACATGTACAACAAAAACCTAGCACATAGAATATGAAGCATTATAAAAACATGTTATTCCTTACTCCATGCATACCTATATTATGATATCAAAGGCAACCACTCTCTTGACACAAAACTTAGAGATATTAAGTTCCCCCTTAGACCAAGAATATCTTCTTCAAATGAACTAGGAACTCAAGACTAATTACCTTCCTTGACATGAATGAATAAGATCAAACTCTTGATCACTCACTAGGATACCACACTCTTGACAACAACTACATAATCAAGGACTTCTCCTTTTGTCTTCACATATTTCACACCATATGAATCAACATAACTCATAGACCATCCTTAACTATGTCTCATATACCAATTGACTACTTTTTGACCTTAGAATCTTTATGTTAACCCTAGATCTCTCACCATGATACCTACTAACTTTAAACCTTTTAACATAGACAACCTAGAATCTTCTCAAGATGAATCCTTCTTTGACATCAACCTCATGATTCAATAGATAGATGATTGTCTCCATGAAGCTTAATGGTGTCACCCCTTTTCATAGGTCACTAAAGCACCATGAACTCAAGATATTCCAAGATCTCCAATCAATTATTCTCAACCATATTGCAATCATGGCATCGATAGTCCCTCTTTAGAATCCACTTAGGCTTGACTGAAGCATTTGAATCATCTACCTTGTCATCCTTCTTCTCTCTGACTACCTTGTCAATATATGTAGGTAACACATGTTCTTGACATTATTTCACACATGATCCTTGCTCTACCTTAATAAATAGTCCACTTGGGCTTGTAGAATTATCATGACTCACCTTTACTATATTTGGTTTCCACACATTCATTTTCCTTCTTTCTTGCACTCTAGGGGATTAGAACCTCTTGTTTTGACTTGATGGCCTTCTAATTCTATTAGGATAGAATATTGTAATGTGTCCCACATTAGTATAACTATAGAAAATAGCATCATTCATGCCTATTGACTAGTTATTCCTTTCATAATCCCATGCATATTTATATTTATAGGGTATTCTACACTCTCTTGCTCTATGAACAAACTAATTACATGCAAAATAGTAACCATTTAATGAATTACCATACCTCATAGCATTAGGATATCTGATTGGTATCTTTATGTTGACCTTCTTATCTTCATTAGCCTTATCCTTGACTAGAGATACCTCCTTTTGGTATTCTTTGAAACCAAGAGCTATCTTATTACTTGTAGACTTTTGAATACTCAAGATGTTATATAGAGAATTAGTAATCTTTTCAAACTTCATAAAGGTCTTCAACTTGCTAGATGATTGATCTAATTCATATTTTAAGGATTCCATTTTAGTTCCATACCTAGTGCATTATTCATATTTAGCCTTTAGGATTTTATTTACTATATCCATTTGAATTTCAACCTCATTGATGATCTCATCATTATCCTTGGATGTTTTACTTATTCTCTCTTCAGACAAACCGATCTACTCTTCATAGTCCTTAATTAATGATCTTTGTTTCTAATTATTATTTATTTATAAATTCAACTCCTCTATAAAACTCACCAATTATGCCTCAAGGTTCACTTTAGCCTCTTATTCATCTCATTATTCATCATCTATAAGGTCTTTTCCTTTTGATAAACCCTCATTATCTATTTTTATATCCATGAATAAGATTTCATTAGTTTCATGTTCATTACTATCATCATCACTATTAGAAGTACTTCTATCACTTACATTAGATGATATATTATCTTATTTGGTATATAAACTTCTCTTATTCTTAAATGACCCTTTCTTGCCTTCATACTTCTTAAAATATTTCTTGATTTTATAAAGCTTATAGACCTTATCATCACCATGATGTTCATCATTTTCTTCATCATATTTAGTCTTATTCTTGTTAAGATAGTTATATGTAAAGTGACCAATCTTATCATAGTTAAAACATTTAAAAGGCAACTTACCCTTGTACATATTAGATCCAAACCTTAATTTCTTAGGAAACATGACTATCAGTTTATCATCATCAATATCTAATCATACCTCATACTTAACATTGTTGGATTTTGACTTATTTTAAGCTTTGAATGTTTCTTCTTTCTTGGGAGATCTTCCTTCATTTTTTCTCATCTCATATGAAGTCAAAATGCCATGAAGCCCATTCATTTCTAGCTTGTCAAAAAATTTCATCTCTTCTACTTTAGGCACCTTAAAATCAAAATTATGAGTTAGTGATCTCAAAAACTTTTTAAAAATTATATACTCTTTCACTTATTATCCTAATATTGTAATGACATTGACCACTTAATTAACCATTAACATGTAGGATGTAATGTTATCATCTTCCTTCATACTCACTCTTTCAAACTACCTTTTGTGAGTCTAAAATTTAGCTATATTCACCTTAGAGTCTCCTTCATAGATAATATTCAACTTGTCCAATATCACCTTGGATAACTCAAAGTGCATCACCTTTAAAAATTGTACCTATGATAGGCCACATAGAATGGCATTCATTGCCTTGTAATTTCTCTCACTTTCTTTCTTGCTTGATGCATTAGTTGGTCATGTAGGAGGTGGAGTGTATCCATACACAACTTACTACCATATGTCATGGCCCATTGAAATTATATATGTCCTCATTTTAATTCTAAAAAAATAATAATTAGTCCCACTAAATAATGAAGCCTTATTGGTAGATAAACCTCCTTAAACATGACTACTAGACATCCTTGTTTTTAGGATCTCATTTAAGCTATTAGGCCTACTTCTAAGGACCATGATTTGATACCAATTTTTATAAAAATAAATAAAGAGAGGGGGAGGTGAATCATTATTCAAAACCTTTCATTCAATTTCCCTCAATCAATCGTGAACCATTCAATTAAACATATAAATATAGGAAGCATATACACTTATCCATAAAAGCATAAACCATAAGAACATATAATATATGTGGGAAAACCTCAAGGGAAGAAAACCCAATAATTTTTTAAAATTTAATATATATTATTATAAGACAAAAATGAAATTTAGTTAAGTTCCAACTCCACATGGAACACCAACCCCAACTAACCAAGTACCCACTTGACTAGGATTTAGAAAGCACCCACTTTCAAGGAGGCACCAACCCCCTACATGAATCATTACCAATTAAACCATCTAATTGGTTTTATCACATTTATAAAACCTTATTTATCACATAACATATTATGATCACCTTCTTTATCTCTTCACACTCTTATCCCTCTCAAACTACCTTTTAGGCCTCTTCACTCAACTAAGTCTCTTCAAGATTGATTTGGTCATATAACCTTGATCTTCATATGAAAACACACTATAAAATATTCATTAAATATAATATACACTATTATTATTGTATAAAATACATCCTTATACTCAAAAATGTGATATACAATTTTCATACACTTTCTTCCTTCACAAATAGGCCTAAAATTACCATGTATATATACCATTACTTATTCATATGCCAATTATCAGGAAACTCACCCTTAAACTATTATTTCATCCATGTAATAGGTCTCATTAAATCTCATAAACATTATACAAATTAATATTGAGTCCCTTTTGGTCTATCATAACTTTATTAGACCTCATTTCACTTTTAGGTCTCATGGAGACCTAATTCCATTAGGTCTACTTTAGGACACATTACACTTTGCCTTCATTAGAACACTTTAAAACTCCAAAAATTGAATTAAAATATCATATAAAAATAAAATATTCCCCGAATAATGTTTTTTATACTCAAAATTACATTTTAAAACAAATCACTACTTGAAACCCATCATTAGTACTCAATCCTATTAGGCCTATGTACACCAAAAATCTTCCTTTCAATAATGAAGCTTAAAATCACATAATCCATTTTAAAATGATCAAAAAAGTTCATATATATTATATATGACCTTAGTTTCATCACCATATGCTTAAAAAACTTTGACTTAGGTTAAAAAGGCTTAAACTCATCTCTTCAATATACTCACTCAAAATTACTAGGACTATCAAAAGCCAGTCATGAAACTACTTGATTTATAACACCTAAAAGGATAATTTAAATTATTATAAATACATTAAAAATATTATATAACATCTTTAAAACAACCTTCATATCAAAAAAATGATAATCTCTAATATCAAACATTTGTCTTGTAGACCACACAATCTTGCTTAAACTAGACAATCCATTTTGGCTTCAAATTTTCAACCTATTACACTAAATTATAAGATTTTAAAAAGAATTATAAATACTTTAAATTCATTTAAAAAATCACCATATGAATTAGACACTTTAACTTAGGTCATAGAGCTTCAAACTCATCACTACAACTTGATTACTCAGAACTGCCAAGACGATCAAAAAGATAGTCATGAAGCATTGACCTTAAACACATATATGACCACTTTAAAATAATAATGATTCATTAAAATTATCCTTAGATACCTTTAAAATAGATTCAAATATAAACATCATATGGTCTAATGGAAACTTTTTGTCTTATAGACTAATTTGTTGACCTCACTACACGTAGACTTCACTAAGCCAGAAAAGCCATTTTGGATTCATCATTTTCAATACTATACCTATCTTCCAAGATATATAAAAATAATTAATAAGAAATACCAGTCCCAAAAAACATTTCATTCACTTTAACATCATTTAACCTTAAAAACACACTAAAACCCAACTTCTCACACTACCTAGGTTTTCCATTATTTGCACCATTATACTTATTAGCGACTGGCCTACTTGGATCACCAACTTAGATAAATTAATAAATATAACCAATACATAAACCACCATTGATATAAAATAAAAGTCTTTACCCTCTTGATTCAATCATTTTAAAACTTTGTCTAGTACAACTTTTTATAACTACATCAACTTCTTTAGAAAAAAGAATGTGACTCAACATTTTCTCTCTCCTCTCTATCTAATACCACTTAGAGTTACCTATGATATTACACTATATTATAAAATATCTTACTTGGTCATACCAATCAATTCTAGGCACTTCTATCAACATATTCTACATTAGATCTGTTTTAGGGTTCTAAGAGAGTTTAAACCTATTTCCACTCTTAATGATCATTCATAAAAAATAGCTCCTCAATCCAAAAAATAATGCCTATAATTTTGAGTTAGTAACCTTACCCATATATCATTAATGTATTATGTTCCCATGAAATTTTTTGGCAAGCTGATGTTCACAATAAAATGCTTCTCAGGTTGGGAACCCTTCATTCTGAGCACTCGAGAGACCTCCAAACAAATTTTCATGTCTTATCATTCAAACTAGAACCTAAAACTACATGAAAAAACTTGAAAACACATACTTCACCTCAAAAAATTATTACACAATCTCAAACACCTTGAAATATGATCATGACTCCTAATTAGGCCATACTCTCTCTCTCTCTCTCTTTACTCTTTAAACCTTAACCTAAAAACCACATTAAACCTTAAAACTGACCTTCATGCCTCTTTCCATTCACTCTATACCTCACTGACATAATAAATCAACCTTATAAAACCACTCATGCCTATGTTCACTCATCTCACCAAGCCATTAATCTTATACCTTCTCATAAGGTCACTTCATGTCATGACTAGGCTTAGGCTACTTAAGCACTTGACCTCCACACCTATTTACATTATCTAAAAACCTCAATTTCATGATCAAAATCTTAATATTATTCCATAAAACCTCTCTCATGATTAAACACTACCATATATCCTTCACATGCCTTGACAATAGATCATTATACCTCATTAGGCTAGGTAGGGTCTAGGAGTGGTCTAGGTGCAAACTTAGTCTTAAGGTCTTACCCTTGTAGGATCACCTTGATACTCTCATGATTACTCCAATTCCTTGAATACATGATAAAATATCCTTCAAAACCTTTCACATGCTTGATTTCACTCATTTCACCATGTTACTTGCACAAACATTATTACAAGGTCTAGATTAGGCTTATATGACACCTTGACTATGCTTAAACATATTGATCTCAATGATATCACTCAAGATGACATAATAACACTGATAACACACTCATATCATTTTTATCATATAGAAACAATCTTCTAATCTTCTTGGCATAACTCACTACTAACTGACCTTTCTCTTAACAACATTCTTGTAGACTACTTGTCATCATACCCTTTAAAACTCAATGATAGAACTAATAACTTCATGTTAACATGAAACTTGATATCAACCTTAACATCAAACAATAGATAAGACAAAACTAAATAAACTCCCCCTTTATCACATCAATCTCACAATCTCATACCTCAAAGACCACTCACCATGCATCTTCACCAAATGTACCTTGACATCAATGACATCAACCTTGACATCAATGATAACACATATTAATAGGAAGAACATGGCCTTGTTACATGAAATATTCTTGACACACCTCACCACTTGGAGCCACTTTCATACTATTTGATTTCCCCCATTGATTAGGTTATTGACCTTCTTCAAAATAATTGTTCTAAATTAGAACCAAAGCTCTAAAACTACTAGTAGCTTTGGGATTAAAGGCATTATATGGTATTGCTTGTGTAATTTTCCCTTGACCTTGATGACTAGGTTGAGAAGGAGGTATTTTATACTAATATGATTGGTTAGGGGCTTGTTAAGGTGCTTAATAAGGCCTATTATGTGGAATTTATTTCCTTTCTAAAGACACTAGCTTGTTACTTTGGGTCTTAAGCAACCCTTCAATCCTACCCAATATATCCATTTGGTTACCATCCATTTGATAAAGATAATTTGGGGCTAGTAATGGATAAATGGTAGGCACATGGGGGTGAATTTATAGGAACAAATACATGGGGGGTTTAGGGGTGAGTTTACCTTCTTGAATTAGGTAATTATCAGCCCTTATGGATACTTCATAGGCTTTTGGTAATGTGATTTCCCCCCATTAATTATATCATAACCACCACAAGAAAATTTAAAGATTTAAAATAATACAATATTGTATAATTAAGGGTAGGTTTGATACCTATAGGGATCCTATCCTAGGTTTTCATAAACCTATAGTTAAAGTCTACCATGAACTCCTGAGGACCTCTTATTTTTAGTGAGTTATTCCATGAAAGAGAGATGGTCACTTTTATCTTCAAAATGGTTACAAAAGAGTTCTCCAAACTCATCCTAGGTGTTAATGGATGTAGGTGTTAAACCCCTATACCATTGGAGTGACTTACCTTTAAAGGAAGTTTCCAATAATCTCATAGCCACATTCTCCTAGGTTAGATTATGTACTAAACCTAGATAATCTATGCCTATAATATGCTCTATAGGGGTGGTTGAGTTCTCTTTTATGAAATAATGAAGGATTTTTAGGGTATAAGTAGGTATGTCATCAAATTAATTAAGGTTTAAGGGGATGCCACATTTAAAAGGATAAAAATCTTGCCTTCTTGAAATAACCATTTGAAGTGTCGGATTTGCAATAGTATTTATTTGGAAAAAAGTAGTTTTTTGGCTAAAATTAGTTTTTTGGGAAAAATTAAGATAATTAGGAACTATAGGATTGGGATTAGACTTGTAATATTTCTTTTTATTAAAGGTATATAAAGACAACTCACTAAATTTAGTCTTCTTACCTTTTAAGTAAGATACTGTAACCACTCTTAGCATGAAATGTGTTTAGAAATCTACCTCTAAAATCTTTAAAAATTGCTGATATGATTAAATCTAAAAATGTGTGATATAAATAACTTGAATGAGTATGTCCGATCATGCATGCCATAACTATTAGCAACCCATATTTCACCCTGTGAAGGAGAGTGTTCAATTTTGCATCAAACCTAAACTAACATTAGATTGGTCTATAGGTTTTGGGTTACCTATAAATATACCAAACCTCTATGTTATGGAGCTAGCTCCCCTAATATATCAACTTTGAATACTTCTAAAACCTATTTTTTTTAGGGTGAAAAGAGATAGAATGATATTCTTAAAAAGAAAATCTATACTAGGGATGGTGATGTACCAATTCTTCAATGATCCTCTCTTAACTTATCCTTAATTACACTTTTGAATATAATGGAAATAGTTTATCAACTCAAACTTCTTAATAAAATCTTAAACATGAGTATTTCATATGGAGGTTAGATAAAAGGTATGCAACTTGAAGGTAAAATAAAGGAGGTCTATATAAGACACTATAAACCAATTCACTCTTCAACACAACTACTACCTCTTAACACTTCATATGACCTGTAGAGGATGAAAACATAGAATTAGGTGAAGGAGATGACCTTTAAAGGAAGATTAATATCATACTTTTTTGTAATTCAAAAATCAAGATATGCACTAATACCAATGTAAAAGTCTACAATAATCTATTCTTATTAATTCAAGGTGTAAGATACAAATTCAACAAGGTTTTTTAATACCAACCTGAGGGATACCAAATTAGGCATTATAATCTCAATAAATATAATTACATATAGATAAAAATAATGAGAGTGGCATAGATGTCCTTGTATAAGTCAAAAGACCATAAATTATTCCACATGATAGTTACAACAGTTTTCCATGAATTGAAGTGCTTTCAAAGAGTGTCATTATGATGGTCAAAGTCTATTTATAGTAACATTTTACCCATGAAAGGTCTATGAAAACCATCTTCATTAAATTCCCTTTCTTTTATTTGTTACAAACATTAAATGGACATAAACAACCAACTTCCATGTAGCATCAATTGATTACCTCTTCTTGTGGGTTGACCATATCTGTAGAACCACCAAAAAAAATTTATGAATGCTTAAGAATATGGAACTTTCTTGATTCAAGGGGTAATTAAGGATGTTTCTAGATGCTTCATTAACCACATATAGTCTCTCTATGCCCAATATTTCCTCCATCTTCAACTTTATTCTTCTTTTAATAATTAGGCCATCTTGACTAGGTTTATAGATTGGCTGATTAGTGAAGGTTATTAAGTGAATTTAAAGGTAGATTATTAGACATATAATAACTTGAATAGACAAAAAAGTCTCAAACAAACATTTCAAATTCTTTTCAACATCTTAAATCACCTTGTATTTCATTTTCTGCCCTTTTTCTTGAAAAGGTATTATTTTTTGATAGGTTTGTATGCCATCAATACAAAAAACTATCATGCCTAGTGTATCTTCTAAGTGTAAAATATTAATTAGGCCTTTTTCAAGTGATTTCCATCCTTTTGAATGCCTCTTCCCTCAAATCTTTCTATTTAGGTCCTAACTAGGGTTTTAAAGTACCTAGGACTATTAACAATGATTAATAAAGTTTAAGAGCTAAACCTTTAAAATAATTCATCAAAAATCTAGTAGACTAATCCATCCACCTCTCTTGAAGTGCCTAGAATCCCATGCTGAATATCCATATAGTAGCGAGCATGTGAAGCCACCTCTCTAGGAAGGAACATGAATTTTAAATAGTGTTATGTGTCTTAAGGTTAGAATGACTAACTATATTATCTCTCCTATATATTATATTAGATATACACCTCAATAATAACTTTAAAATGTTGTTCATGGAGTTTTGAGGTTTATTTAGGATCTCATCTTACTTTCTGCTCCATCTTCTAGATGACATTGTTCAATGAGGACACTGAAGACACTAGATAAACATATACTACTATAGGGTTCTTGGAGTTTTGGATTCAACCTAAGTTTTAAGTCTCTTATATAATTTATTTAACATGAAGATTATTCCTTTAGTACCTTAATTAAAAATTTTGGTTTGAATAAGCCATTTGCCTTCTATCTACCTACATACAATTTTTCGTCTGAATACACATGTCTATCTGCCTATAGAACCAGTCATGGAGACTCCTATATATGATTGTTACAAGGTTATTTAGGGACTTTATAATCCATTATCTTTCATGAAATTCATTATATATGAAATACTATTCAATCCCTTGCTCATAGGATCAAATTAGCCTTTTTAGACGTAGTCCATACAACATGACCTCTAAACAAGACAACCAATAGGTTATTACAATGCTTAGGATAGTTAGGAAGATAAAAAATATCTGTTAATGTCTCAAATAGTTCATCTAGATGAACTTTGAAGCATTTTTCCTTCATCAAGTACATTTTAGGGTTTTAACAAGGGTTTTAGAGGTACACCATCTTAACAATGGTTCATAAAGTACAGAACTCTAAACCAAAACTTATTGTTATAGATATTAATTCCATTATCCCATTCAAATTTATTAAACATCTTGAGTTATGATGTAAAAGGTGTGTTAAAATATGGATGTAAGTAAATGTGCTTCAACTAACTATCCAGACTATGTAATCTAATAAAAGGTTTAAGGGCTAAAATAATAAGTTTAGTACATCACCTTAATTCCAAAACTTCCCTCAAGATTTTAATTTAATCTCCACACCATTATTATGACCATTAATGTGCAATGAGGACCTAGATATCTCTCAACATAGTGGCAAGGTTTCTTAATAGGTTTAAGGTTTATTTCCTTGAACTAACCCTTAAGGGAATATTGACTTGAAACCTGACTACTATCTACCTCAAATATTATATGAATACATTACCATCAGAAACAAACCCCCTTATGAATTATAGTCTCCTTATCTCATTATTAAACCTCTGAATATTTCACTTGGTTTCATTATTGATTGTTAATAGACTGAGGTATGTTTAAGATAAAATAATGAATGTTTCCACTAATTATATAATCTTTAAAATATCATGAATAGATTAATCCAGTTATAATAACTATTTATTCCAAATTGTAAGGCCTATTTACACCTATAGAAGCTTTAAAACCTCAAACTTGCCCAAGGCAAGATATATGTGTTGACTTTGCCTCTTGAGATAGATGTAGATGTACATTGGATGTATCCTTTGGGTTTAACACCTCATTACCAAAATTATGAACCTATCAATAGTTGAAATTGTTTGTACTCGTTATTGACTTAGAATCACTACCCATACAAACTTTGTCTTCTCTCTTTGGAATAAACCTGTTTATTCTCCAAAAGGCCTATAGGTTATAACTAGGGTATTGACTATGAGTTATTATTTCAATAATAACTATAGGTTACATCTCTTCATCCACAATAAGTAACTATTTAACTCTTATCAAAACATTCAAAACCCTACTTGTATCCTTTCCAAGCACAATGCATAAGAAGCTTACTTTGTAGAGGCAACTTGACTGTGTTCTAGCATATGACTATAGGTGATGATCTACTATTATTTGTCTAGACTTAGATATGGTGAGAGATAATAAGAAACTAATAATTTCAATGACATTGCTTATGAACCTCTTCCATTTATTAAAAATAGCCTAGGAAATAGTTCAAACTCCATTCATTGAGACATTTTTCTACCCTCATCTATAACTCACTTTCCATGCAATATACTTGATTGTAATTTTACCTTGGCTATGTTTTTATGTTTTAAGACTATGTTATTCTCACCAAAATTCTAATAGACTTTGAATATGACTAAATTTTTGGATTAGTTTAAACTACCTTTTATATCTCTTGCCAGCACTTCAAACTACTTACCTTGCCCATTGTACATAGTATTGTACCTATAGGTGTCTTGAAACTATTGACTATGTATTTGGATTAAACCACCTCAACCTATTTAATGGGATTAAACTTGATTATATTACATATCAAATTCAAACATATCTTCATGTTTCATATCTCACAAGTTCACCTCCAATATAATGCACAAGATCAAGTTTTACTTCACTTAGCTACATATCTCCACTAGGTTGGTTGTAGCTTCTTTTGAGGTGTTTCCTGACCTAAAAAACTCCTCAAACTAGAATTCCCTCGAGTTATCTCTTTGTCTTAGCTGAGGTTATCAAACTCAAATCAACCATGCATTTGGTATTCTCAACTATCCCTTGGAACTCAAAAGGGACCTCAAGATTTATAGTAGACTTATTGGTTATAGGTGTTGATTGGCAGGTTATAAGTAAGGATTTACTCCTTTAGTAGTTTTTAAGCATTTATAACACATCTTAAAAGCCATGATGATCCTGATACCTAATAACCCTGAGGTAAACCAAAAGATTGGATTCATGATGTGGATCTAAATAAGGAGGAATGATACATATGTGGTTATAATGGAGTATATATGGAGACTGAGAATAGAGTGATAGGCTTACAATAATGGTTGAATGAAAGTGATAAATTTGTGATAAGGGAATGAAACATGGAATAATGTAAATACTCATTAATCCATAATTAATATAGTCTAAGAGGTTCCTATATAAGCATATGCATATGCCTAACAAGATATAATAGTTTGGAGATCCTTAATGAAGCATACATAGTGAAAAGAGAAACCTATGATTTTACAAACAACCTTAACATCTACTAAGTGACCATAACATTTGCTAAGTGAGACTTTGAAAATGTTGAGGATAGATTGGTAGATTTGAGATTGTGAGACTTTAGTGAAACCTTGAAAAACATAAATATTGACATATGTTCATGGATGAAACATCTCATATAGTATCTTATTATGCTTTGACAATCTTGAATGCACCATTGAACCGTGCAATCATTCAAACTTACTTGTAGACTACAGCTTTGGTAGTATATATTTTATTTAGACCTATAAACTCATATGTGTGGATTAAAATTTTAAGTAAGACATGAAAGGTCTCTTCAAGACCTAAAGAATTAGTAATAATCATTAGTTTGACCAAAATAGTCAAAAATTCATCAAAATTGTATTGCTTCTCTCGCCTTGTGTAGATGTGAATGGTGACCAAATCCCTTAGTTTCTTATAATTTATTCATAAATTTTGGAATACTAAACTATAAAATAATACCCATGATTATAAAGTCATAATGTCTACTTGCTCTTCCAAGAGCTTGAATCCACTTTCTCTCTCTCCTGTATAGACTTGGCACAAACCTCAAGTGTTCTTGATGTTTTAAAATGAACTCAGTATCAAAAGTACATAAATTTTTAGCTTCTCAAGCCCTTAAACATTCTAGTCTCTTCACCATGTGCCTATAACATAACCTCCTTGCATATCAATGACTTCTCCTAAGCAAATACGTAATGTTCAACATTGTACCTCCTAAAAAGGTTGTTGAATCCTATAAATTATCCTCTATTCCTTGTGTTCAATTTATAAACCAACATTTTAGGGTAAATTGAGGTAAAATGTGAGTCAAATGACATTTCAAAATATGAAATAATTTTTGAATAGAAAAAAGGGCAATGTTTTCACATGTGTTAGTCTATTTGATGGAAAAAAACATTCTAGACTCATAAAGGGGACAATTTCTAATCATGAAACCTTTTAAATAAATAAATATAATCAAAATAAGCATGATTAAATATGTTATTAATTATTTAGTGAATTTTGAGGTTAAAATTTATTATTTTAAGACCAAAAACTTTCTTTTAGATAACATATATATATATCCTCAAAAGAAGATTTTATAATGAATATCACAAAGAGTACCTTATATCCTTCTTAAAAGTTTGAATTAGGATTATATATATCTTCACCACCTTTCAAATATTATATTCCATCATACCTTACATATACCAGATACACTATAAAATCTCATGGTGAGTCATCAGTTCTCATGTTCATTAAGGCACACTAGATCATAATACCACTTCAATCCTTGAACTAAGACATCCAAACATAATCGAACATCATGAGGATAATTTAAAAAGGTTGAAATAGAGACATGAAAATGATAAGACATTGAGACATACTCCCTCCACTTGATAGTTAATGAGCATTCCTTTAAATTTCCTTGATTCCTCAAGAGATATGACAACTATAAGGTTTTATTGGTGGATTAAAGATCCCGATACTCAATTTGACACCTTTCTAATCTTGAGGATATAAAGTGGTCAATAGTAAGAAGTCAATGTCTTAGATTCACACCACTTGGAGGTGACCCCATAGATTTTGAGAGTGATACTACTTTATCAACTGATGAAGAGACTCTTGTAAGTGACACAGTGTCCTATTATAGTGCCTATAATGATCTATCCAATACCAATTTATTTAATACCAATGCCATCCTTACCATAATATCCCATTACCCTCTTTCCCTACACCATCCTAGCCTAATCAATTGGGACTAGAAAGATTTGATTATACCATTAGATGGATTATATAATGAAGATTCCATCACTAAATTCATGTGCTTAAGATATGGATTATTATCTGATGATCATAAATAAGGATTTGATTTCACATTGTATCCTACCATCTACTTTGGAGAGCAATACAACTTCCTTGGTCATAAACAATTTAAAACATCAATATCCTTTGGTGAAAACTTATTTAAGGCACCTTTAGATCAAGGAAAAATTAAAGATAAAGACAAGTATATAATAAAAAACATATTTTAGGAACCTTTGGATGTGTAAGTTCACTCATCTCCTTAGGAAGCTTGATGTCTTCTAAGTCCAATCATTTTAGTTGGGTCTGACATTAGTGAATAAGATCATAAAATCTTTGCACATTCAATGTAAGACTTTCCATAGAAATTCATCAATTAGATGCTACTAGACATGGCTAATTCTAATTGTTTTTACATGGGTGAGCCATGTTTATCACAAGCAACTGAAGAAGGATAGTTTTTATCAATTTTGACTATTCTTGAATATAGTTCTATAATCATTATATAATAAACCATGGAAGTGAACATCAACACCTATTATAACCCTAAAATAATTTACTTGAGCACATCCCTCACTGTTGAGGAACATGAGTTCATTATTTTTATCCTAAAAGACTTCATTGACATATTCACTAGTCATATTCAGACATGACAAGTTTGGACCCATCCTTAGTGGTACATTGACTGATTTTACATCTAGATGCTAAGTCAATCAAATAAAATCTATGGAAAATGAATTCACACATTTTTATCTTGGTTAAGAAAGAGGTAGAAAAACTATTGGGACTAGGATTCATTTGACCATTGGATTACTAATAATGGATTTTGAACATTGTTCCAATTAAAAAAAATCCTTAGGGAATGCACTTGTGTAATGACTTCTAATATATTAATAATGTGTGCCCTAAGGATGACTTCCTTTTTATCAAACATTAACATGATAGTCAATTCAATTAAAAAAATACAATATGTTATCCCCCATATATGGCTTCTTAGGGTATAACTAGATAAGGATTACACATAAAGACTCAAATAAAAAATTGTTCACCAATTTTTGGGGGATATTTTTCTATCAAGTCATGCCATTTGGATTAAATAATTTCAAAGCAAATTATCATCTTGCCATGACTATCATTTTCCATGACATGATTCATGATATTTTTGAGGACTACAAAGATGACATCTTAGACACATCCAAGAAACATGTAGGACATCCTAAAGGTTTATAAAAAATATTTGAGAGACTTCATGAATATAATGTACACCTCAATCTTATGAAGTGTGTCTTTGGTGTCACTTCATGAAAATTAATAGGATTTATTGTGTCATACCAGGGCATTAAATTTGGTCTTACTAAGGTCAAAGACATTATATAAATGCCTCCTCCTTATACTCTAAAATAGATCCATAGCCTCTATGGAAAAGTTTAGTCCATTCTCTAGTTCATTCACAACTAGTAGATAGATGAAATCCTTTTACTCGCCTTTTAAAGAAAAGTGTATCATTTTAGTGGGATACAAGTTATTTCCAAGACTTTAAATAATTTAATATTTATTTGGCCAACCCACCAGTATTGATTACATGTACACTAGGAAGACAATTATTCCTTTACATATCTACAATAGAGCATGTCCTAGGGGCAATTTTGGCTCAGCATGATGAGTAGAGTAAAGAATATGTAGTTTATTATTTGAGAAAGACATTTGTAACATATGAGAACAACTACATGACAATTGAAAAGGATTGTTTATAAATGGTTTTTTCTTCCAAAAAGTTACATCATTATATGCTATATAACAAGACCATCATTGTATCCATTATCTATCTACTCAAATATTTATTATCTAAGGCAACTTTGATAGGTTGCATGACCAAATGGGTAATGTTTTTGAGTGAATATGATGTTGAATATCAAAACTAAAAGGCCATTAAGGGGAAAATTCTTGTGGATTAACTTGTTGAATCCCCTATATTAGATACACAACCACTTAGCTTTTAGTTCCCTAACGAGTCAATTCTAACTCTATAAGTAATATATATTGAGTCTAAATAGTGGAAATTATATTTTGATGGCTCATTCACATCTCATGGATTGTAGGCTAGTGTTTTATTCATCACACCATAGGGGGATCTCATTCTCAAGGCATTTTATATTAGCTTTCACTACACTAATAAAATAGCTGAGTATGAAGCAATTATTATAGTAATATATCTTACCATATAATGGAATATTCTATAGCTAATGGTATATGGGGATTCCCATTTGATCATTAATCAGGTTACAGACAAATACCAAACTAGATATGAGAAGGTAATACCTTAAAATGGAATTGTTGACAAACTCAAGCCTTATTTTGATATTATTTAGTTCAAACAAATACATAGGGATAATATTAGATCAACAGATGCCATGGAAACCATTGGGTTTATGTTACCAGTGGCTAGAAATATTAGAGATTACTATTTTATTATTAAAAACCTTCCTCAACTAGTGCACACACCTATATTTTGATATGGTATATGATATTTCTAGTCCTAATATCCCTTATTACCAAGACCTATACACCTACCTCCATGACCAAATTATTTCTACATACCTATCACGAGTCCAACATAAAGACTTCATTTATAAATCTACCTGATATAGCTTACTTAAAAATATGCTCTATCTTAGGGGCTATGATGGAATGTTATTTCATTTTTTAACTTCAATAAAATCCAAATTAGCATTGAATTATGTACATAAAGTAACTTGTGGGACCTACACTATTGCCTTGGTTTATTCTAATAAAATCCTATAAACTAGGTATTATTATCCAACAATGGAGATGGACATTTGTTAACATGTTAGGTAGTGTGATACTTTTCAATGCCATAGTGATTTGATCCATTCTCTTTATTTACCACTCTAACTGATCACTACACATGGAAATTTTTTACTTAGGGACTCAATATGATAGGTAAAATCAGCCCCACTTCCTATAATATACACAAGCACATTCTAGCTATTACAGAGTAATTCACCAAGTGGATAAAGCCCATAACCCTCACTTAAATAACCAATAAGTAGATCTTCAAGTTCATTTAATATCACCTCATCTACTTTTATGGGATTCTATCCAACATTATATCTAATAATGGTGGCCCATTAAAAAATAAAGGTATTAAATCCCTCTATACTAAATTAAAAATCAAACATAAAAGAGCCACAACCTTTTATCTGCAAGGTAACAACCAAGTTGAGGCATAAAAAAAACAATTATTAAGATTATTAAAAATATTTTCAATGATGTTGGCCATGATTCAATTTAAAATTATTCACAATATTATGGTCTTATTATAACAATACTCACATGCCTATAGGATCCACACCTTCCTCTTTAGTCTTTGGATCTAAGACCATTATCCCTATTGATACCGAGTTACCCTCTCTATGCATTTCTCTATAGAATATCATTGATGATGAGCAATATAGAGTGGCCAAATTACAAGAGATAGACCTTTTTAATGAGAAGTGACAAGTAGTGTTGGAAATTTTTTGAGACTATAAAAATTAACTACATCACATATATAGTAAATGTATTCTCCCTAAAGAATTTAAAATTGGTGATTTGGTGCTCAAATAAAATTAAAAGAACACTAATTTTGAGAATAAGCACAAAGGCATATATAAGGCCACTTCGTTTTGTCCCTTTATTATTAATAAAAAGTATGGTTTAAGGTCATATAAACTAGCTACCCTAAGTGGAAAATAACTCAAATAACCTTTGAATATCATGCATCTAAAATATTGCTATGATTGACTAATTTAAACCATTGCTTATAAGAGCCCTTTCTTTAGGGAACCCATTTCACCTTTGTCTTTTACTATACCATTATATGAATTATTATTATTATTTCTTCTATTTCCTATTACTATCATGATCTTGATTACAAATTACATGTGTTACAAGTAGATTCAATGAATATTATTCCAAAGGCACTTCAAAATGATCGGCATCAGTAGCTTCTTTATAGACAAGAGATTTAGGGTATATCAACAAGGGTGTTACCTACTTTATATTTCCTTGTAACTTCCTCTAATTGATTCTACTCATGTTATTTCCCTATCTTGTGTCATTTATATTCTAATCCTATTATTATGTGTTTTCACCTAGCATCTTAGGTTATGGTGTTGGTTCATGGTAGTTTCCATTACAATTGGTTTAGTTGTTGTTTTATCCTCTACCTAAAGGATATTGTCCTTTACTATATAGTTCATTTTACATTTTAACATATTAATTTTCTCTCCTTATTCCAAAAAACCAAAAAACATTGAAAAGACCAAGAAAAAACCCTAAAAATCATAAAATCATGAAAATTGGCTTCTAATTTCCATGAGAGATATAAACCCTCAAAATTTTCTAGGAAGGAACCTCTTATCTAGCTTGATTCATTTCAAATCCTCATTTCCATGCCATTCATTATCCTCCCATTTTTGGGAGAACTACATTGGCATGAGGTCCACATGACTATATACGAATTTCTTAGATGCATGGGACATGTCAGGTCATCTCTTCCACTCTTACCTATCCACTTTTCATTTCCACTTCCATTTCCATATTCCAACATTTAATTTATGCTCTTAGAATTTTTTGAGCATCCATTTATCTTATGCTCTCATCAATTTATGAACAACCATTATTTTATTATCTTTCCATTTTATGAATAATCATTTCCTTATGCTCTCACCATTTTTTGAGCAACTATTATCTTATACTCTCACTATTTTGTGAGAAACCATTGTCTTACACTCTCATCATTTTGTGAGTAACCATTTACCTTAATGCTCTCACCATTTTTGAGTAACTATTATTTTAAATTCTATCACTATTTTACAAGTTTACCTTTCTTATTTATCCTCTATAATCACATACATAATTTTCATCACTTCCATTATTTCCTAAATACTGGGAGAACTACATTTGGCCTGAAGTCCATATAACTATGTATATAGAATCCACTTACATTGGGGAATTTAGAGTCAACTTAGACACCCATTTTTTATTCTTCTATTCCCCCCTTATTTTTCATAACTTATCCATTATCCCCTTAGCCTCAGGTAAAAAGGATCCAAGGATAATACCTTACTAATCACACATGCACAAATTATTGATAACTTAATTAGGTTTTATTTTTTATTTCATTGGGTTTTTGGTGTGTTTTTTTACATGTTCTCTTATATGTTTGTTTCTTTTATTATTTTTTTGTGTTTAGTACATTTTGTTTTACACTTAAGTCTTTATATTACATGTCATGCATTTTATTTCTATAGACTTATATTTAAACTCTTTTTTTTAGTTTTTCTTTAGTTTAAATGTGTTATGTTGTTTACTTTAATCTTGATATTATATATCATTATCTTAAGTTGTATGATATTCACATCTAAATTAGTCCACACAATTAGAATACAATTTTATCATAGGTTATTTATACTTATGATGCATAATATAATTTGCAAAATTAAAAACCAAATTCTAGAATCTTATATAGCAATGGTCCATTGAAAACATCTCTCCAAGCACAACCTATCTACACATGATCTAAATAACATAACCACATTACATGAAAAATATTTGCAACACACATATCACTATGATAACTAAGGATGTGCATCTCCTACTATAAACATGTAACATGTAGTCATATTAAAACTGCATCCATGAGATATAACACAAGTTTAAAATGAACTAGCATGGAAGATAATAGAATCATGGTAAACAAATACACACTAATATCCATATTCTGATCCACAAGTCTATATATAACATCTCAGTAGTACAAAGGCAAGGAGCATCATGTCTCATAAAATAATATCAATATTTCATGTACAATCTCCATGAGTATAAATGAATGTCATATATATATATATATATATATATATATATATATATATATATACATCTCATATACAACAAAAATAAAGATTTACAAGAAAAATCTTAGCTTTGGCTTGCTTTGTCCCTAGGGGGACTAATCAAAACTCTATCATATGCCCAAAGGTTATGGACGTGGATGTGTTGAACCCATCACTCTCTTATATCATGTCATCTATGCCACTAATAGATCTAATTTTATAGTGTGTCATGATCTAGAAGTCTAGATAGTCCTTTGACTTTGTGTGTACTCCATGTAAAAAGGATCCCTTATTTATATCAAAACTACCAACTCATATAGAATGTGATAGTATTATACCTCATCCTTCACTTATAGGGAATTTTCCATTGACCTTAAGGCATCATCCTTGTCCTAGATAACCTCTATCAATGATCAGGCTATGTCTTGGGCTATCATAATCTATTATGCCTTAGTTAACTCCTCATGAAGCCTCTAAACATCACATTATGTCCTATCCTAGTCTAAAATATCCATATCTCACTCACTAATAGTTGTAACTAGCTCAACATACTATAATGAAATATACTCTTATATGGTTTTCATCTAGGAAACCTACCCCATCAATTCCATAATCTATGTATCTTGGGTAATGATGATTCCATGTAGTCTAGTGGTCTCTCTTTGAGTTGTTATCTCATCTCATAGCCTAGATACATCCTAATCTAGTCTATTTATCTCAACTAATCTCATGTAATCTCATGATGTATCATATCCATTAGATCATGATCATTTGTTGACCCCATAATGTCTGAGGTCCTAGTCTCTCGTACATATACATGTGCCCTATCTAGATACCCCTACCTCTCTTGTATAAGTTCATATACCCTACGACAAGTCACCAACTATGGCCTCAACCATATATGTATATAAAGAAGGACCATGTCCCCCATATCTATCTCAATCTCCATATTGAATATCATTAGCATTTGAAATTAGGTATATAACCTAGGGAGTTAATTGAGTACCTAAAACTTGTACCACCTTTTATGTCACATGTTACACTAAGATATAAATAAAATATTACATAGGCCATGGTAAAGGAACTTAAATAACCTAAAGTAGGATGGCCTGAGGCATCGCTTATTATTTGGGAGCTTATCCCTATACTTGTCCCTATCCTTGGAGATGTCCCTATGTTAGGGTATACCTATATCTCACATTCCTCCTATGTTGTCAATGTTGTTGGGAATGGATTTGAGTCAATAAAATGGGTTATAAACCTACCCACTATGCCATATGGGCATCTATCATGTCAACATATTCAACACTAACTACATTAGCCAAATATATAGGTTTTACATGTTTGAAATTTTGACCTCTCAGGTCAAATTGTCACCCTGCATGTCATGCCAGCTTGTCTTATTGGTTAGTAGTTTATTATTTAAAAATCCTTAAAGTTATCATTGGAATTCATGATTACTAGGTCTTATGGTTGATTATATGAGTTATGATTTTATCCTTCATTTATCTTTTGCTTATCTAGTCATTTTTGGCCTTTCCAAGCCACTTTAAATGGTGATAAGAGTCTAGAGTTTCTTGATGAGTTTCATATCATGTTTTACATTCATTTTATTCCTAACATATGAATAATTAGGTTGATCACATTCTAGAGTAAATTCATGACCCATTTCCATGTATTTTTTGACCATCTTGTGACCTATAAAGAATATTTTGATGATACATGATCAAGAGTAAGATTAATTACATCTTTATTCACCTTATCAAACACTTTAGAGACTCAATAACACATTTTATATCATTTCAATAAGATCTCCATAGTGAATTTAGCTTTTTCAATGTAAAATAGGCCTTTTAAAGGCATTCATACTAGTTTTCAAGGATGTTTGTGAGAAAATAATACCATAGGATTAATTGGGTCCTCATAGGGTCATATTAGTGGTTTAGAGGAAGTTTTAGGTGAAAAAAATGACAATTTTTTTTAGCTCCTATATCAACCTTCTTGGTAGTTTTAGAAGGGTAGTTTTCAAGTGTTTAGTACGGTAAGAAGAGAGAGAGTTAGGAGCTTAAAATATAGAATTGTTAATGGTAAAATTAATATTTAAATTAGTTTGTTTTTTTCATGTATTGGTAGCCTCATATTTATTAAAGTCTGCTTAGAGTGATAGCATGTCACTATAGCCTATGCATTCGAGAGGGGTATGTTCTCACACCTGTTTCTCAAGATAAAAAATCAATAGAGAGGAATGGTTTTGAGGGAAGATTTTATTGGTCATTAATATTATTTTAAATTTTTTTAATATAATAAATCCTTATAGGAAAATATTTATAGCATAAAACCATGTTTCCTTCACTATCTTTGTGAGTGGTCTCTTGGATCTGTTTTGGAGAAAAATCTGAGTTATTAATATTTTTTTCATATTCAAACATAATAAATTAAATATATAATTAATTTCACACCTAATTCAACAAATAAATGGTTCATATTTCTCCATTCTAAGTATATCTCCTTCGAGAGAGTTTAAACTGAGTTGAGTCTCCTAATCAAGGTATAAATACATTTGATGAGCTTGATTTCAGTATTCAATAGTTTATGATGTGATGTTATATGAAATAAAATAACTCAAAAAATTATCTTGAAGATAAAGGTGAATAATTACCTATCAAGTAATGAAGTTACTATTGACCTTGGCTCATGCATAATCTACAACTACAACCAACCTGTACTTGAAGGTTAGATAACAAGGTTGAGTGTTGGTCTAGGTGCAGTACGAAATAATTCCAAGAATATACGCACTTGAGAGGAAAATTTAAGTTATAGGGTGTATTAAATGTATTTTTCAATTATAATCATTATTTGTTTCATAATCAAGGTGTTAAATGAGGACACATAAGTCAGTGTATGGAGAAAGGAGAAAACAAGGTTCAACAAAGTTATAGAAGGCATATAAATATCTCAAGGTGACAGTCAAAAATGACATAAGGAATGTTTTTAATTAATCTCAATCTTTCATTAATTATTGAGATCATGACCTATATACCTATACTTCACATTCCAAATACACCTCATAATTTGGAAATATGCACCTATAACTATGTATAAGGACAATAGGGGTTTGACAATGGTGATATTGGGATGTTGAGACTAACAGTCCAAGTTGACATGAATGACCTAAGGTTTATGAGGATAAACTAATTATTCTCTAAGTTTCATAATTTTAAACCCTCATTATGGTAGACTAAAATTAACAATTTGGACCCACAGGCTTGTAACATTGGTATGCACCTACAAGTGCCCTAAAGGAGGATAATCACATGGAGATAAAGCATTAGTCTGGTTTCAAGTTACTTATGGTTAAAAAAATTCATTTTAAGGTATTGAGAATTTCCAAGATAAACCATAATCCCATAAAATATTCACACTTCCCATATCCATATTCACTGCTCTATGTGTTGAAATGTCCACCTATAGGTGGCTCTCTCAGAAATCTAAAGTATTACATAAAGAGTTGAAACATGTTTGGGGTTTTAATAGAGTTTTAATGGTTTTGAAATGTCATAAGAATCATATTTTAGGTTATATAATTTCATTTAGACTTGGTTCATAACTCATGATTCAAGGAACTATGTTTACAAACAAATAACTTTAAAAACTCTGAAAATAGGGCTTGGTCCAATTTTGATGTTGTTATATGATGAGAAAACATGGAACCTAGAGGAGTTTGATGATTCCATATTATATTAATTATATATTAGTAAAACCTTACCAATTTAAGTGGGTATTTTATTCAAATAGGTGATTTAGAGAGATTATATTGTTACAATTCTTACATTCCCCTTTTTCAGTGTTTTCTACAAGATTTTGAACTCCTAATTAACTTTGCATCCCAAAGTGGAAGTGTAAGAGAATGTCACCATATTAAGTGAATATATTGAAGTGAAGGGAACAAAAATTATTCAAGGGACTTGAA
>JARHVA010003251.1:505000-742500 GCA_037957365.1 Torreya grandis
GGACTGGGTAGTAATTCAGTCCACATTTGAGAGGACATGCAATTTATTTTTGGTATAAGTATCAAGAGTATGGATGAGGAAGGAATTATAAAATAAATGACATCTTCAATATGACTCAATAAGGGGAAAAATCTTTGGAAGACTATATTGAATGGTTCATGTTCAGTGTATATAAATTCAAACAAAATGCACTAAGAGAAGAACCTCTAAAAATCATCTTCTTAAAAGGAGTTTGAGAATATTGTTTGGAAGCCTTAGAACTAATGAGTGGGGGAGATATCTCCCATTTACCATTTTTAGACATCAAGTAGTTGAGCAAGAACTATTCTAGGTCTACCATAAATAAAGTTAGGGGCAACAAGCTTCCACTAGTAGCTATAATTGGATTATCAAAATCTAAAGTTAGTAACCTGTTATAAGACATGAAACAAGATATCATTAGTCACATGGCTACCCAACTAGATAGCATGCACTCAAGTCAAAATAAATCAACCTTAAATCAAGCTATGACCATCTATTATCTAGATTGTAAGGAGAATAAAATAGATTGTAGGTGTCACAAGGTTTGGGTTAAAGTAGATAACATCATAGTTGAAAAACAAGAAATAATAGAGATACATGTTGTAGGAGGAGATGTAGAATATATTTTATATGTTTAATAAAGGAATCCATGTTTTCAATGACCATCTTATCTAAGTATGAGATAAAATCCACCTTTTTCCAATTCTACCTCCTTTAATTTATAATTTATAAATATACTCCCAATTAGACTAGTCCATGGATGAATGTCCCACCTCCTAATTTTAGCTGGTAGCCACCTCAGACAAGCTACCCCACTACCTCCTAAAAACCTCAATAAAATGTATTCCCACCTTAGATACAAGATTGGCAACTACCCTAAGGCTCACCCTTCATAAACTTGTGGTAATATCCCTAAAGACCTAATTATCTCTAGGGAAACCTTAGAGGGGGAGTCCCTCCACAACAACAACAATCTCCTACTCTTATGCCCAATACACAAGATATACCCAAGCTTAATTAGCTCCCTACCCAACCTATGTAGAACCTTGAAAATAAGTTGGTACAATCAACATTCAGTATTGAACCTATCCAATACCTAGCATATATAGTGAACATCAGTGAGATTCACCTACATTTAAGGAAAGTTATACCACCCCCAATCCCACCCATTAATAAACTCTAGAGATCATGCTAACCCACTTTCACCACCATAAGAACTCTTTAAACTAAAAAATAACAATATTGATGAAGCAACCCCACTATTTCTAGAATGTCTTAGCCTTTAACACCATGCAATTGAGCCTAAATTTGATTTCATAAGATAGCTCAATAATATCTATATTAAATTCCTCTCTTCTAGGCCATCAAAGATGTGCCCATATATTCCAAAGTTGTTAGAGACATATGTCTACATAAACCTAGAGGGAAGAAGAAGGATCCCAATATGGTGCATGTGATTGTCCAACTAGTAGATGTTATGTTGGGAAACATCCTACCAAATAAATATTTAGATCTAAGATGCCCAATATTAGCAGTCTAGATCCATGATCAACAGCTATGTAATACATTGATAGACTTGGGGGCTATAATAAATGTAATGACAACTAAAACCATGAATAAACTACAATTAAATAATATTTTTCCCATATCTATAATTCTACAAATGGCTGATAGGTCTATATCTAGATCAAAAGGAGTCATTAAAGATCTTGTCATTACTATAGATTCTTAAGAGTATCCTACAGGTTTTATTGTGCTACAACCAAAGTCTAATTTGGGTGGATATCCTCTTATCTTAGGATGACCTTGGCTTTCCTCAACTGATGCCTTAATCAAATATAGATTAGGTGACATGTTGATTTCCAATTGTAACCACACAAATAAGTTGGTCCTCTATCCCCCAGCACAACTGGCTTTGGCACTAGAGCATACATTATGGGCTAAAAAAGATGAGGTAGACCAGCCTTCTTAGATTTCTGTATTCACCATAGACTATGCATTCACTTTAGTTGATTATGAAGATACAATTCTATCCAATGTTCTCCATAATAATTAACAAACTTAGTCTATAGATCTTAACCACCTGTAATGTATTGAGTGCCCATTTTCTAGCCTCTAAAAAGAAGATAATTTTGATGCATCTATACAATAAAAATTACACCAACTATTGTCTCATTCCTGTAGCCAAACCAAATACATTAGTAGTATATACAATATTAAAGCACACTCAAAAAATTTAAATCACTCCAAGAAAAAAAATTCTTACTAATAGCAAGTTGGAGTCAAATGAGGAAAAGCACCTAGTCAAAATTTTGTATGTTGAACCAATGTGATTTTGTATGGGATTATGAGGATATGCAAGGAATCGACCTAGAAAAATGCACACATAATATGTATATAAAGAAGAGTGTCAATAAATTAGACAACCACAACATAGGATGAATCCAACTCTTAGAGAAATAGTCAAAGTGGAATTACAGAAACTCTTGATCACTAGATTTATATATCCCAGCTTAGATAGTGAATGGGTTTCACCATTGGTAATTGTACCAAATAAAAATGGAGAATGGAATGTATGCATATATTATAGGGAGCTTAATACAACAACTAGAAAGGATCACTTTCCTCTACCTTTCATTGATCATGTGTTGGATACACTAGTAGGGAAGAAATATTTTGCCTTTTTATATGGCTTCAATGGTTACAACTAGATTAGGATTGCTCTTGAGGACCAAAAGAAGACCACCTTCACTTTTCTCTAGGGTACTCATTCTTATAATGTATTAAATTTTGGGTTGTGTAACACTCATGCAACATTACAAAGGTATATTTTGAGTATCTTTATAGATATAGCCAATGAATGTGTAGAAATCTATATAGATGACTTCACTATTTATAGAAAAACATTTGATGAGTGTATGAAGAACCTAGAGAAAGTAATATAACACTATCAAGAGCACTATTTATATTTAAGTCATAAGAAATGCTACATGTTTATGATAGAAGGCATTGTCTTAGGTCACCACGTATCTACTGAAGGAATTAATGTTGACCCTATAAAAATTGGCATCATAAAAAACTTGCCTGTTCCTCAAAAACAAAAAGATGTTAGGATTTTTTTAGGATATGATGGTTACTACTAGAGATTTATCAATAGTTTTAGAAAAGTAATAACACCATTATTTACTCTCTAGACTAAAGATGTTGGATTCATCTAAACTCTTGCTTGTGATATAGCCTTCAAATAATTGAAGGAATTATTTGCTACCACCCTTGTTTTACATGATCCTAATTGGAAGCTTCCCTTCCATACTCACATAGATGCTTTAGATAATATTTTAGGAGCTATGTTAGGAAAAATATAGGAAGCACTCAATTATGTTATATATTTTGTAAGCAAGAACCTATAGGCACCATAATTAAATTACATAATTACTAAAAAAGAGTACTTGATAGTAGTCTATGCTATCAACAAGTTCCATCACTACATCACAGGGTATCAAGTCTTTGTTCATATAGACCATGCATACATTTGATACCTTATGAACAGACTAGATGTCCTAGGTAGAGTGATAAGATGGATTCTCTTATTACAAGAATTTGATATAACCATTGTAGATAAGCTTGGTAAGGACATTATTGTGGTTGACTTTTTATCATGCCTACAATCCCCTCAAGAAGATACCATAGTGGATGAATCATTTCTAGATGAACACCTATTATCCCTTACCCTTACCACACCTTGGTATGCTGACATTACTAACTACCTTACCATAGGGTTACTTCCACAACACTTCCTAAGCAAAAAGAGCTTTGATTTAGAAAAGTGATAGGTATTCATGGTTGTCTGGATTCTTTTTCTATACTAGGCCTAACTCCATCATCATAAAATGTCTCAAAGAATAAGTTATATATATCCTCAAATCCTACCATGATGAACCCTATAGAGGTCACTTTGTAGCCAACAATATAAAAGTAAAAATATTAAATACAAGATATTATTGGCCTTCACTCCATAAAGATGCAGTAAGGTGCACTAATCATTATGATAGATGTTATCATATGGGAAGACCCACACATTCAAATGAGATGCCTTTGTAGCCTCAAATGGTGCTTAAATAATTTGAATAATGGGGCCTAGACTTTATAGGACCTTTTGATCTAAAATATAACAATAAATAATGCATCCTTGTATGTATTGACTATGCCACTAAATGGGTGGAAGTAAAGGCTCTTACACATGTTAGGGATGAGAAGGTGGCAACTTTCCTCTATGAAGAAATATTCACAAGATATGGTGTGCCATGAGAAACATTCATTGATCAAGGACTCCAATTCATTACTAGTTTAATTACTGGTTTGGTCCAACAATATGAGATTAGGTATAAGAAATCAACTCCATATCATCCACAGTCTAATGGATAGGTGGAAGTTACCAACAGGGAGTTAGAAAATATTTTGACTAAGACTGTTAGTATGTCCCATAAGGATTGGGAAGCTAGACTTCATGTATCTATTTATGCTTATAGAATCACATGGAAGACTACTACAAGATTTACCCCATATTAGTTGATCTATGGGAAGAATCTTGTCTTTCTAATTGAATTGGAGCACAAGACCTTACAAACAACACTAACACTTGAGATGGATATATTTGAAGAAAAAAATAAAGGCTTATGCAACTAAATGTCTTAGAGGAATATAGATAATAGGCATTGTAGAACACAAAACTTATATAGCACCAGTGGATTGAATGGTATGATAGGTACATTAAGACTAGGCAATTCAATGTAGAAAATTGGGCCCTTCTTTTTGATTCAAAATATAAGGATCACAAGGGCAAACTCTAGACCATGTGGCTTGTCCCATTTGAGATTGAGCATGTTTATGACAATGGAGTAATGTAACTCTAAACCATTGATCTGATAATATTCCATCTACTGGTCAATCACCATAGACTATAGTTTTATAGAAAGCCACTCACTTAAGAGGAGTTTAGTAAACACATACACACATAATTACAAAATGGATATAATGATGTGTTGGATCAACATGAAATATCATCAAATAAAGGTAGAAATAGTCAACACACAGATGAAGAAGGATAAGAGGACATCCTATAGCCCTCCTCTTGCATGAAGATTGAGACCTTCACTTGGTCCTTGACCAATCACCCTCACTATTGACTTGGTAAGGACCCAAAATAAACATTATATTGTAGGCAATAGTTAGAGTAAAAAAATCAATAATAAAAATTCATTTTTGGACATTGTTGGTATTTTCTAGGTAGAAAACCAACCTACTAGCTACCTAGAACTATAAAATGGGCCTAAATAGAAAACTAGCTTACTGGTTATTTAGGTTTAAAAATAAAAATAAAAATAAACAATCATTTTGAGTAAAACTATTTATCTTCCTCCAATTGCCATGGGTTATTCTATGGCTATTACAGGCACCTCCCTCATCATTATTATAGGCACCTTTGTCAATGAAGGTATTCCTTCAATTACTATAGGCTCTTCTATAGCTATTGTGGGCACCTTCCCCATAGCTAAGCATAACTTTGTAGTTGTTATGACCACCACCTCTAGTTGTTATAGGTACACCCTAACATCTCTCTAAGCACATGCATGATATTTATTCACAAACTCTAAGTTATGGTCTTGGCTATGATCTTTTGAGAAATACATAAAATATAGCAGACAAGCTATAGGAGGAGTAAAGAAAGATTATAGTAGAAAAGTCAAAACCATGCTTAGGCATACTCCTAAATAACAAGTTAAGAGCCACAATAATAGCATACACTTTCATTCTCCTTTTGAAATGTTTTAGGCTAGAAATTATGGCCATAAGGACATACAAGAAATACTTTTAGCTTCTGGTCATTTCATGGAGATGATTTCACTCTATCACATAGTGAGATCTAGGATTTTTGGAGCACAGGTCCCAAATTTGAACATGTTATTGGTTACTAAAGTAAAAGTTCACTAGGCACAAAATCCATAGGGAGTAAGGCAACATATAGATAAATCATTAGTAGAGGAATATCGCAAATAAGAAACACCCTCAACTACTCTCTTCCATGTTTATATAACACATAACTTGGATAACATAGATCTATAGTAACCACTTTATGGTAGGAGGGAAATAATCTTTCATCCAACTATAAGACCCATATTATAATTCCATGCAAGTTGTCATGATTACATGTAGGTGAGATGAGGGCACCATGGAATGCTAACATCTTATGATCTCATAATTAATCAAAGGGACACACTTCAGTCTAGTTATAATCACCAAAAAAAATCATTTTATTCCATCAACCACTCACATGCAAATCCTTGGTGTAACCCTAGGTAAACCATTAAAAAGGTATGCTATATATTTTGATCATAAAAAATTATTTATTATTTTAATATAGCATGTATTATATTGAAAATCATATTAAATCATTAACATGTCATTAATTAATACCTCTTAGCTCACACTTAAACCCTCATGATGACATCTCAACCCACACTTATATCCCTAATCACAACCCCATTCTATCTCTTTTCTCTTACTTATTCCATGTCACTTAGGGACAAGTGATAACTCATATGGGAGAGGGAGAATGTTTTGGATGATAATACCACACACTAAGATATCCATACATGTGGGATTAGATTCCATAATGATGTCATAATAACCTATAGGGAGAAAAATCACTTTCATTGTTTTCCCTTCTAAGTATAACCATTCAAGTAAATTTGAAGCACACCATAACCTATAACCTACAACCACAAACTACCATTATTGAACAAACCCTACTTTACTATAGGTAAAACTTTAGAAGCCAAATAGAGTATGTTTCCAATTACCAATTTAAAGGATTGACATAAATTTAAACTTAGTAGGATGGGAGGGTCAGTAGTGAGAAGGGAACCCACATATCATAGGCAACTTCAAGGAGACCCATCCAACTTGGCTATCTTCAACAGAGTTGGACGGACAACTTATTATGAGAAATTATAGCATTTCTTAGAACCCCTTGCTAGGGAATTTGTAGGATCCTTTACAAGAGATAAAGATACTATACATGGCATCACATTTATAGTCACTAAAGAACTGGTAAGATAGGTAACTAGGTACAAAGTATAGGAGATAAATGACAAGATAAACCCAATCATCAAGAATCTAGACATCAATTCTATCAAGGAGATAAAAGGATAGTACTAAAGAAAGGTGGTGTAGAGAGATTTATCCTACCTACATCTTAGAGGGAAATAGTCTCATAAATCATCAGATATATGGCCTATGAAAAAATGTACTCTCTAGTTTATACTCTCTAGTTTAAATTTTTGAATCATTTAAGACATAATAGGACCATTAATGTTCTAAATCACCTATAGAACATTTTTAAAAAGATGTCCAGAGAGTACAAAAAGGGGATTAAGAAATCCCTATCTCATCATTACCTAATATAGTTGTTAACTAAACATATAATAAACACTGTTAGACCTGACCTCAGTTGGGAATAATTTATAACCCTAGGTAATGGTGAACCTTACCAAGAGGAGGGAAATAATGAGGAGGAATCTTATAAGGAATAGGCCCAACATATTACACAAGAAGATACTATGGGAACTAGTGCTACTAGACATCCCATAGCTAATAAGGGTCTATTTGAAATTGTTACAAGAAGGAGAATGAAACTAGTCCTACCTCCTGATGACATAGAGGAGGAAATTCCACCCATACAAAATGAGTAGAATATTCCTTCTCCCACTATTCCAACTATCTCCTCACCAAATATTTATTCTTACACTATGGCTCCTTTAGGGCAAGAATAACTTATTCCATCAATTGTTTCATAGGAATAAAAAGTTTGAATAACCACCCCTCCTAAGAAGAAGAAAATTGAAGAAAAGAAACCCTCTGTATTAAGAAGAACTCCTAGGAGATATCAGAGAATTAAGAGACAAAATATAATTATAGCCTCCTCACCTATAAACATCAGTGAGGATGAAAAGGAAAAGAAAGAGCCTAGGATTTGAAAGACACATGATGGGTTTGAGATTGTATAATGGTCTACTAAAGAGGAATATACCAAAGAAAAATAAGTACAGTCACCCAAGCCATCCAAATTCACTGAGGAAGATATGGATCTCCTCAGACACATTGGTTACATAAAAGAAGAGTTGAGAATGATATATCAACCTATAGTAAAAGAGGAATTGATTGAAGAAAAGACTATGGAAGAAGAAGCAATGCAAGAGATAGTTTCTCATGACCAAGAGTTTTAAAACTTGGAACAAGCTATGAAATAAATAGATAGGTTGAGGAATGAGATAAAAAAGTTGAAAGGTAAGAGTCTTGAAAACAAATTTGGGGGTAGGAGAATTTGTAGAACTATCTATGAAAGAAATAGGTTATTAGAGGAACCTATAGTAACTTCCTTAGAGGAACCTACAACTTCATCTACCTTACTCACATATAGAATTAATATACCTTCAGAAGCACCTTTAAAATATTATGATTTGTCTTTGGTACATTTATACAATATATTTCCTACTCTATTACCCATTGCAAAAACACCTATAGTAGAAGAAGTTATTGATGTGGATATTTTAGCTGCCACACCTATAAAAATTGATGACCTTCTAAATTTTCTTAAGGAAAAATTTAGTGATGATGAATCTTAATACAAGGAGTTAGTAAAAATATTTAAGGTATATGTTGAAAAAAGTGAACAAAAAGATGACTTAAAATAAAGAGTGGAAATGGCTGAAACTAGCATCAAGTATCTGAAGGAAAAGATTAATAAAATGTATGAAACCACTAAAATGTTAATGGAGTACAGATCATGTTTTATGGTGTATGTTTTCTAATTAAAATAGATATGGATTAAATTCAGATGTTGTAGGATCTATAATGATCAATATTACATGGTTTATGACCGTAAATATTTTTTTAAAGTTTATAGACATGCTGACCCTAATCTCCAAACATAGTTAAGTGAGTTTTACATACACCAATACAATGTACCCAATGATGTAGATTAGAATCCAAATATATACTTGGGGGATGTCTAATTGAATACATTTTCTTCATATGTTCTTAATGAAATAGGAATAAGGAAACAAGTGGAATATCAAGAAAAAAAATAAGCTACCCTAATGATTAGGATTGAATCAGGTAATCTAAATGTTGTAATGGAGGAATGAATCTCCTTTATGAACTCAGGTACTCCATAAGCATGGGTGATAAGGAAACAAATATAAGTTTAGAATAATTTTTTGAGTCTTATGGAAGGATATGGAAAGAACATTTTTATTTCTTATTCTCATAGATGGGTAGAACTCTCTAATGCTTTAAAAAAATGGAACCTTATTCCCCCCAAAACCTTAGGGAGGCCATACACATAGTATACATGTATATTAAGCTTGTCAGGAGGAGAAGGGTAAAATGCTTGGGATTTATGTTTCAACCTCCTATGTTCTGGTTCCTAATTCCTTAATGGGAGGGGAAGGTCCCAACTGATAAAGAGGCAAATAAGAAAAGATGGAATAATATGGATGATGCTAAAAGCTTCTATATCTTTAAATGGTTAGGTTGCACTAAACCCCTAGATTACAAAAACCATTATGGTTTCAAAATATAGTCAAGGATTGCTCAAGGTCAAGAAAGAGGTTAAGTAGGGGGTGTGATAAGGCCACCAATTGCTCTATTTTATAGCCTCATCCTTACCTAGTATATATCCTTTTCAATGTAAATCCCCATAACCATCCATGACTCATACAAATGAATGAATGAATTTATGGTTTTGTGTGTGCATTGATATATATATATATATATATATATATATATATATATACATACATATATATATGAACTAATGATGGTTTTTCTTTACTTAGATTATACTTGTGTAACTTTATTTAACAAAAATTTGAAGGGTAGAGTAAGGCTATAGGAATATTTTTTGGGCATAATACATATAGGCTACTTGCATCAACTATAGGATTCTACATATAGGTTACCCATAGCCATTATTAGCTTCCACCTATAAAATACCCATAACAACTATAGGCTTCACCTACAGGTTGACCATAGCCACTACTAGCTTCCACCTATAGGGTACACACACCAACTATAAGATTACACTTATAGCTTACCCATAGCCACTATAGATTGCCTAAAATAGCTATAGGATTATACCTATAGGTTGCCTGCAATCACTACACAAAATAAAACTATTGTTGTGATCAGATCTTAGGGACACATCTAGCTTTCTTGGGAACCAGATAAATGATTGAAAAGGACCATAGCTATTATACAGACTCCCCACATGCAAGTAAAATTGGATGTACTACCAAAGATGAGAAAGAAAAGGATAATGGGAAGGAGACAAAAAGAAGTAAAATGGAAAAAAAATTATACATTATTCTTAACCCAGTCAAGACTAAAACAAGTAACTTCAGTTACTAACCACTTGAAGGTTGACTGGGGTAGTTCCTAAGTATTTGTATGTTTTCCTAGTTTAGTGTTTTTGGTTGAAAGCTAATAAACTACCTTTTGTATTTAGTGGTATAACCTAGATTAGATTAGGATTTTGATAGATGATAATAAAATAGTAGAATTATATAAGTCATTGCATTCTGAATATTGTAATCTTTTGTAACAATATTTAATTGATGCATATTTGAGTAATAAGAAGTTTGATTCTATAAGAAGCTTTTAAAAGTCTCTTAGAGAAGGATTGGAACTCAATTTTTAATGAGGAAGATCCCCCTCAGAAGGAGTTGTAGTGAAGACCTTGACCCTCCTTAGTTAAGTGTGTTGTGTAAGATGATTTCATTATTAATTTGACTATATAAAGTGTGATGCATGTGTGATTCAAAGTGTGAAATATTTATATATTTATATTATAATGGTTTCATAGTGTAACTATCTAGTGAATTTAATAAAATTTCATTGTACTACAACTAGTAAGCAAGATAATCTATGGATCAATAAAGCATATATAATGTTGACATCCTTGCAAAACACATGTACCCTAGGTTGATAATTAATGTTAATCGGACCCAAGAATCTAGTATTAACTAGGTAATAAGTCTACATAGTATTATATTAAGACTTTTTTACCTATTAAAACTCAAAAATATAGAGGATATGACTTAGAGATACCCAAAACATTCAAGTCTTTCAGGGTAGTTAGAAAATGCTTCAAAAAGGCAAACTTGCCGATGACCATTTTAAGGTTCTTATAACTCCACAATGTTTTAGACCACCAAAATAAACATGGATCATGATGACAACATGTGTAAATCGATTCATTTTTTTTTAATTTTAACATGTGTGGGGGGTCTTAGGAGTAATATTTCACCTTTTAGGCCTAAGAGGGCTAATTAGGCCTAATTTGGCTAAAAGAATGTGCTAGAAAAGATACCTATGCTTGGATTGTTTCCATAAAATTTTGTGAGGATATATAATGATATAGAGCTTATCTTAAAATATTTTCATTTTCCCAATATCATCTCCAAATTCTCCCACACAAGGAGATTTTATTGAAAAAATGATACAAGGAACTAAGAAGAAATGCATAGTTTTGGTGTAAAATTAGGTCTTTTTGAGTGATTAATGAACCAAATTGACATGATACAAATATTTTATGCTCTTGAGAATTCATCCATGGGATAAATATGCAAAACTAAAGCAAAATTGAATAAATCCAACTTTTGCCTTTTATGCCTAGTAAAAAATGAGAGATTTGAGGGGTTTGAAAACTAAATCAATGCATATGACTCTTTATAAGGCCTTAAAAATATGATACATGAGATGACGCATGATATTTTTACTTAAAATAATTCATGAAATAATTTCAAATGAATAATAATATGTTTCAAATGGTCTCCTAACTCAAATAGGACTCTCCTTCCTTCCTACACCCACCTAGAACACAAAGTAAAATTGATTTGAGGAAGTCTCCCAATAGCTTGTGCAAAGTGTTGAAACATATTTCATGAAAATAAATAATTAAATTAAGGAAATTTAATGGACTTTAAGGCCCACTTTTATGGAGGAAGACTAATTCACCAAGAAGACATGAAAGCTAAAATCTAGGGGTTATAACAAGAATCTAGGCACTATCCAAGTGTTCTAGGATTGAATAACCATGACGAAAAAGTTCTTAAGTCCCCAAAATATTGGAAACTCTATATTTCATGCCACCCTATGGAGGAATAATGTTTGAGATGTTGAATAAATGTTGTATATCCGTAAAGGAGGAGTAAGACCAAATTTAAAGTCCCCTATTTTGGGGTTGCTTTATCTCCAAGCAGTTATTTTTTATTTTTGAATTCATTTTATAGAATATAAAAAATAAATATTTGATTTTAGTTGTGTAAAAAGTCTACCATAATTTGTAGTCACCTTTTAAGAGAAATAAGAACCTTTATTCATCTATTTTTAGGCTTTTTGAGGAAGTATATGTGTTTTCCATTGATATAATTTAGTGAAGAACTTATTTTCCTATGTTATTTCTAGTTATATACCTTCATGAGAGATATTTGATGTTCTCTAGGTCATTTTAAGTTTCTAAACTAGATTAATTTCAAGCATTAGATGTGAGTTCAATTTCTCTACACTCTTTCTTTGCATAAACTAAGTTTTTAAAGTTGTTCTTTTGAAATAATCTTGTATAAATCACCCCTAAGCATAGAGAATGTGCTAAATTTTATCCCTCTCATAAGAGTTTTATTTCAAGCACAAGTGGTCACAAAATATTGGTACATCACATTCATTTCTAGTTTCTCTTTCAGTCTCATCATAAATAGTGACTTTATAACCTTTTTCATTACTAGAATGAGTAGATAGTAGGTTAAAAGTAAGTTTTAGTAAGAGCGCTAAAGTAACCAGCCTTATCTAGAGATTCTCTCCATTCCAAAGTCACCCACACTTAGTATATATTCCATGTTCCAACAAGAGTTAGGAATAACACACTTTCTCTCAAAGGCACACTCCTATTTGACAACAATTTTTGGTATGCCAGGTGGGAGTCATTCTCTTTGGCATAGCTAAAGTTTGGATCTAAGGAGAAGTAATTGTAGTAGTAGAGGATATTCATTATCATTAGAACCTAGAGATTTATTAAAGCTGTAGAGTTTATATTAGCATCTAGCCAGCCTTTTCATGCCAAAAGTTACCATAAAATCATCTAGTAAAGGTTTTCCTCTTGAGTTCATTGAGTCGCCTTCTACTTCTTACAATACAACAAGGTTCAATTGGAAAAACCCCTATCCTAGAAAGCAATATATATCCCCTAGTCATCCTATTGTCCTAAATAGTGAAACTCCCACTATCTAGATGGCCATCATAATTCAAGTGTTTATTCCATTCAATAGAGGTAGTCCACTAAATTTAACCCACTTTGATGACATACCTATATTAGATATTAAGAGTATTCTATTCTTCTCAGGAGTAGATCAAACAACTACTATTGAGCACATTAAGGATGTTGCTAACCTCTGTTCAGTCCATAATGTTGTTCAAGAGAATGTGGATATTAAACTATTTCTACTTATTTAAATTAAAATCACTACAGTGGTATAAAAATCTCCCACTTAACTCCATTGCTTCTTGAGGTGACTTAGGTTCAGCCTTAGACAATTTGAGGACAAATCTGATCACCTATCCTTAGTTAAATAGATAAATACCATAAAAATGGATCCTCATGAGTTTATGATTGACTTTAAACTTAGATTCCAAAAAATAAGGACCACAATACCTATGTTTATTAGGCCATCCCTAGAATATGCCTTCTTATACTATCTAAGATCCCTCAATTCTGACATTAGTGTTATAATATAGTCAATGGGTAGTAATACTTTGCTAGATTCCTATGAGGTTGTAATAAGAATAGAGAATAGTCTGATACAAGCTGGTAAGCTTTCTTCAAGGCATCTAATTCCTATCTTCCTAGAATTTCAATCTATACCAGCTTTTCAATCCCCTCAAGTTCCATCATTAGATCTTATTCTACCTCCTCAAGCCCAAGTTATAGCCCTTTCTAGTCAAGCTAGTGATCTTGGAGAGCTAAAAGGTTTGTTGTAGTATTTTGGAAATGAAATGGTATAATTGAAAGGTATAAATATCAAGAAAATAGGCCTTATTAAAAATCAATTTATCCCATCTATCAACCTTTCAAATATTAAAGGCCTCTTATCAATGATTTAGAGAGAATAACCCATCCTACCAAGCTCAAAGAGCCATAACTCAAGCTAAACCATATGTAGTTATTAATATAAGTGCACCTTCTACTTAAAATTATATTTTTTCCACACAACCTCAAAATAAATTTATGTAACACTCAGGTTGGTAGCCTTCCAATCTTATTGATGTTCAAAACTTAGCCTTGGTGTCACAAAACATGACTATGCCACAAATGACACAAGAAGAGTTTTATCTTCAAAGAGGTCAATACCAAGAAATATGTTTAGTACCACAAATATAGACTCAAAAATTTCAAGGGAACCCTAATTCCATTAATGTAAACTGGCAAATAGATGATCATGTGGCCCTAAATCAGAGTGGTGAGACTAGCACTTCAAATAGCCAAGTTACATCTAATACTAGAGTTAAAAGAAGAGCCATTGATGAGGCTCAAAAGGTGAGTCATGACTCAATTACTCCTAATATTGTTTCCAAAGGTACCAAAGATTAGCTTATTTCCCAAATAACTCAAAAAAATTAGAATATAGAAGCTAGAAAAGTTCATCAAGTACCTTTAGCTCAGGAGCACCCAGTGGTTCAAAAAGAATAGCCAAAGGTTAGTGGAAATAAATATAGTATAGTAGTTCAAATGAAGAATTATCACATCAAAATAACCATTTGGGATTCCCTATCTATTTTGAGACAAAAAGACACTCATTTAAGACATTTTAGCTCTCAAGTTGAGTCAAAAACTAGTTGAGAAAGAAGGTGTTATCTTAACTAATTCAGACCAACCAATGGAGAAAAAAGTACAATAGGTACATAATATGGTAAAGGTGTACAAAATGAGGTAAAATCAAATAAAACTCCTCCTTTATATCTCTTTTTTATATTTGGTGGCACTTTAGTTCATAACTGCATGGTGGATAGTGGAGCTAGTAGTATTGTTAAGCCCAAGCAAATTATAGATAAACTTTGTTTAGTTTATGAACCAAATGCAAAAGCAGTATTAAAATTAGATGGGTTACCAACAAAGACAATACGTATGATTAATAGGTTAAAGGTGACATTACTACTTGTCCAAATTTTACTATTCAATAAGATGTAGTTATGGTGGACTTGCCTCCCTAATTTCACATGTGTTTATCAAGAGACTTTACCTCAAAGATTGGGGACTATTTATTAGTTGGTTGGGCATAATTAATGTTCAAAACCAAGTATGGTAATAAGGTAACTATTAGGACCATTTTTGGATAAGTATGGATCCATTCCAACTCATTAGATATCTCAACATGAGGTGATCATTTGGAATGATTATTATTTTAGCACCTTTTGTACTAGCTAGAGAAATCTTCATAAATCTTGTGCCAGTTGATAAGTAGTTACTTCACACCTAGGTTTTTTAGGGAATATTCATAAGTGGATAGATATGGTGACTAGAGTGTAAAGGTTATGAGGTGATGGAGCCAATGGAATGATCAACCAAGGCTCTATCTCAACACCCAACATGTGCCCTCCACCTTGGCACAAAGATGCTACTTAGTGTTATAAAGTCAAGCTTGAACTATTATGCAAGGAATGTGACTTTGAGATAGTGAAGCTCTATAAAATTGGTTGTAGACATAGTGAAGCAACCACCATTAAAAATTAAGATTAGTATGGATGCCTTCTAGGTTTAATATTATAGTTCCCAAGCTCACCTATGATCCCCTTGGCCTTTAGTATATTTAAATGATAATTTATTCTATTCCATTTGTTGTGTACTATATTTATCTAATCAATGTTTAATAAAGAATGGCATTGCACTTAAATGAGTATTGTTCTAGTATAAATGGTTATGGTAGTGTTCATTGATTGTGTAATTATTATAATAGTGGTAATTCTTAGATTTAATAGATGAATGCTAAGTTCAAAAAATATTTTGGTCTAACTCATTAATGACATCTCTATGTAAGTGAAGATGTCACAATATTGTATGGGAATACTCTAAGTATAGGAAGGACCCTAATCTAGTGATGATATCCATGCCTAAATCACTAGCATAAGCATGAACCCTTGACATAAAGTAATTCCCTTAACCCATCTTAGCATTGAATGGTGATAAGACTATTTTACCCACCACACCCATTTTCCCATAAGGAAATGGGGACCCACCTTTTTTTAAGATTATATTCTTGACTATGAGTCCCTCTTGTGTGTGTTTTTTGAAAAATTATGGGAAAAGATTGACTATTGGCCTTTTATAATTTATAAAAATGGCATTGGTGTTGTGTTTTCATAGACTATATTTATAATCATTTTGAGATTAATCTATTGGGTTTATGTTTTGGAGCTTATCTTTATTGTAATTATGTAATTTGTCTTTGTTGGGTATTTTTTCCATTATCTTATTCAAAACTACTGAGCTGTTTTGGACTTATCCTTGTAGGATTTTTGCTATGGATTTATTTGTTTTGGCATATTTTTTTTGGATGATTTATCTAACAAATTTTGTCTTTAGACAATTTTATTGATAAATCTTCCCCACAACAATATTTCTAATATACTTTCATTGATAGAATTTCCCTTTATCCTTTTTGAAATGACCCTTCAAAATAATCATGTCAAACATTTTTTTTGAAACAATTTCTTTGGATCAGGGTTAGTCTTGTGGATATTTTATCCAAAACATTGCCCTAATCCAATTTAATTCCTTTGGATATTTTGTCCACAACATTTTTCCTGATGAACATTCCTTTAGACATTTTATCTAAGAGAATTTGACCTTTCAACCTTTTTTTAACCTACCTTTCAGGCTTTGTATAACTTACCCCCAACAAATTTTATCCCAATCCCTTGCCCTTTAAGACTTACCCTTTGAGACTTTTTTCCTCAGCCTTTTTCCCTATGATCTTATCCTTAAAAATTTATGTCTCAGACATTTTATTTGACAAAAATGTAATTCCTTTAGACTTTGTGTTTCAAATATTTTGGTTAATGAAATTAGGGCCCCACAATAATTCCCCCACATAGAAAGTTTACAACATTTCCCCAACAATAATTACCCCAAGATAATTAAAATAATTCCAAGTGGCACCCTTGCTTAGAGATCATTTTATTATATTTTGAGCTTAATTTATGATTTTATCCAAGGGTCTCAATCATATTTTTCTATGCTAAGTCATCAAGATTAAATGCATGAGATATTTTATATATTCTAAGCCTAGATCCCAATCATATTTAATTCATGTAACTAAGACATTAGGATAGAATATTCATGCAGGGTCCTTTAAATATATATCCCAAAGTATTATGCTAAGTCCTCTTTTTCATTTATATTTTTAGGAGTAAAGTGAACTAGGAAATGATAATTATCTAGCTCAAAGGGATTTAAATCAATGTGATGGTCAGATGGACTTATTTGATAGTCACGTAAACACAAAATTTAGGCTCAAAAACTAAAAAGACATGGGATTAAATTGTGATGGTCATGTGGATGTCTTTGATGGATATAAGGATGTCATTGGCAATCATAATAACATCAAATTTAGGCTCAATAACTAAAATACATTGGATTAAATTTTGATAGTCTCATGGATGTCATTGATGGTCACAAGGAAGTCATTGATGGTCATGAAAACATCAAAATTAATTTTTTTATTTGGATTCAAAGGTTATTGTGCTAAGGTAGATCGATGGCCAGTGTTGATCTGCATAGTTGATCTAATGGTGAGAGGTCAATGTGGAAATCTCAAAGGTCTCATAATAACTATAGAGATACCAAATGTCATGCTTATTTTCTATCATGAAAAATATTGAACATTATGAGTCCTAGGTGGAATTTTCAAATATCTAGACTTAGTGAGAGATTCAAGTGACATGGAATGAAAATTCATATTAAGATTGGTCATAGTTAAATAGTGCCACTAGTTCTAAAACATTGGTAAAGTAGTATTTATCTTGGAAAGATGTACAAGATCCATTTGAATGTGGTTAATCTAAAATATCAATAGGTTATTCTAACAACCTATAAAAAGAGGCATGCACAATTTTTATAAATGGTACATGTTTTGAAGTTGTGCATGTAGTTCAAGCTATAATTGTAAAATTTTCCTTCATCTTCATACACATTCACATGTTACATAGCTTTTACAAAGGCTATTTTAAATTAATAACTGCAAATACACTCTTATACAATTTTAGACCATAGTTATAACTTAATTTCTAACTAATACATGTAATGACCTTGCATGAGCTTAGAGGATGAGGTGACCCCTTCCCCAAGTCTATATAAATAATTGTAATCCAACATAGATTTTTGAGTTAGAGAATTTTAAATAAAAGAGCAACATTATTTTTGATCATCAACAAATGTATTTATGTATTTTCTTTCCAATTTTTATGTAATTAGCTGTTACTTTCTTTGGTTGTATGTTTTAATAATCCTTAGTGTGTAATAGCTACAAATGGATTCTTGATATTTTGATTGATGTACTAATTTGTACATGTGCAATAGCTATTGAAAAATTAGTAAATATATTGATAAAGATAATTAAGATTGATTCATAAATAATTATGAATGTGCATGAGTACTTTCTTTGATGTAGTTTTCTATGTATGTGTAAAATCCATCTTAGATACTTCACTAACCTAAGCTATAATCTCCTGAATAAGATTATGCAACAATAGTTTCCCTAAATAGAGAAACCTTTGTCTAAGGCCTATGAATCTCCTACATCAGTATCTCCTTAGACTTCTTAGCCATGTTTGATTATGTGTGTGTAATTACTACTAGTAATAGGTCTAGGTTCTAAGATCACTTGTCATTTTAGAAATCAACCAAGGAAGTAGTTCCTAAAAACCATAGAATGTTTCCTTTCTGCCTTACCCTTCCCTCATTTTGAGTTTTTTTTGAGACCTACTCACTCTAGATTAAAAAATAACCACCCATCCAACTCACATAGAGATTCACTACCCTTATTAGGAACCAAACCTCCATCTAAAAACCTTATCAATAACTTACATGAGCTATCCACTATTCCACCAATATGTTGTAATAGACCACATACCTTAAACTCATTCCCTAGAGTGGAGTTCACCTCCATTGAGATCTTAGAACATTAGAGGCTACCTCATTTGACTATGGTGTGTATAAATTGACATCAACAATTTAATTGGTGTTAGAAGGAGGGAAAACACCGTTAATAGGAGTTATAATTTACATAGAGTTGTACTAGAGTCGCATAGGAGAGTGACCAGATCTAATTCTAAGGGTAATTGTCTAGTCTCACCCTTGTCAAATCATAAGAGACTTAGAGTTATGTCAACAATCCCAATTCAAAATAATCCACCTCCTCCAATAAAGAATCCTTTAATTATAGGGAGATTATTGCTTGTTAATTAGTGAATGGCTCAACAACCACCCTGGTTAGTTGGATTTTCTATTTCCATCATTCGAGATGTACATGATTTACCTCAAAATTATAAGAAGTATCTACTATCCTTTTCTACTTTAGGATCCAAGATGGTGGAAGAACATATTAAATACTTCAAAGCTTCTTTAAGATTAATAAATGTTATTGATGAATATGTTGCATGTAGATTATTTCTTTTTACATTAATGGATGTTATTTATGATTGGTATTTAAATCTGATAGATAACTCCATCACTTCTTGGGATGAGTGTCAAGCTAATTTTCTTACACAATTTGGATAGGTTATTAGTCTTATCATAATATATCATCTCTTCAATAGTATGAAGAGATAGCCTAATGAGCCTATCCATGATTTTAATGCATGGTTTCAAAATATGCATAATTGGTTAAACTCAGAATATAAACTATAAGAAGAGTTAGCATTGGAGATGTACAAGAACACATTGGATATGATTATTGTAGTGTTCCTAATGAGAGGTACTATAGCTAACAATTTGGCATAAGTATTTGAAAAATCCATTAATATCAATAGATATCTCAATCCTTAGGTTCCTACTATATCTAATGTACATAATTGCTTTCCCACATTAAATCTAATTCCACATGCAAGGTAGAATGTCTTGATGTTCAATCAAAACTAGCTATACATGTTGTCTACTATGATTCAAATGATGTAACCAAACTATAGATTCTTAAACAATCACACACAAGGTAATAACTACCAATATAAACAATAATATAATACTTCTCATGTTGTTGTTCTATAAGGCACTGACTAGGAAATAATTGGATTATATTCAGAAGATGGTTTAAAAGTTGAGAAATGATTTTTAAAATATGCAAAGGAGGATGGGAAATACCAATGGCCCAATTGGTAATCAGAATGTTGGATTATAGAGATATAATAGACCATTTAAAAAGCCTATGAACAATATGAATTAGCCTAAAAATCTCCCAAAAATAAACATAGAAGAAAGGGCTCTTCCTAATTGGTGAAAAATTCATACTACCTATGAGCATGATGAGCTCAACTATATTGAATTTTGCATAGCATTTAAAATATTTCAAAGAGAGGTGGTTATACAAGATCATATACACAATCCACCTAAGTATCATCAATATCCTTGCTCTTTTAGCACTATCATGTTCTTTGAAACTCATGAGTTTCCCTTTTTAGGTGAAGATGTCAATGTACTAGAAGATAATATGGATGAAGTTCATGCTTTCTAGTAGTTCTAGAGAGGTGCATACAATCTAAGGAATAATTAACCACTTATAACATCAACTCATACAAAAACCATGGTGATTCCTCCTAATCCTAATGTAAATAATAATACACCCCCTCCAAAGGGGAATGATCAACATCAGAGAAAGGAAGAATCAAGCAAAAGAGGATACAACATTGTTTAGGATACAAATAAGATCAAAGTGAATATAAATGTTCATGAGTTAGCTCAAATTACCAAATAAAAGGAGCTACCCTATAAGTATATTATTATGAATATTCCTATGGAGAAATAAAAATTATACATAGACAGATTGAAAGCATCTAACAACCAATGTCATATATAAGAGAAAGCTAGAAGTTCCACCCTTCTTGTTGACTATTTGGGCATCTAGTAAAAATATTTATAATTATTTAATTGATTTTGGAGCTTCTAAAACTATCATGCCTACTTCTATATTTTAAAAAATTGGTTTGATGCCAAGCCCTTCAAAGAGGATAGTTTCACAATTGGGTAAGATAGTAGTCCCTATAGTTGGTGAACTAAGGGACATGCATATTGAATTATCCTCTAAAATACATGCTTAAATAACCATTAATATCTTAGTGGTGGACATACCCGAAGGCTATGGTCTAATATTGAGTAGAGACTAGTCCAAATCACTCAATGGATATCTCTCTATAGACTTTTCTCATATATAGGAGTTTAAAATCAAATCAAAATTAATAGAGAGCTGATAATGAAGTATCCCATTATGTAGTATAATGTCAAGAATGAAGAGGTAAAGTATGAATCTCCTAGCTTTGGTATTTATACTTTTACCACTCATAATAAATTAAAAAAGATAGAGCCTAAAGGTTTCAATTAGTTATGGACTTTAAACTTTGATGGTGTTATATCTACGCAAGGATCAGGCATGGGAATCGATATGATTGATCCATAAGTTAAAAGTTTCTTAGTAGCATATATGTTGTAATTTCCAAGCATTAACAATAGAACTAAATATAAGGCTCTAATTCTAGGATTATAGTTTACACTTAAGAACAAATTAAGGAAAGTATTAGTATTTGGTGACTCATAAATGGTGATCAATTAAGCCAAAACTAAATACCAATGTAAGCTATATTATTTGACAAGATACAAGCACAGAGCATGGGACTTGATTAAAAGCTTTGAAAATTTCAACATAGTAGAACTTCCTAGAGAGAAAAATAAAACCAATAATTTATTAGCTATTATTACTACTAATTTATATCCACTACAAGAATCTAAGGTAAAAAATTTATCTATTGAATTGGTACTATATCCTTCCATTCTAGATAATGTAGAAAATTTCTAAGTCTTTGATGATGACCAACAAATTATTTAGTTTCTAACTAATTAATGAGAATTTGAATCCCAAATCATCAATGAAAAGGACATTAATCATCTCTATCAAGAGGAATAAACAAAAATAAGGCATTCTCTAGCTCAAAAAAGAATCATTGGTCTCTTTAGAAATGCCATTCGATATAGACGCCCAAGCTCAACAAGTCAAGAAGCCCAAAGTCAATGAATCAAAATTTAAGAGGTAAAATATAGGAGATGAGTATATCCCATTTTATGTTAATATCAACCTCATCTACACCCCAAAAGAGAGATAATGAGTGAAAGATCTAATCACTCGGTATAGGGATATCATTGCCTAGACATATAAAGACTTGAAAGGATATGACCCATAGGTCATTACTCATAAGATTCCATTAAAGATAGATCATAATAAATTTAGATAGAGGTAAGGGCCAATCAATCCTATTTTTGAGCCTCTCATTCAAATAGAAGTGAAGAAGTTGTTAAGCATAAAAATCATATTTCTAGTAAGACATTGTACCAGGGTAGCCAATTCGGTCCTAGTAAGAAAGAAGAATAGTGAGATCAGATTATGTGTGGATTTTAGGAACTCAAATAAGGATTTTTAAAGTAAAATTATCCTCTACATTCTCTAGATGAGGTGATATAGATAACAAGTAGTTTTAAAATGATGTCCTTTTTGGATGGATTTTTAGGCTACAATAAAGACTTGTGTAATCTAAGGATAAAATGAAGACAACATTCACTATAAAGTGGTGAAATTATGCATATAATATGATGAAATTTGGCTTAATAAACATAATATTGACCTTTCAATGTGCCATGGATCACACTTTTAGAATACTAATATGAAAATTCATAATCATCTACATAGATGCCCTTATAGTGTTTTCATAGCATAGGAAGGATCACATAAGTCACCTACAATCCATATTTTAGAGATTAAAAAGGTTTGATATTTTAATAATCCAAACAAAATTATATTTGGAGTCATTAAAGGAAAGCTCTTGGGGTACATCATCACCAAGGATGAGATCATCATTGATCTAGACATAATTTACGTGATTTCAAAAATTTAGCCACCAAATAGTATGAAGGAGCTCAAATCATTCTTCAAAATATTAACTTCATAAGGAATTTCATCTCAAGATTTATAGAAATTATTAGACCTCTAAATACCATTCTCAATCTAGATGCCAAATTAGAGTGGATAGATGAATCCTAAAAGTCCTAAGACATTAAAGATGCAATATTGTAGGCTATAGTATTAATCAATCCAAATTTTATGAAAGACTTATAATTATATTCATTTGATTCATAGCATATAATTGTAGTTGTCATCATGTAGACGAAGGAAGATACCAAGCACTCAATTACATTCATTAACATCAGTCTAAAAGATTTAGAACTTAGGTACTCCATGATGAACAAATAGATTTTTACCCTTGTCAAGGTAGAGAATAAGTTTTGGCACTACATCTTAAGGAATAAAACCATTTACATTATACCTAATCCTACTGTCAAGCTCACCCTATCACAAAAATAGATAAGAGAACATTGAGTTAAATGGATGGTCAAGTTGCAAGAATTCAACATAGAAATCACGCCTATAAAGATCATTAGAGATCATGTCATTATTCAAATTACAACTAAATCAGAACTATGAATCACATTTAAAGAGGTATGTGAAGCTCAAATATCTAAAGGAGAATGGTCTACTGATATAATATATTATTTACTTATAAGAACTTGTTCTCAATAAAGAGAAAAAAACTTTAAGGCTCAAAGCTTCTCATTACATGATCAAGAAAGGAATCCTCTATAGAATAAATTATGAAGGTATTTATCTCAAGTGTGTGTACACAAAGGAAGATAAAGAAATTTTAGAGAACTTGCATCAGAAGATAGGTAGTGGTCATCCTTCTAAGAATACCATAGCCCATAATATCTTAAGAATGGGTTAATATTGGCCAATAGTTTTTAAATATGCTCATACTCACATCCATTAATGTAAATATCTAATAGAGAGAAGTACATGTAGTAACACCTTTATAGTCAATTATTGAGGTAAATCCATTTTCCCAATGGGGTTTACACTTCAATGGTAGCCTCAACCAAAACTCCTAGATAGGCAATAATTTTTTGGTAACTTCTATGGACTACTACACTAGATGGACTAAAGCCATAGCCATAAAGAAATATAGAGCACAAGATGAAATTTTCTTATTAGAGGAACACAACAACTAGATTTGGTACACCCATTTATTTGGTTTATGATAATGAAATAGATTTTATATCAGTAGAATTTATTGAGTTGGCATATGATAACCAAATTATTATCAAGTTAGCTTCTAACCATTACCCTTAAGGAAATGGATTGGTGAAATCATTGAATAAGAATTTGATAAATGCAATTAAAAAATTAGTAGGGAAAAATCCCAAGGACTGGCATAATTTATTTAAGTGTGATATTTGGGTAGACCAAACTAGACACAAATAAGCCCTTAAATCTTTATCCTATCTATTGATGTATGGATGTAAGCCTATATTCCCAATTATGTTGAAGTTACCCACTTATAAGTTTATGTAGGACTACATGAGCCAAATGATAGAGTAGAATTAATATTATTGGGCATAATGGAAATGGAAGATTTAAGGATTGAGGCATTATAGACATTCAACAAACATCAAGATGTGGTCAAGGGGTGGTTTTGATAAGAGAGCAAAAGTCAAAGCATTCAGGATTTTAGATCTAGTGCTACTTTGGGATAAAGTCCATTAAAAAAGAATAACATGACAAGTTTTTCCCACTATGGATTGGACCATACCAAATTTTATTGATCATGGGAAATAAGTGTTTTATTTAAAGGACCTCCAAGGAAACTAGCTTACATATCTAATCAATAGACAATTCCCAAAGCACTACTTCAGGGCTACGTAATCTGCTAATGTTACTAATTAACAAGGGATAAATGAGTGTAGCCATAGGATTAGATTATATTTCTTGATTTCTTAGATTATATTTCTTACTTTCATAGATCAGTTCCTTACTTTCTAGATTGATTTTTCCTTCTTTTAGTTTCCTAATTTCTAGATTAGATTTTTTACTTTCTAGAGTAGATTTTAGTGCTTTCTTAGATTAGTTGTTCTTTGATTTATTTTATGATTAGAATTTTGTTTTCTCTAAATATAACTAAGCTAAAAAATCCAAACCAACTGATCTAATGACTTGTATACAAGTGAAAAATTGAAATCTTGATATTTTAGGAGTAGTTTACAGATTAGGTGTATTTATATGTTTTTAAGTCTTTAGGATGAAGGTATGTAATCATAGATTATTATAAATGGTGTCATAATTGAATACTATTACCATCCATGTGGATTTTTCTCTTAGATTACTTCATACAAATTTAGAAATTTTTCTTATCTTATTGGATCAAATGCACTTATCACATTAAATACCTGTTGGACAAGATAATTTTGGGTATAGGTGTAGCTAGCAAGGACATTCTAGTAATGATTTGTTTTATAATTATAACATCTCAATGGGGTTTCATCTCTTCTCTTTTAATTCAAGAATAAAAGAAAATAAAATAAGAAAATAACTAATGAGTTCAAAAGAGCAAAATAAAATCTAAAGAGAGTCAAAAGGCTTGCATGATGAAATAAGGTCAATGTACCATGTATCATGATCAAAATAAAATAATAGAATGAGAAGAGAAGGAGCCAAAATTATCTCTATCAAGTCTATGGATGAGTGGATAGTAGTAGAATAATGCCTGAACTTCCCTTATTTTTGAGCTTTAAGAGATATTGGAACAAAACCTATAGCCTCATCAAAACTTTTGAAAAACTCATCATAGCAAAGGTTAAGTAAAATATACATTTGACACACACATATCTAATAAATTAGAAGGAAATTATGTTGTGTGAATGAACTTAGGAGTCTCTTTCATGTTTTTAATTTAAGTATTCTTATATGACACACTTCATGATTGATTTAAGATTGCAAATCAGAGTTATGGGTTCTTCAATACTTAGAATTATTCCCTTATGAGTTATCATTTCTTGTACCCAACACACCCCTTTTCCCATAATTAAATGGACACCCACATTTTTTTAGATTATAGTATTGACTTTGAGCCCCTCTTTTGTGTGTTTTTTGTAAAAATCCAAGAAAATACTGACTATTGGCCTTTTAAACTTTAGTAAAATGGCATTGGTATTATGTTTTCATAAACCATCTTTATAATCATTTTAGGCTTATTATATTGGGCTTATGTTTCAAGATTATCTTTATTAGACTTATGAAATTTGTCTTTATCAGTTATTTTGTCCATTATCTTATTCAAAGCTATTGGGATCTTTCAGAATTATTCTTTCATATTTATTATTATGGGATTTTTACCATGGACTTATTTATTTCAACATATTTGTTTCAAATGCTTTGTCTAATGAAATTGGTCTTCAAAAAAATTATTTTCACTATAAAAATCTTATTGATACACTTTCATCGATAGAATTTCCCTTTAGCCTTTTTAAAATGACCATTTGGGATAATTATGTTGGACAGTTTGTCTGAAACATTTTCTTCAGATCAAGCTTATTCTTGTAGACATTTTATCAAAAACATTCCCCTAAGCTAATTAAATTCCTTCAAACATTTTGTCCAAGATATTTTACCTAATAAACATTCCTTCAAACATTTTGTCTGACATATTTTGACCTTTTGGCCTTTTTTAAACCTACCTTTTAGGCTTTGTGAAACTTACGCTTTAGGACTTTTATCTTAGGCCCTTGCCCTCTAAGACATACCCTTCAGGAATTTTGTCCTGAGCCTTTTTACCTATAAGCCTATCCTTCAAAAGTTGTGTCTTGAACATTTTGTCTGATGAAAATGTAATTCCTTTTGATTTTGTGTTTCAAACATTTTGTTCGACAAAATTAGGGTCCCTACAAGAATTCCACCACACAGAAATCCCATAACATTTCCCCTATAATAATTTCTTTGAGATAAATACCATACTACCAAGTGGCACCCTTGTTTAGAGGGCATTTTATTATGTTTTGATCTTAATTAAAGATTTTAGCCAAGGGTCCCAATTGTATTTTTCTATGCTAAGTCATTGAGATTAAATGTAGTATCTCTTTTATATATTCTAAGCCTAGGTCATAATCATATTTCATTCATGTAACTAAAACCTTAAGCTAGAATATTCATGGCGGGTCCTTTATATATATTTCCCAAAGTATTATGCTAAGTCCTCTTTTCATTTATACTTATAGGAGCAAATCAAACCATGAAATGATAAGTGTCTAGATCATAGGGAGTTAAATCGATGTGATGGTCATGTGAACATATTTAACGATCACATGAACATAAAATTTAGGCTCAACAACTAAAAAGACATAGGATTAAATTATGATGGTCATATGGACATTGTTGATGATTATGTGAATGTCAAATTTAGGGTTAGCAACTAAAAGACATAGATTAAACTTTGACAATCACATGGATGTCATTAATAGTCATGAGGATGTCATTGATAGTTGTCTAGAATGCAAATTTAAGATTGCCATTTAGATTCAAAAGTTAATGGGCCTAGGCATATCAATGGCCAGTATTGATCTGTATAGTTGATCTGATGGTGCAAGGTCAACATGGAAAGTTAAAAGGTCCTAGAATAATTATAGAGCTACAAAATGGACACGCTTGTGTTCCATCATAAAAATATCAAATAGTGTGAGTCTTATGTGGACATTTAAAAGATCCAGACATAGTGAGAGGCTTAGGTGACATGTAACACATAGTCTTATTAAGATTAGTCATAGTTAAATAGCATCACTTATTTTAAAACATAGGTAAAGTGGTACTTATCTTGGACATATATATGAGATCCATTGTAAAAATTACCTTCATCTTCATACACATACACATGTTGCATAGATTTTACAAAGGTAATTTTAAATTGATAACTAAAAATAAAATATTATATGGTTTTAAACCATAGTTATAGCTCAAATTTTGATTATCACATGTAATGACCTTGCATGAGCTTAGAGAATGAGGTGACCCCTTCCCCAAGTCTATATAAACAATTATATCTAACATGGATTTTTAGGTTAGAGATTTTTTAATATAGGAGAAACATTAATTTTGATCATCATTGAATGTGTTTGTGTATTTTATTTCTAGTTTATATGTAATTAGTTGTTACTCTCTTTAGTTGTATGTTTTAATAATACTTAGTGTGCAATAGATGTGAATGGATTCTTAATTATTTTGATTGATGTATTGATCTATAGATGTAAAAAAAATATTGAAATATTGGTAAATATATTGATTAAGATAATTAAGTTTGATTGATATATAATTATTAATTTTCATGAGTGATTTCTTTGATGTAGTTTTATATGTGTGTTCAAAAGCTACCTCAGATACTTCACTAGCATGAGCCATAATCTCCTGAGTAAGAGTGTGTAATAATTACCCTAAATATAAAAACCTTTATCTAAGGCCTATGAATTTCCTACATCAATATCTCCTTAGACCTCTTATCCATGTCTGATTATTTGCGTGCAATTGCTTCTAGCAACAAGCATAGGTTCCAAGAGCACTTGTCCTTATAGAAACCAACCAAGAAAGTAGTTCTTAAAAAACATAGAAGCTTTACTTTTTGTCTTACCCTTCCCTCCTTTTGAGTTTGTTTTGAGAACTATACACTCTAGATTAGAAACCAACCATCCATCAAACTCACATAGATATTCACTAAACTTATTAGAAACCACACCTCCATCTAAACACCTTTTCAATAACCTGCATGCCCTACCCACTATTCCATCAATAGGTTGTAACAAAATGTTTACCTTCAACTCCTGCCCTAGAGTGGATTTCACCTCCATTGAGATCCTAAATGTTATATTCTACCTCATTTAACTATGGTGTGTATAAAACCTACATCAACAAATACCAATAAGATAAAATCTTGCACCTTTAAGATCCTAACATCAGCCTAATATAGGTTTGCACTCACATAACTAGAACAAGTTCTTTGAATAGGATTTGTGCCTAAATATAGTCAAAATCCACCTAGAATAACTTACACCAATGAAATTACCAATGATATTATTATAATGAAAAAGTCCCTTGAATAATGAGTTGTGCCAAGGCATGACTAGCTAAATACGAGCTCTGATTTTTTCTCTATTATACTTTAGGTGAGTGCATAAGGCTTGTACCTTATGTGAATTGATGTCGGTGTAGTCGAGTGAATTTCTTTTAGCATTATAGGATTATTCTAGGTTTATGTCTAGTTATAAAATTTGTATAACTATGTTATATAGATAGATAAATTCTTGACAAAGTAAATGAATTAACAAATGACTAACTTTTCTACAACATTTTGGTTGCATTTCTAGGACCCATGTTGAATTTTGTTATTACAATGGTGTAAAATCACAATGATTTGACTCTCCCTCGATAACATTGAGTACTTGCTAGAATATGTTGAAGATAGATTTACATTGATGCATCCATCATATAAAGAATAAAATCCAAGGAAGTGGGTCTAGAATAACCTATATAATGCTTTGTATGAGGTCTTGTTTTGCAAACTACTTAAGAATATGTACTAATGGTTGGATAATTATGTAACCCATAGAAGATGAAGCTATGGACAACAACTTGAATGGATGAAACAGGACATAGATAAGCTTGAGAACCTTGATACCACTTAGACTAAAGCTATAGATAAATGGTAGTAAGGAGCATTGAATAGTTACATGCTTGAGTTTACAATAATGACATACTCCTACCTTGAAGAAGTAGAGTATATCTTCTTACATGATCTATAAGGCATGTTTATGAAAGAATTTTTCATAGATCTTAATAAATTGATGATGGATTATGGATTTGAAACTATAAGAATTGAAGACTAAAGTCCTTTCCTGTATGAGAAGTGTAATGGGGAAGAAGGGTATGTGTAGGTGAAGCACAATGGAAGGGGATGATCATATTGACACTTGAGAGCTCAAAATACATAATTATAACAAGAGAAGGCATAGATTGATGGAAGATATAAAACCTATAATTGTTGAGAAAACTCATAGCGAGTGGAAAAGGCATGGGTAAGGATCTCTTAAATTATATTAGTGCAAGGAGAGGAATAATGAAGCCATAGATCAAGCTCAATTTTTGATGAGTGAATAATGAACTAGGTCCATATATAATTTACCATTGAATATGCACTAGAATCACCTACCCACTTTGAACATGTAGTGCTAGCTCATGTGTTGGATCTCCCATGAGAATAAAGAATAGTGATAATTGATGTTATTATCCACATTGACTTTCACCAATTTGTAGATTTGGACTATAAATTTCTAATTGAAAATGTGTTCCTTATAAAAAGATAAGTGAGGATACCTCTAGACATTTGGGTTCTATCTTGATAACATAGAATATGAGAAAAAACATTCTAGTTTAATAAATGTCAATTATGTAGACTAGGCAATAACCCATAAGAAGTGACTGAATGCCACAAGTGAGTATAATTTCACTATTGACTTCAATGATAAAAACCATAATAATGGTTTTAAAACCTAATCTAGTGACTAGAGGCATTAAAGGACCACTTCCAAGATAAGTACTAGGGGGAACTCACATCAGATACTAGTGCCCTCTATAGAAAATATATTATAAAATGGCAATTTACTTTCTAGAATATCATGTTGTAGAGAATGTCATAAAGTATGTGTTAAAATATGAGCTTTAATGGTGTACTTAGAGTATAACCCAATTAGATCACAAGGCAACCCAGTTCATGACAACTCTTCATGATTTCACTCATACATGGTATAGGAAATTCTCCCCTAACTAGGCTATAATTAATTATGACACCTTAAAGGAGGCATATATAAAGGAATTTAACATACCCAATTTTGAATAGTAGAGCATCTCCATGCTCAGTGAATTTAGTCAATGGATAGTAGAGATCATGTGGTTGTATGATGCTAGGTTTAAAACTATTCTTTCCAAACTTATTTAGGACATTTAACCCTCCCAACATGCACAATGGTTTATTGGAGGATTACTAGTACCATTTATAAGAACTCTTTTTATGACTACATTCACATATCCTCGAGAAGCACTAGAGGTTGTACTTAGAGATAAGGTAGTTAGAAGCACTAATAATAGGATCAACCCATTCATGGAAGCACAAATTACATCCATAGTCATCTAACTCTAAAAATTGACCACTTATTTGTCACAAGATGCTCAAAGTAGATTATGGTGCACTGACTATGAGATGAAAGGCCATAATAGTAATAAATACCCTCGAAGGAATGTGTGCACATTGATTCAAAGCTATGAGGTTTGTCACAAGGCACATGATGTATGCAAATACCCTTTTATTGTAATGTGCTAGTTAGGCTAACACAACCATATATTTTTAGTTATGGGATGCTTACATTCATACCACCATTGATTACCACATAATCAATAATATACACAAAAATATGGAGAGAGGTGTATGGAAAGTAACTATAGAAACTAGAGGATAAGTAATCCAAGGAAAGGGGATGCAAAGAGGTATTAAAGGGTAGGGTGGAGGATGTGGTGAAGGAATATTCCCACCGTGATCATGTTACAAGTGTATTTGATCAAGCATTATTAGCATGACTACCCTACATATCCAAGTATGGGTATTGTTGAGGAACACACAAGGTCAAGGAATGCCCTAACTTGTATAAAAATTTGACCCAAGGATGACCTAGTGTAAACAAAGGTGCATTAATGATCATGCATGATCCAAAAGTGGATAAATGGGCTTCGAGGACACAACTGACTAGCACTAAGAAAGTCAAGGTGCATGAGACTACTCATAGTGGGCTCACCACTTAGCTGCTAGTTGTACCAATACTAGAATTATGCCTAAAATATGGGGAACCAAGTTATACTAAGTGTATCATGTAGTTGGAACCCATATTTATGCCTTACTCTAACCCTTTACACCAAAAGGATATCTTGTAATAGGCCATTACCATCACTCAAAACCTACAAGGATAACTCCAATTGGCATGAGATCTAGAGCTGTAAGCTACTTCCTCTCACAAGAATTAAGATAACCAAGAGGTTGAAGTGAAAGAGCTAATATAGATCTTGTTCCTCCTATTGATAAAAGGGATGATACCCCTATTGAATAATTTTATTTTAGATCATGTCATGTAGAAGCCAGTTAAAATTGTTGCACTATGCATGGAAAGGGTTTGAGAGGTTAGGCATACATAGAATATGGACTATGATCAAGAGCTCTTAGTAAATGCCACCATTGATGGATGGTTTGTATACAAGGTCCTATGGACACAAGCATTGAGGTCAATATATTGATAAGGAATGCATGGGAGAATATGGGTAGGCCAACCTTAAGGCCTTCCCCTCATGTGTTTTTCATGGAAAAAAAATCTAGGATGCAACCAATCATAATTCTATAAGACACTATTGTAGATATTATGGGTGCATAATTTTATGTTGACTTAAAATTGAATGAGTTGGCTGAGCAAGATAAATATCCATCACTCCTAGGTAGGCCATGGTGATACACAAATAATGCTAACATGCACTTCAATAACCACTATATGACCTTTAAAAAAGGCAACGAGAGGGTCATGATCCCCCTCTCAAGTGACGAAGGACCCTATTATGTATAAAGTGTTGATCTTGAAGATGAGATCAACCATCTCTACAACATCATTTCAAAAGGTACCAAAACTATCAACCCCAATGACCAAGGAGTGATTTCTTGGGATGATGGATAGTTAGCCTTAGACACTAATAATTTAGCTTTAAAATAATGGTTTGAAGAAGCTTACAAAACCACTGGTTAGAGGTTCTATGTAGTGAGCACCAAGGTGATAAAACCTATGAGGATTGACTAGGTCTATATCGATCACACTTCGTAAAGAGTTGTCCCTCGCAATAGGAAGAAGGGAAATAGAGTGTTTCACCTAAGCAAAGGTAAACTTCTAGTACTCCCACAATATGAGGGGATCAATCTTATAGAATAATATTCCCATGACCTATAGTCCCACATCCTAAAAAAATTAGATAGGATGAGTGCACTGTGTATAATTTGAAAATAACTACCGCTCATTGGTGGGAAGTGTAGATGTTATGCCCCTAACCTATCACATATATGAGGATAGGTTTAGCTAAATTATGGCTTACTTATCCCTCTTTGATGTTATATCACATTTATCTATGATTTATTTGGGTTAGTAGGTCGGCCTGTGGAGTAACCATGGCCTAGATAGGCTATATATAGGAGGTAGTGGGTAATTGTTTATCATCATATATTGTGAAGTCTGTTCTTATTGAAGCTTGTGGAGGTTGCTCCATCGAAGTGGATTTTATATTATCATATATTCTAATGTATTTTAGTCATATTTGGATATATTTATACTATTCTACTTTATTTTTGAAGTAATTTCATTACAAGTGGTATCAGAGCTGAGATTTGGGCAATCTTGTGGGTGAAACACCAATTTTTTAAATTTTGATATATATAAAAAAAAAATTGAATTTATCTACAATTTTTTTAGTAGAGGTGAGAAATAATAGTATTAATCTTCAATTAAAATTTTAGATCATTTGGATCTATTTTTTAGAATTTATCTCCATTTTAGGTTTTTTCATAAAATTTCTCTACAGTGCACAATTCAAATAATTTTTATGAGTTATTCACATTTTTGGAAATATTATAAATTTTTTTCTAGGGTATGTTCTTTGTATGTTTTTATTTGAGGTTGACATAAGTCAAAAATCACTCGGTCAAAGTTGGGTCAAAAGTGTAAGTCAAGGTCAACATCGTAAAGCCCTTTTATGGCAGGTCCATAAGCTCGGGGCTGAGGAAAGGGTACTGAAAATCTAGGTAAAACTCCTAACAAGGAAGAGATGGAGTTAGAAGGGGGATGTAATATATCCTTTGTACTAGGTTTTTCTGACATAGATCACAAAGTGAGCCAATTTGACTATTGTGTGCAAGGCATTCGAAGTGAGGTGCAAGGCATACAATCTAATATGAAATCCAAACAAGATCGTTTGTTAGATATAATAATGAATTTGAAAAATGATCATTCAAATCATCCACATATCTCTATTGCATAACCCCACTAGGGTGGTTCTCCCAACCAGTCTACTTCAAATCCAACTACATGGCCATAGAGGAACCTATTACCAAAGGTGGATATGCACAAATTTGATGGAAAAGATACACTCAATTAGATCAAACAAATGGAGAATTTTTTTGATCTACATTAGATCCCAAGTGGATAGAAGGTTACCATGTCATCCTCGTATCTTGAACCGAATCAATTCATTTAGTATTTATGGTTGTGTGCTCAAAAGAAAAAGATGACTCTCAATGTCACCTAGTTATTTTTTATAGAGGAGCTACAATTACACTATGGTAATAGTGTGATAGAGAATTACTTTAGCCAACTAGAAAAATTGTGACAAACTGGTTCCATCAAGGATTATATTCATCATTTTTAAAACCTATCCTTATGTGTGGAGATAATTTCTGAGGAGAAATTGAATGACCTATTTTTGGGTGGACTCAAGGACCACATTCAACATGAGGTACGCATGTTTAATCCACTTAAGATTTATTATTCTATTATCATGGCATGCAGAGCCTAGGGAAAATTCCTAGCCAATGAGAAGCAGCCATTCACTCAATTCAAAGATCGTACCATATCAACACCAACATTTCCTCCACCTACCAGATTGACCCCTCGACAAATTGAAGAGAAGAGTGTAAAAGGATTATGTTTTGGTTGTGACAGCAAGTGGAGCAAAGGACATAGATGTGTTGAGAAGAAGTTATTCTACATTGAGGGATCCAATGAAGATAAAGAAGAAGATGATGCTTCCAATGATACTAAAGAAGAGATAGAGGAGGTACCTAAAGATTCCTAACCTATAATCTCTTATCATGAACTTACAGGTATTAGCACTCCACAAACTCTTAAGGTGGTGGGTTTTCTCAAGAAAAAGAAGGTGTCAGTGTTGATTGATTCATGGAGCACACATAACTTCATCAACCATAAGTTGGCCACTCAATTGAACTATTTCATCTACCCAGTACCAAAATTGTAGGTCATGATTACAGATGGTGGCATAATTAATTGTTCAAGAAAATGCCATAGTATTAAGCTTGCTAGGGTGAGTAAAATCTTGAGTCTCCTATGTTTTCTATTCCCATGGGTTGCATAGACATTATTTTGGGAGTCCAATGGCTCACAACCTTGGGTACCATTGAGATGAACTTCCATGAACTATTCATGCACTTTCATTCTGAAGGTAGGAAAATTGAACTACATGGATTACAAGAAAAATATCCACAATTAATTAGTTCACATCAGATGACTAAGATACTAAAAAAGGGGGCAGAGGGAAATATTACATGATTATGTTCCATAAAAGCTCAACTCACATAGGCATCTACACATCCTAATCTACAAATGATTCTTGATGTGGAGGAGCACATTCAACATCAACAAGAGGTTTTGGCTAGTTTGAGAGAGAATTTGGCCTTGACACAAAATAAGATGAAGTAAAAAGTAGATTAACACCGTAGTGAGTAAAATTTTGAGGTGGGTGACTGGGTATTTTTTCATTTGCAGCCTTATAAGCAAATGTCCTTGAAGCAACCTAAAAAGGATAACAAAATTGCTCCTAAGTATTATGGCCCTTGTCAAGTTATGCAAAAAAATGGAAGTGTGGCTTACAATATCAAGTTACCTCAATCATCTCACATACACCTAGTATTTCATGTGTCCTATTTGAAGAAGGTCATTGGACAAAAAGTTTCAACCCAGACAGAGCTCCCAAAACTAGATGAAGAAGGATGAGTCATTTTGGAACTAGAGAAGATCCTCCAAACACGTACTAAAATTTTGAGAACTAGAGAGATTACGAAATATTTGATCAAGTGGAAGAACCAGAGTAGTGAAGATGCAACTTGGGAAGGTGAAGATTTTCTGCAACAACATCTAGTGTTGTTCAACATTGAGGAAAATGTTGGTTTGAAGGGGAAGGGCATGCTACGCCCCTAACCTATTACATATATGAGGATAGGTTGAGCTGAATTTTGGCTTACTTATCCCTCTTTGATGTTATATCACATTTCTCTATGCTTTCTTTTGGTTAGTAGGTCGGCCTATGGAGTAACCATGGCCTAGATAGGCTATATATAGGAGGTAGTGGGTAATTGTTTATCATCATATATTGTGAAGTATGTTCTTATTGAAGCTTGTGGAGGTTTCCCCCTCGAAGTGGCTTGTATATTATCATATATTTTGATATATTTCAATCATATTTGGATATATTTATGCTATTATAATTTATTGTTTAAGTAATTTCGTTATAGTAGAGGTCTAGCTTGGAAAATTGGAAGGATGTAAAAGTATCCATCTATACCAAATTTAGAAAAATCAATGAATACCTAGACATATCTACATAATCTAGTGATTTGGACCCAATATCACATATACCCTTGTACAAACAAACATGGACTGACTGTGGCATAAATTCCCTAAGGAAACTAGGGATGCACACCTTCTACACAACCTTGAAGACATGGGTATAAGCTTGGCATGTGGTCAATGAAATTAACCATGAGATATCTAGTTGGGATTTCTTAATGGAGAAGTTTGTGCACACCTTCCCCTTTTCCTCACATAACTTGGAATTGATTGAGCCATTGTAATTCATTCAAAGGGCACTCCTAACTTTATTTGAGGAGAAATAACTCAATAGTGACTGAGTGATGAAGATACAAATGTTTCAAAAGTGTGAAATTGGGACATCCTTGATAATAAAGAGGAATATTATGCACTAAGTGGATAATAGTGCCCCTAAAGAGGAAGACCCTACTCATCTCCATATTAAAACAAATAAAGGGAGTAGGAAAGTTGAGGACACACATTAGGAGATAAATGAGCCCTACTACATGCCACTCAAGACTACCTAGGTTAATATAATTATGGAAGGAGGACCAAAGGTGGCTACTCTTAGTGCATATTACTTTGACATAAAGTTGGCAAGAATTATGGATCTCTTGAAGGAGTTTCAATATTTTTTATATGAAATTACCAAGACATGAAGGGTACCCACCCACCCCTTATAAAAATGAGTTAAAATAGAGTGGATGACATACAACCTATCAAAAATCAACCCTATTGAATGAAACCTAATCTTTGTGCTAAGGTTAAAATGGAGATTGATGGTATGTTGAGTATAGGAGTAATCTACCTAATGCAAGAGTCAAAATGGGTGAACCCCATGGTGATTATAATTAATAAAAATGGGCACATCTAAATTTGTGTTGATTATTGAATGTTAATTACCACTTACATCATTGACCCCTTCCTAACTCCATTTACTGATGAAGTCCTAGATGGAGTTTTAGGCTATAAAATTTATACTTTCAATGATGGTTTCTCTGGATACCATCAAATCCAAATTGAAGAGGAGGATAGGCCTAAAACAAACTTTGAAATATAATGGGGTTATTTTACCTATAATGTGATGCCCTTTGGGCTCAAGAATATGCCAGCCATATTCTCAAGAGTAGTCATCACTATATTTAAGTATTTTATCCATGCATTCCTCCATATTTACCTTGATGATTGGACTATGTATGGGCTCATGAGAGACCATTATGATAAATTTCACCTCATGTTTGAGAGGTGCCAATAGCTACATATATCCTTGAACCTTAAGAAGTTCATCATCATGACACTATTTGGAACCTTTCTTGGCCACATCATCTATAAAGATGGTCTACTCATTGACCCCATGAAGATTGCTCTAATTCTATAGCTCTAAACCCCTTCCATGTAGAGAGATATTTGTGCCTTTCTTGGCCATTATGGCTATTATGGAAAGTTTATAAGGATATATACAAGGATCACAACATTTTTAGAGGAGTTATTGTGCAAATATGACCCATTATACTAGGTTGCAATACAATAAGATGCCTTTGAAAATCTGAATATCAAGTTGTCTAGCACACCTATCCTTTAGTTTCTTAACTATATAAATCCATTCCACATCCATGTTGATACATAGGGATCTATAGTTGGTGTCATTCTACAAAAACTTAATGAAGGTAATATGGATCATCTTATCTCCTTTGTAAGTCACAAATCAACCTTGTTAGAGAAAAATTGCATAGCTACTAAGAATGAGGTGTTGGCCATGGTCTACACCCTCCAAAAATTTAGGTAATACTTTTTGGTGACCCCATTAATATTTTTCATTTATCATGAGGAACTTAAGTACCTTGTAAATAAGCCTATTATTCATGATTGCATTTGTATATGGATACTTTTGTTTCAAGAATTCTAGTTCTTAGTTGTGGTGAAATATGGGAAGTAAAACTTGAGACTAGACCATTTGTCCCACATCAAATCTAGAAATTAAATAGAACCCATTAAATATGACATTCCAAACATGAAACTCTATAGAGTTTATCATGTTCCTAAAGACTTGTTAGACATATCCAGATTTTTAATGTCTAAGTTTTCACCCTAGACTATGATAACCAAATAGAAGAAGTAGATTTCCATTCATGTTTCGCCCTTTCATATCATTAGTGGGGGGATATATAAATTAAATTGAGATTAAATCCTACACTGATTCTAAATGAGGTGCATGAGGGGATCATAGGAGGTCATTATACTAGAGACACAATGCCATGTAAAGTCTTGTGATTAGGCTTGTAGTGGCCAAACCTATTCCAATATTCAAAGGATTGTGATAAGGCATGTCAATTATACTAGCACATAAAGAAGCCAAACTAATGGGATGAGATTCCTCTCATTCCCATTCTTGCCTAGGTGCCACTTGATAAATGGGTTATTGATTTTGTTGGGTCAATCACTCTTATAATAAGGTGTACATGCGTAAGGTATATTTTGGTGGGCACTAATTATTTCATAAAGTGGGCCAAGGTAGTGCCTACTAAAAAGTACACTACTACCACTACTACATGATTCATATGGGATAACTTAAAAAGTCACTATAGGTGCCCACTTAGTTGAACTAGCAATGGAGGAACACACTTATTGAATGAAACTATGAAAATCGTGTTAACTAAGTACATGGTGGTATATCACAAGACCACCCCAATAATCCCCAATAAAATGGCATAGCTAAAGCATTCAACAAGATATTTGGAATGTGCCTCATAAAAATATGCAATGTTGGTCACAAAGATTGGGATGATTAAGTGGCAATAGTTCTATGGGCATAACATACAACCTACAAGTGCCTAAATAAGGATACACCTTTCCAACTAGTGTTTGGCATAGAGGTGATTCTACTAATGGAGTTTTTAGTTCCATCATTATGAATTACATGAATTAGTCATTTGGATGACCAATAATCATTAAGTTAAAGGCTAGAGGACATGGAGCACTTGGATGAAGTACATGCCCATGTAAGGTGGATCTAATAAATAGAGAAGGCATGCTAGAAGTTGTGGCATGATAGGCATATTCAATGCAAGGTAATAACTAAAAGAGCATTGGTTTTTATTTATGACTCTAATTACCTTAAGAACCCAAGAAAACTATAAATTAGGTTGATGGGTCTATATGTTATTCACAACATGTTGAAAATTAGTGCATGTAAGTTATACACATTGTCAGGTGAAATGTTCCCTAGGCATTTCAATGGCAATAAATTGAAGTTGTATAAGCAATAATATGGTGCTAGTGCCTTCAAACACCTTCTCAATCATAAGTTGGTTGTGTTGTACTGACTTGAATGATGTTTGGTGCAAGCCAAACATTTCCTTTTATTTTTTTATTTTTATTATTATAGAGTGAATAAGTGGTAATTTCAAGCCCTAGATGAAATATTTTAGTGTTGTTATGCATAACTCCTTTCAGGTGAATTGAGCATGGATGATTTCTGAAGTTCCTAAGGCTAGATACCTAAGTTTTTGGGTGCATGTAAGTTTATATACTTTAATAATATGAGTACCAATTAGAAAAGAGAGGTGCGTAGGTTGTAAATGCATAGGAGGTAGAAAGAAGATGCACTCTATGATTATACACAAGAGATTAAAAGTTGAGTGAAGCACTAGAGGGCCAACATGAATGATTTTTATGGTGTAGGACAAGCCAAGGTATAGAGATAAAAGTGCATAAAAATAAACCAATATAGGAAATTGCACTTGAAATGAAAACACAATAGGAAAAGAAAATGGAACTATAGAGGCTGAATCACATGATGTGAGGATCTATGCCCATGTTGCCATAAGGAAGGTGAAAAGTCATGCTAAGTGAATAAAGTTTAGGAGAAAGATCATCAAGACAAATTATCATCCACCTAAAGTGAGGTGGGAAGTGATTGTTTAAACTATACATCATTTCACCAAAAATAGTGTTAAGATAATTTATTGAGGTGATGGAAGAGGCATAAATACCCATATTGAATGTGTGTGTGGTAGAAGTTTTTTGTAGATTTCATGGGTTTTAAAGAATTATAATAAATCAAGGTGCCACCATGCCATTAATAACTTTCAATTAATAAGGTAGTTGAATTTAAGGGTATAAAATAATAAATGGATGATTAGTTTAGGTTACAAACCTCAAGTTAATTTACACCCAAAAATACAAAATAGTGAACCAAAGTTGAACCAGTAAACCAGATTCAAAGCAAAAAATGCTACTATAGTGATACCTTAACTACCCACATATGTCAAAAGTGAATGATTTAATAGAGAGAGGAATGGCATTCCCTTTGAGATTGGCATAGAGAAGTGTAGGGCACAAAATATGTAAGAACCAAACAACAAATTGGAGTAACTCTAAGGCCACCATTAACAGTAAGTAAAGCTCGAAAGGCAAAGTCAAATTCATAGATCTCATAATTGTGAGGAGCACCAATAAAAATTATAGTCTTCAGTAAAGTAAATAGACCATGATTCAACACCATTCAATTCAGAATGGGGAAGAAATGCATGAGTATTATCCCACCATAGGTATAGAAGGATGCTAAGAGGGTACAAATGATAGAATAAGTAACCATGGTAGAGAGGAAAGTGCAGCCAATAGAGGAAGTTAACATCATTGAGGTTGATGAAAAGGCATTTGAAAAAATGTCCTATTAGGAGATGTAGTATCCTAAGGAGGTCTTGGTAAGAGAGAGATGGGCATCTTTCATGCACGCCTACTGGATCAAATAATATAACCACCACACCTCAAGTAATGTGCAAGATCTAACATAAGACTGGGTGGTTTATATGATGGCCAAGAATGAATCAATCATAGTATTATTTGATGTCTCCATATGAGACAAACTTATAACCATCGACATAACTCAACTCTATGAGTTTTTATGTTTTAGGAAGCTAGAGGAACTTATGTAGTTATTACTCTCACACATATATGAGAATTACTTCTACTTTATGGGGAGGTGTATGTAGTTGTTAGCTAGTCTCATCGGTAGAATCAATGGGATCCTAAAATCTAGCACAGACATCCACCAGATGATGGTAGATGATGCTAAAATTGAAAGGGTTAGAAAAATCCTAGGGTACTACAAGGGAAATTTTCCATTCAAAATCAAAAACATCAAATACCCTAGAATAAGGGTAGTTATATGCCTCATGAGCTTGAAATTATGCCTTAGTGGTTAATGGATAGACATCAAAAAGGACTACATGTGCATCACCCACCACATGGCATAGAGGGTGAAGTTTAATATATCAAAGTTCATTGTAGAGGAAATGGTGAAGAACATGCTTGAGTGTCATATAGTGTGAGAGACCTTCTAGTGGGGCTCTATGTTAATTTTAATTGTAATGGAAGAGATTGGCATGCCTAATGGTGATGAGGACAACCTTTGGGTCTTTCCAAAACATAAGGACTCCCTAGCACTAAGGTACCAAAACTTCACCTACCCACTCCTCACCTTCTCCTAAAAGTACAAGACCAAATTAATGGGGTGATGCATCTAGTATATCAAATCATTAAGGGAGGAATGTTTCATCTTAAAAGAGCTTCCTTAGAATATGTTTGGAATGACATCCTTCTCCATTATGAATCACTTATGTGTAGTTTCTCTAGGACTCATAGAGGGAAACTGATCTAGATGACTGAATCTCCCCTATACATTCTCATCCAAATACTTTAAGGATATGCTTATAAGAATACCTAATATGTAGTAGCTAGACATCTTGATGAAAATCATGGATTTAGAATGAAGCAATTTGTGGCACTAATACATGTGCTTAGGAGGGAATATAACCAAGTATGAGGAGAATGAATTTAATCACACTAATATACATCCCCTTTAAAAAGAAGTCATACTCAAGCACATCCACATGCTATACTATGAGATGAAGATGAGAAATAAGGGCATGATCATAGAGAAAGATGATGGCCTCCCCTTCTAGATCAATGATGAAGGTAATTGAGCACTAGTAGTATAGAAGAAGTCTCCCCGAAAGAAAAAGGGGGAGATACTTGAGGAGATGCAGGAGGGAATTAGATTTAAGATCATCTCTAGTGATGAATCCACTCCCTCTATACTGAATAATAAATGCATGGACTTCACACCAGGGATTGATTTTCCTAAGTAAAAGGAGAAGAAAAATAAGTCAAAGGGCCAAGTTGAAATACCCATAATAACCTTGGAGGAGATGGAGGCACAAGAAGTGTATGAGTAATTAGAAGTGAAAGAGGCACATGAAGAGATGGAAGAGGAAGGAGGGACAAAATTTTACATCATATATGAAAAAGAAATAAAAGAAGAGCCCAGTGCCAAATAAGTTTAGGAGGCCATCCAAGGTAACACTATCATTGTGTTTAGAGAGGTAAAAAATCCACCTAATGCCTCATTTAAAGATCCATCCACATATACTTCACTAATTAAGGATAAAAATAGAAGTTAGTAGAATAAAATGGAACTCAAAAAACAATAAATAGATATAGCATTGGTGCTAGAGGAAAAAAGAGAGGCCATGAAGGCATCTGGTGTGACCCAAGAAGAGATTGACAAGGTGGAGGCTAAGGAAATAAGGGTTGAGGAAGAAAATACCTTAGAAATAATAAATAATAATAAGGTATATAAAAATAATTCCCATGAGGAAAGGACCAAGAAATAAAATAATATTGTCACAAGTGTGAAACTAATAGAGGACAAATTAGCAAAGCTGCCTATATCCCCTACTAGCATAGTACAAGAAGTTACACCATAGGCATGCCAAAGTAGTGATGGCATGCCTAGAGAAAATGAAGGTGATAATAGTGCATTGAAAGGGTAAATGGAGAACAATGAATAAACATAGTAGAAGTAGGAGGGAAAATATGGCACCAAGGTTGATCTGGGCAACGATTCAGGTGACAATTCGGGTGACAGTTCCACCCCAATTGATGATGGAACTTCTGGGAGCCATAAATTTTTCACCATATTTCTAATTAACTTTCCATTTAAACCATTGGAAAGATAAGAATGAGAAGAAAATTGTGAGATGGCATGGATCTCAGCTAAATGAAGTTTGACACCCAAAAATCCAATGGAAGTGCCCTAAATTTCAATTTTATTAGTACAGTCTAAAAATAGTAAGTTTATAAAAATAGTAATTCCTTGAATTATGTATTGTTTTGAATTGTGGAAATCAAACCACTTAATATCCCTCAAGATTGGTGACCTTCCACATCCTCCCCCTACTTTCAAAATGTGTATAAATGAATATGTAACCCAAAATGGAAAATCAAACATCTCTTCCCAGAGATAAACATATAGTTGTATTGTGATCTTGAGTAATAAAACATCTCTTCTCAGAGAATTCATTATTACTATGTTATTTCTATCTTTTTGAAATATTTATCAACCAAAACTAATAATTTTTGGATCAAAGGTAGAAGAATAAATAGACTAAGGGGATAAGTCTAAGGAAGAACCCCTATTGGAATAAGAGGAAGGAACCTCATAGGAATGAGAATAGATAGAGTTTGCCATCACTAAGGAAGAAGGATTAAAATGAAGCTTAAGAGAAAAGGTGAAAAATGGGTGGAATAATTAATATTACTATATTTTTGAGTGCATGCCTCTTAGAGATTCCATAATAAGAACATGTTACAACTTTAATTCACCTTTTATAGTTATATATATGAGCCTCATTTCAAGGTGTCATGCAAATCCATACTAGGCATGGAAGAACCAAAATAAGGGAATGATTCCCTTCTTATAAACCCCCATGAAATGAACCCAATCAGGTCAGCCAATGCACTCATTTGTATGGCCTTCGAAGTAGTATGTAAGAACATCATCAATGATGTTAGAGATTCAAGATGGAAGAAGATCATTATAAAATCAGAAGAGGAAGTAAAAGCCATGAAATTAAAATTACAATAATTGGATAAACATGTAAAGTAAATTGAGACATCCCTCTTGAATTGTTTTGACACTTTGAACTTCTCAGAGGTTGACAAGGTGTGTGCTTTAATGGATCAAATGCTCTCAAGGTTTAAGCCAGAGTTGGCACTAAAAGAAGAGGAGGACCCATAAACCAAAATAAATAAAGAGATAGATAAAAATATTTAATAGGTGGAATAACTCTTCATGAAAATTCAAGAGGGTGAAAATGCTACTGATGCCATCTTCCATAACTTCTCCAACTAAGTGTCAGTCATAGACATGCACCTCAAAAATACAAAGGGGGAGAAGTAGGACTTGATGGTGTAGGTATACATATTTATCGAATCAAATCATATCCAAAATAATGGGAAAGCTCAATAACTTAAAAACTAAAATCAAAGAATAGGAACAAATCCTGAAAGCATTATTCCATGCCTTACAAACCAAGGTTTACAAACAAGGAGAAATCTTAGACATAGGAGTGAAAAAATCTAAGGCAAACCTTGAAGCCTTCCAGAAGGAGTTAGATAATATGTATGTAATCATGCTCAGTTCCAATTCAACAAAGATAAACAACATAATTAAATAACTCAAGCTCACCATTAAGGGATTCAAGAACTTTAATGCTTAACTAAAGGAGAGATGCTAGAGTTTTGCACATTAAGAAAATTGAAAGACTAGTCTGAGGGTAGAATAACATTTTTTTATGGGGTAAATGTTGGGACCATTTTTGGTTAAGTATGTATCCATATAAACTAAGTAGATATCTCAATTTGAGGCAATCATTTTCAATGATTTCTATTTTATCACCTTTTACATTAGCTATAGGAATATTCACAAATCGTACACTAGTTGGTAGTCATTTACTTAGAACCCAAGTTTTTTAGGGAATCTTCATAAGTGGCTAGACATGGTGATTGGAGCACAAAGGGCATGAGGTGATGTATTGAAAAAAATGATCTACCAAAGTTCCATCTCAGCACTCAGTGTATGCCCTCTACCTTGGCACAAAGATGTTACTTAGTGTTATAAATCTAATCCTGAACTAGTATGCAAGGGACATGACTTTAAAATAATGAATCTGTATAGAATTGTTTCTAAACATATCAAATCAACCACCATTTAAACATAGGATTATCATGAATACCTTGGAGGTTCAATTTTGTAGTGCCCAAGATCACCTATGAGCCCCTAGGCCTTTGGTAGCTTTAAATGATCATTTTATCTATTCCATTTACTATGTACTCTATTTATGTGAACAATGTTTAATGAATAATGGAATTGCACTTAAATGAGTATTGATATAATATAAATGGTTATTGTAGTGTTTATTGATTGTATAATGTTTATAATAGTGGTAATGCTTAGATTTAATATATGAATGTTAAGTTCCAACAAGATTTTAGTCCATATTGTTAATGGCATCTCTATGTAAGTGATGACATTATCATATTGTATGGGAATATCCTAAGTTTAGGAAGGATCTCATACCATTGATGATATATGTGCCTAAAGCACTAGCCTAAGCATGAACCCTTAATGTAAATTAATTCCCTTGACCCATCTTAGCATTGAATAACACTAATACTAGTAAGACAAAATATTACACCTTTGAGATCATAGAATCAACATACTATAGGTTTTCACTCATATGACCAATACAAGTTCCCTAAATAGGATTTGTGCCTACAAATAGTTAGACTCCACCTAAAATGGCTTATACCAATGAACTTACCAATATCATTACTTCAATGACCAAATCCCTTGAAGAATGAGTTGTGTCATGGCATGAATAGCCCAATAAGGGCCCCAATTATTTATTTGGTGTGATTTAGGTTATTACATAAGGTTTGCACATTAAGTGAATTGATTTTAGTGCAGTTGAGTGATAAATGTTGAGTGCTACAAGATTAGTCTAGGTTTTCACCTAGTTGTAACAATTTTATAACTAACGTGGAAATCCAGATAAGCACTTGACAAAGTAAATAACTTAAAAAAAAACTAAATTATATAAAATAGTAACAATTCATTCTAAACCCATTACACATTTCCATTTAGAGACATATATGCCAAGAGTTGTAAACACTAATTGTGTCTTCTTGGATGAGGTGATAGAAACTAGTGGATTGGAATTGACTCACCTTTAGATGGAATTATATATCTTTTCCTTGATTAATGGGACTCAAACTTACATGATCATGATCCTTACAATATAATTGAGGAGGAGGGACTTAGTGTTTATAGCCTCCATGAGAATGATGCACTAATTCTAACCATGGTGAAGGATGATAAATATAGTAAAGGTCTATGGTAGTTATAATTAGATGGATCAAGGAAAAAGCATGGTACTAGGACTATAATTATGTTTATTTCTCTATAAAATCAAAGGTATTTCTCCTCAATTAATTTTTTATTTGGTTTATTAAATAATGTTTTAGAGTATGAGGCATTAGTTCACAGTTTTCAATGGGCTAAGAAGATAAAAATCAACACCTTGTAAGTTTTTAGTTATAGTGAACTTATAGTTCACCAAATAAGATGTATTAATGTATGAAAAAACACATTTCTTATATCCTATAATCATAGGGTGTGGGACTTACTTGAGGATTTTCAAGCTTTTAATATTTAGGTAATACCAAGAGATGATAATAAACATGTAGATAGGTTGGCTGCCATAGGGGCTCAATTTAGTATCCTAGCTGATATTAAAAATGATAAAATTTAGTCACACATTAAGGTGGTTGTGAATCCTTACATTCTATATAACCATGAGAATTGGTAGGTATTTGAGGATGATAATCAAGAAGAGGTTGAGTTCTCCTCTAGGAATCAGTCAAAGTTGTTGCAATAGTATGGTGATCATATTGTGTAACTAAAAAAAAAAAAATTCCCAGAGTATTGGTCACACTTTATAATGTATTTAGTGGTGATGAGGAATTTAGGAAAGAAAAATCATCTTTGTCAACTAAAGAAGAACACTATGCCAATGTGGAGATTACAACTGGTAAGAACTTGAAATTGGGTAAGGTATGCACTCCTTCATATAAGGAATATTTCATTGAATTATGTAAAATTTTTTCTAATGTTTTTTCATGTAAATATAGTGATCGAAATGGATTTGACCCAAGTCTAGCTCAACACACCATTAAGATAGAGGTTAAAACCAAACTAGTGAGACAAAGGAAAAGGCCTATAAATCCAAAACTCAAAGCTTTGATGAGAGATGAGATTCATAATCTCATAGAGCCAACCATTATATTCCCAATTAAGCACTCAAATTTAGTAGTAAACCTTGTTCCATTATGGAATAATAATGGTGAGATTAGACTATGTGTTGACTTCCAATAATTGAACAAGGCTTCCCTTAAATATAACTATCCATTGGCATCCAAAGAACAAATTTTGTAGTTGGTTTTAGGTTTAAAGAGGTTATCTTCATAAGATATATATAGTGGCTATAATAATATCTTGGTTAAGGAAGAGGACTAATGCAGAACATCTTCACTACAAAGTGGGGGACCTTTGTATATAGAAAGATGTCATTCAGTTTATAAAATGCTATAGAATCCTTTCATAGGGCCATGGATATGGAATTTCAAGGTATTATTAATATTTTTTTACTTGTCTATTTAGATGGCATAACCATTTTTTCAAAAAGTGAAAGTGAGCACATGCTCCACTTCAAACAAGTGTTCAAAAGGTGTAGGCAATTTGGGGTGTCTCTCAATCCCAAAAAATGTATCTTCTCGGTTCATGAAGGTAAGACTTTTGTGCATGTGGTTTCAAATTATGACTTAATTATAGATCCTAGAATAATATATTAAATTATTTCTCTTTCCTTTCCTAAGAAAAAAAAATACCATACAAATCTTATTAGTGAAAACCAATTTTATAAGAAGATATATTTCATATTTTGTCACTTTAGCTAAGGCACTTACGACGATGCTAAAAAAGAATCAGAGTTTAAGCTAGTCCAAGGAAGGAATGAAGAGATTTTAAGAGATAAATAGATCCATAGCTAGTGATCCTACCCTCATAAATTTTTATTTCACAAAAGACTCCATCTTGTATGCCTATGCTAACATGGACACCATTTTGGGTATTATTATGCAACAAAATCATGAGGCCTTAGAGTAGATAATAGTGTTCTTTAGTAAAGGCTTGAAGGAGTATGAAATGAGGTATTATTTTGTTGAAAAAAATGTACTCTTATTAATCACATATTTGAACAAGTTTATATACTTGTTATCTAATAATAAGATACACCTAATGGTTTCCCATCCAAGTATTAAGGAGTTCCTCTTGAACAAAGATATAAATGAGAATATATCTGATTTGATTAATGAAGGTAAAGTATTATGATATGGAAATAAATGTCAAAAAATTTATTATAGGTAAATGAATTTATGATCACTTAGCCCAAAACTTGCAAGAGGCTAATGAAGTGGGTTTAGTGTCAAATGATGAAGTTACAACTAACAATATGTCACCTTCTAGCTAGTTTCATGACTTGGAAAGATATCTCTAGGATGGTTATTATCCTTCTCATTTAAGTGCTTCAAAAATAAGATATTTTAGATTACAATCCATTCCATTTCTTCTTGTTGATGGTGTTATTTTCAAGAAAGACATCAATGGTATGTTACTAAGGTGTATAGATCCAAGCCAAACATAAAAGGCTACTTGAAGAGTTCCATGATGGACATGGTGGAGGACATTTCTTAGCAAGGACTATATCCCTTAATATCATAAGATGTGGGTACTATTGGCCAAGTATATTTGGTGATTGTCATGCATGGATTAAGAAATACAAATAGTGTGTTATGTTTATAGGGAAAGTGAAACTTTCATCCTTACCTCTCAAACCAATTGCAGTGGACTATCCCTTTGTCTAATGGGGATTGGAATTTATTAGCCTCATCAATCCTCCTTCAATCTTAGGACATAATTAGATCCTTACTTCTATGGATTACTTCACAAGATTGATAGAGGTAGTAGAATTGAAAGAGACAAATGAATCCAATGTTCTAGATTTTTATAAAGGATTGCTTACTAGGTTTGGGGTTCCTTCAATCATCATTTCAAACAATACCATGTTTTTTATGGGAATTAGGGAACAAGGATCAGCCAATGGGTTGTTCAATATGGTGTTTACCTCAGTACTTTGTCAAACTACTATCCACAAGGTAATGGCCTTATTGTGTCCATAAATAATAACCTGCTAAAGATAATAAGGACTATTGAAGAGAATCAGAGTTCATGGAATTTAAAGTTAAAGTCATCTCTATGGGCTAATAGGATCACATAAAAAATATCAATAGCCAACTCTCCAAACAAGTTGGTATATGGTCAGGAAGCAAGGTTACCCATTTCTCTTGAGTTTCTTACTTTTGAACTAATGAATCATCTTGGGTTGTTAGAGAATGAACCAATGGAGATCAATTATGATATGCTACATGGATGGTGAGGAGATTTCAATCCCAATTAATGGGATACATATGAAACACTACTATTGAGAGTTAAGTTCCTTGTACATATTTTTTTTGTTTATTTCCTCTAAATTTTGTCCTATCAAATTATTTTATTTATTTTTTGTCTCAAATAAGTACTTCATTTGCCCATTTGTGTTATTAGTTAGTTTCCCATGTTTTATGTGTTTCCTTCTTGTTTTGGAGGAATAAGTGTTTTTATTTCGAGTCAAAAATGTACTTGCAATAATGAATCATATTTTTCACTATTTTATGAGTCCAAAAGTCTTGTAAATTGTCTATTTCTCAAGCATAGTAGGCATGCTTCCCAGTTCAGCTACCAAAATGTTAACAATTTTCACCTCACAGGTCAAATTGTTACTCCTATCATTTGAAACTTTTCATGTCATTCCAGTTTATCATTTTGGTTATTAGGTTAGTCTTGAAAATTCCTTAAATTAATCATTACAAGTCATTATTATTAATTCTTAGGTTTTATTAGGTGAGTTAAGGTTTTATCCTTCATTTATCTTGTGTTTATCTAGTCATTTTTGGCCTTTTCAAGCCAGTTTTATTGGTGAGAAGAGTCTATAGTTTCTTTATGAGTGTCATATCATGTTTTGAGGTCATTTTATGCCTCATTTTAATTAGGTTGATCACATTTTGGACTAACTTCATGACTCATTTTCATGCATTTTTGGCCATCTTGTGACCTCTAGAGAATATTTTTATGATATAGAATCATGAATAAGCTCAATTGAATATTTATTTACCTTATCAAACACTTTATAGACTCAATATCACATTTGAAAACATTTCAATCAAATCTCCTTAGTGAATTTAGCTTTTTTAGTGCAAAAATAGGCCTTTTTGAGGCATTCATATTTGGTTTTTAGAGGATTTTTGTGATAAAATGATCCTATATTATTAGGTCATCATATGGTCATATAAGTGGTTTTAAGGAATTTTTAGGTGAAAAAATGACAAAAATCCACTTTGCTCCTATATCGACCTTCTTGGTAATTTTAGAAGGGTAGTTTTCAAGTGCTCAGTACAGAGAGAGGAGAGAGAGTTAGGAGATGAAACTTTGGCCATTTTTATGGGTCCAATCAATATTGAAATTATTGTCATTTTTTTTGTATTGGTGGCCTAATATTTATTAACAATCTCTAAGATTTATATCAAGTCACCATAGCCTATGCATCTAAGAGGGGTCTATTCTCATACCTATTTCTCAAGCTCAAAAATAAATGGAGAGTAATGGTTTTTAGAGATGATTTTATATGTCATTAATATTATTTCCATATTTTTTTCATATGATAACTCCTTCCAATAAATTATATATATCATAAAACCATGTTTCTTTCATTATCTTTGTGAGTGGTCTCTTAGGTCAAGTTTGGAGAAAAATCTGAGTTATTAAGCAAATTTTTCATCTTCAGAGGATATAAATTAAATATATAATTCATTTCACTCCTCATTAATCAAGGGTTCATAGATATCCATTCTGAGTATATCTCCTTTGAGAGAGTTTAAGTTGAGTTGATCTCTTTAACAAGGTACAAATATATTTGTTTATCTTGATTTTAATGTTCAATAGGTTATGAGGTGATGTTGGATTACATTAACTACATCAAAAATTCTATCAGAGAGTAAGGTAAAGAATTTAATATCAATTAATTAAGTTACTATGTAACTTGGCTCATTCATAATCTACACCTATAGCAATGCTATACTTGAAGGTCAGATAGCAGGGTTGAGTGTTGGTTTGGATGTAGTAGGAAATACTTACAAGAATGTACACACTTGAGAGGAAAATTGAAGTGATAGGCGGTATGGAATGTATTGTTAAATTATAATGAATTTTTGGTTCATAATCAAGGTGCCAAATGAGGACACACAGGTTAGTGTATCAAGAAAGGAGAAAAGAAGGTTCAATGAAGTCAATGGAAGGCATATAAATATGTTAAGGTGATATAGTTGGAAATGGCATAAGTAACATTTTTAATTTATATAAATATTTATTTAATTATTGAGACCATGATATATATAACTACACTTAACATTCCAAATACACTTCATAATTTAGAAATAGGCACTTACAACTGTGTATAAGGACAATAGTGGTTTGATTGTGGTGATATTGGGATGTTGAGACTAATACTCCAAGTTGACATGAAGTACCTGAGGTTTATGAGGATAAAAAATTATTCAAAATATGATCAAAAGTCTCTATGTTTCACAATATTAAACCCCCATTATGGTAACCTATAGTTAATAATTTACACCTACAAGCCTACAACATTGGTGTGCACCTATAGGTGCCCTAAAGGAGGCTAATCACATGGAGACAAAGCATTAGTTTGGTTTGAATTCACTTATGGTTAAAAGTTTTAATTTTAAGAGGTTGAGAATGTCTAATATGAACCATAATCCTATACAAAATACACACTACCCATATCTATATTCACTACTCTGTGTGTTGAAATGTCCACCTATAGGTGGCTCTCTCAGAAATCTAAAGTATTGCATAAAGAGTTGAAACATATATGGAGCCTTCATAGAGATTGAAAGGATAGGAAATTTCATAATAATCATATTTGAGGCTATATATTTATAGTTATACTTGGTTCATAACTCATGATTTAAAGAACTAAGTTTAGAGACAAATAACCTTAAAAACTCTAAAAACATGGCCCAGTCCAATGTTGATGTTGTTATATGATGAGAAAACATGGAACCTAGAAGAGTTTGGATGATTACATCATGTATTCCTTATATATGGGTAATACCTTTATAAGGTAAGTAGGTATTTTATTAAAATAGTTGATGTAGATAGAGCTTCTATTGTTGTAATTTTTACATTACCATTTTTCAGTGTTTTCTATAGGATTTTGAACTCCCAATTGACTTTGCATCCCAAAGTGGCAGTGTAAGAGCATATCACCATATTAAGTGATTATATTGAATAAAATGGCACAAAAGTTATTAGATTTAATTTAATAAGAGTTTAAATTCAAATTTATGACCTACATCACCACTTACAAGTACCTTGCCCACAAGAATCTTACCTACAGTTGATTGTAGGTACCTACTTACAAGTCCATAGACGAACCTTGGTATTTAGGTCTATAAACACAAATATATATATGTTGGAGTTGTTTCAAATACATAAAAGATATAATATACCATGTAACACATGATTAAAATGGTGAAATTAAATCTACATATGTCTTATTGATCTAAGCATGGTCACCTAAAACAACTATAGTGTGATAATGCATTAGTATTTGATAGTTTGGTTTTATCATGGTATTTTGGGAATGAAATATATGAAAATATATTTAAAAATTACATATATTGTTTAAATTTAAACATATGGTTAGAAACAAGGCTCAACTATGTAATATAAACCTAGAAGTATACTTTTGGATCAAATAACATAGTCATAGTTGACTGTCGGTTAGGCCTATTCAAATGAGTGGTCTACATTGAGAGTTTGGAAAGAGAGGGATGAATTTTAACATGAAAAATGGATTATTTAAAGTGATATACATCACATTATATTCTAAATATATGGAAAATAGGGCATGAATGGGCTATAATAGATAGCTTGTAGTTAGTACACTAAGCCTACACAAAGTGAATGTCTCATGAGTTTACATTAGGTTTTGGGGTATTTAGAGGTGATAGGAGTTTTAATAAACATTTAAAATGAGTAAAAAATGTTCATATCACTCATTTTAACCCATTATGAATTCATTTTTTCTAGGTGAATATGGTAAGTGCCCTTTATTCTATCTTAGACAAAGTGCACTCCCAAATGCACAAAACCCTCCAGACTTAATAAGATTTGATGAGAAAGTGATTTTGGGAGTGTTATTGCATTTCAATTATATTTTATTAGTTTTTTTAGCCATAATAAATCATTATTAAATTCTCATAAAGGTTATAAACTAAACAAATTATCCCAATCCTACAAGTATGTAGTCAAGCTCTATTAGGCCTAGTTTAGGTCTAATGCCTAAGAGGGGGTCATTTCCATTTATAAAACTAAATAAGAAATAAAAATAATTGTAACATGTTAATAATATTATATTATGTGTTTTATAACCTTCAATTTTTATTGGAAGACACATATAATCCATTTCTTGGCTTAAGGTCATAATAGGGTACATAAAAATGCTTTGGAGGACTCAAAAGGCCAAGTTTAGAAGCTCAAAATAGAATGGACGGCTATCATGGGACCTAAATTATATGGGTTATGTTGGATAGTTTATTTAACTTTAATTAATGGGTAATTTTTTTGAGGATTGTATGTCACAATGTAATGAACAATCTTTAAAGGCTAAAACCACCTAAAACCCCAGTTTGGATCAGTTTGGAAATATTGACTTGGAAACCACCTAAAATGAAATATTTTTCTCCTAAAAAATATTTTATGTTGTATTAAACTCTTATAAGGTCCTCGACACTATTTTTTTATATACCTTCATTTGTATGGATAGTACAAAAGCAATACTTTTTCTTATTTTTGAGCTAAAATAGGGGTTTTGAAGCATGTGGAGAGATGCCAATAAATAGGGGAGGTATATTGAGACTTTTTCTACCTATTAAAGGTAAAAAATATATATTATATCAATCTAATATTCCAAAAACTTTAAAGTATTTTAGGCTATTAAAAAAATGCTTCGAAAAAGCAAGCTTGGCAATGGCCATTTCAAGGTTCTTATACCTCCACAGTGTTTCAGACCACCAAAATTGACATGAATAATTATGATATCATTTTTAAATTTAATACATTTTTTTTTGTTATTTTCACATGTGTGGGGGGTCTTAGGACACATATTTTCACCTTTTAGGCCTAGGAGGGCTAATTAGGCCTAATTTGGCTTAAAGAATGTGCTAGAAAAGATACCTACACTTGGAGTTTGGCCACCAAATTTTTTGATGAGATGTAATGGGATAGATGGTGTATTAAAATTTTATAATTTTCCCAATATCATCTCTATATTCTCCTAGAGAAGGATATTTACTTGAAAAAAGGCTATAAAAAATTGAGAATAAATGCATAGTTTCAGTGTAAAATTAGGACTTTTGAGTGATTTAAGGATAAATTTTCCTTATTATAGGTTTCTTATGCTCTTAATAATTCATAAATGGAATATATATTCAAACTTGAATAAAATCCAACTTTTGCCTTCTATGCCTAGTAGAAAATGAGAGATTTGATGGACTTGAGGACTAAATCAATGCATATGACTCCTCATAAGGAATTAAAAATATGATACATGAGATGATGCACCAAATTTTTAGTTATAATAATTCATGAGATAATATCAAATGAATAAAAATATGTGTCAAGGGGTTTCCTAACCCAAATATGACTCTCTTTCTTTCCTATGCCCACTTAGAAGATAAAATCAAATTCCCTTGAGGAAGTCTCCCAAAAACTTGTGCCAAGTGTTTAAAAATAATTCGTGAGAATAAATAAGGGTTAAAATAATAAATTTAATCTACTTTAATTCCCTCTTTCATGAAGGAAGACACATTCACCAAGAAGACATAAAAGCTAAAATCTAGGGGTTGTAGCAAGAATCTAGGCACTCTCCAAGTGGTCTAGGCTTGAATAACCATTATGACAAAGTTAAAAAGTCCTAAAAACATTTTAAACTCTCTATTACATTCCAAATTATGGATTATTAATGTTTTATAGGTTGAATAAACGTTACACATCACTAAAAGAGGAGTAAGACCAAGTTTGAAGTCCCCTATTTTGGGGCTGCTTTGTCTCCAAGAATTATTTTTTGCTATTTGAATTCATTTTATAGAATGTAACAAATAACTCTTTTATTTTTGTTGTGATAAAAGGTTTCCAAAATTATCTCCCATATAAATTAACCCACACTTAGGATATATTCCATGTTCCAATAAGAGTGAGGAATAACACACTTTCTCTTGAGGGCACACTCCTGATTAACAATAATAACATCTCAAAGGAATTGATAATTTTTTTCACTTGGATCCTAAACCCATTCAATCAAATATTTGATCTAATTTAAATAATGGGATCATACCCAAGGTGTGGTACCTTGGCTCTTTGGGGATGAACCTATAGAGGGTTATTTCCCTCTAAAATTAAGATTCACCTGATTTAAGATCAGTTTCAAACCTAAAACTATGCTAAAGATACCTATCTATAGCTATGAGTAAGTGTTTTTAGTGGTGAAAAAGGGATAAAGACAATCTATATAACAAAAGGTGATGCACCAAATTTCAAGGATCTCATCCACTCATTCTAATAGCATAATAACAACTCTTAAAATACTAATTTTAGTTTCACACTCTCACAAGCATACTATAATAGAGGTATGGTGAAGAAATCAACTTGTATGAGGGTTTTATTATCAATAATTTCCTCAAAAATGATCCAAAAGAGACTAATGTGCATCTAGAATTGATCTCAAACATGGAAAAAGATACGAAAAACCATGAAATTCAATTGAACTTCTAAAATACACAATCAAATAGTAAGGAAAGAGAGAAAAAATTAGTATTTTATTTTTTAGTTTAATTCCTAAGACAACATTACAGGTCTCCAAAATAGTGGATTCTTATCATACCCAAGAGGAGGGATACAAAATAAGTCATTTCCATCCCTTTTTATAATAAAAGGATATAAGAGAGGATAAGAAGCACTACTGGGATACATAAATATAGTTATTGCATGATAACTTTAGCATATCAAGAGAAAAAACAAGTGGAAAATGAGGATCATTAGGACTCCTTCAATGAATTAGTCTTACCATGATGATGATTCTCCAAATAAGGTGGCATAGTAGTGGAGGGATAGGCCTTACTTATTATTTTTGTCACTATGAGTGTTTGTAGATGATGAATGTGTTTATATAATGCTACTACACTTGATAAACTCCCACACTGATGGCCTTAACTCACCCCTCTCTCCACACTTGCATGTCAAATCCTGATGCATGGTTCACTTTGAAGTAGACCCCCTATAGCCTTTGGAGCTTTTTAAAGTTGACTTGTCATTATGGACACTTCATGGAGTAGTTATATACTTATTGATCATTTTGACCACAAGTCAAAATGGGTCAACTCCCCTATAGTCAAAAACTTATATAGGGGTCTAACATAGTGTAATATGGTGTTTTTTAGTTTATTTGATGTAATTATATGCCATTTTTGCTTTGATCATGGTTTAATTAAGTCTTGTGTCAACTTAAGTCACTTAGGGGCCATTTTAGGGGTCTTATGTAAAAGTAGCAAGTTTTCATAGTTTTCAAATAGTCAAGATCATGGAAAGAGTTCAAATAAGCCTCAATAATTTCATTTGATTGTTAAAATATCAAGCAATAATTCAAGACAATCCTAAGTAAACCAGACCATCATTAGGATGTCACGTAGGAATGAATAGGTTGGTTACTTGTGAATTTTATAAGTTTGCTTAGAAAGCATCCCAAAACCAAAAGAACACATGGAAATGTTGCTCTAATGTTTAAGATCATCCCCTATAAATTTTTTTCCTTCATGTTTTTTCCACTTATAGATATAAACCTTCAAAGTTGAATAAGCAGATGAAGATAGTCATGTGAACATCAAAATCAAGCCATGACAAAAAAACATTGAGGTTCAAATTGTGATGGTCTCACAAACATGAATGATAGTCTTGAGGATATTAATGATGGGTATGTGGATGTCAAAATCAAGTCATGACAAAAAACCATTGAGGTTTAAATTATGATGGTCATGTGGGCATTAACTATGTTCACATGAACATCAAAATAGGCATGCAAACATCAATTTTGGGCCTAATGAATTATACATTTGAATTCAAATGGAGGTAAATAAAATAATTAGCATTAAAACATACATCTAGATCCAATGTTGTAAATACAACCTGACAAAGTTAGTGGGTATAGGTAAAGTCAATAGTACGCATTCAATCGTACCAAGTAAATCAATGGTGTGAGTGAGAGTCAAAGGTTAAGGATACTAGATTGAATGTAATGATGCAAAATTTCATAATCTTGGGACCTTATATCAATTATCAATGGTGATCATTGAATTTTGACACAAAGATACTCCAAATGAGATCAATAGAGAAAATTCAATCAAGTTTCAGATGGACAAGATGATGCTACTTGTCTAAATGATGATAGTCATATTCAAAAATGAAATGAGTAGGGTGGAGATGGAATACCATATAGGTAGCCATGTAGTATAATTTATTTTTTATTAGATAAATCACTTTAGACTCATATGCCACCATGCAAATCTCAGTCAAGATATGAGATGAACAGTGACCTTTAGATGTGAAGAGTCAAAGTCTAAGGTACTAATGAGTGACTATAAATGATGAATACAAGTGTTTAAAAGATATATAATAGCTAGGAAAACATATTATAATCATCATAGCATATGTTTCAACTATCCCTAGTATATTTTCAAGTGTTTGAGTTGATCCATTATGAAGGAAGTTTCTTGTTCAAGCAAAAGGAGTTCTATGCCACATTTCAAGATTATGCTCTGAGAGGCATTTATCTAATTATACCTTACATGGTCTATTTTTGAATTCATAATCCTACATATGTAACTCCTCTTGTCAACTGGTCATGTGTTATAGTCACCTTTGAAATTCATTATTTTCTCCTCTATCTAAAATTCTATAAGTAGCTACCATCTTAGCCTTTGTAAAATAGACCACACCTAGTATGGTAAAGCCCTGATAGTTTGTTGTCACATTTTTCTTAGAATAATTTAAGTAATATATTTTTTAGTTCAATAATATCTTGTCTGAGTGTGTAGAGTGATGAATGGTTAAGTTCAATGATTCTATCCTTTGCTTTTCATTGTCCTTTCATGTCTTTTGGAAGAATCTCTCATTCTAACAGGTCATATAGAGTGTAGTCAAGTGTGTTATTTTCCTTTCAAGTATATTATTGTCTTTGGAGTGTGAAAATTTCATTATAGTTTATTTTCCTTGTGTTTCTTCATATATCTCACCTCTATATTGAAACACTGATGTTAGAATCATTTAGGAATTTGAAACTAGTCTATATGCTTTATTTCTTAGTTAATGAAATGTGATGGTCATGTGTAAAACATATTAGTGTAAAACCCCATAATAATAGGTTCAATTCATGCAAATTCTAACTCTTTTCCCCACAAACAAGAATTAGTATAGGTTAAATCACTTCAAGATACATTCAGGGAACTAGCCCTTAAATCTAGAGGCTCACTTCCACTATAGGTACACCCACATACGTAGAAGTGTTCCCATGTTTCCCAAATATGGAATAAGATTTAATTACCTCTTCTAGGGTGAAATATTTGGTGACATATTTAACATGTTTGGTGGGACAATTGTCTTCAAGATAATTCATCAAGGTGAATGCTTGTCATGATAATATCATTTACAAATTAGTGTGCTCCACAACATTTGGTTACTCCATCGAGGTAAGATCTAGTTCAAGACCATTGTCCTATTATAAAATTTATTTCATAATTCATGGTTATCACTAGGTCATCCTCTAGTAGAGTGCTCAACTACATTAATCCACCTATTCAACCTGAACTCCCCCTTGAAGTTTAATATCCTTAACCTAATTTTCCCTTTAGAAAACCAATAGATTTTTCTAGAGAGATAGAGGTTGAATAAATTAAAGAAATTTAAGATTTCAAGGTGTTTTAAGAAGATATGTCTAGACATCATGTCTTTCCTACCTTCAACACTAAAAATCCAATTCACCTTTAAGCATGTAATGCTAATCCTCCTAATGCCACAAAAGTTGTGCCTATATTCAATGGTGAGAGTCATGTTACACCTAGTGAGCACATTAGGGATGTCTCTAATTTTTGTACCTTACATAATATCACTCAAGATAATGTTGCTATTATAATCCTTGCCATGTAATGTATACAACACTATAACCAAGAGGAAACCTTTATGTGGTGATATTAATATGCCTACAAGCTCATTCAATCTTCATATAAAGCAATAAGGTATGACCACAAGAGTGACAACCTCAAATAACTCTACACATATTCCAAATCAGAATGTTGAAAGTACTATTCAAGGCACATTGACTCCTCAAGTTCCAAGAACTTCCTTTCCTCTAATATTCCAAGATAAAGTAGGTATAGATTATTTAAACATTTTAGATTCATTAAAAAGTACTAAAACATCCATTTCCCTTTAGGATTTTCTTCATATGTCTGGTTAAATGGAGATCTTATAAAAATAGTTATTTACTATCCCTACTAGTGTCCCTCCTTAAAATAAAATTAATAGTCATGTCCTTGAAAATACTCCTAACACTATTATTGAACTATCCACTAGGGTTGAAAAACCTCAACCATTCTATCTCACTCTTATAGTAGGTAACAAATTGGTCCATAACTACATAGTTGATAATGAAGCTTCTAATTCAGTCATGACCAAAGTGGTAGCAAGCAAATTGGTCCTAAACTATGAGACTAATATAAAAGTATTTATACAGCTAGGTGGTACACCTACCAAGATTATAGGACTGATTAAAAACTTAAATTTTTTCTTGCGTGACTATCCTAGTTTTCTTATCTTACAAGACATAGTTGTTGTTGACCTCCCATCCCACTTTGTAATCTTTCTATCAAGGGAATTTACAACCAAGATAGGTGGCTATCTCTCATATAATTGGTATTTATTGGCTTTAAAACAATATATGGAGCCAAGGTGATGATAAGGACTCAACCTCTTGCAAGGATTCATATTGATCCCTACATTGAGACAAGTTCTAATTTGAATTGTGTTATTCATTGAGAGAAGGATTCTATTGTAGATGATGGTACTTATTCCAAGCTTGAATTCATTTCTGATCTATTTCTTGATGAATATGGTACCAATACTTATGAGCATGATATTTACACATTTGTGGAAGAAACTAATCTAGGAGTATATTTTATAAATGAATAAGGAATACCAACACCTCTACTTTCCAAAGAAGAAGGTGAAGATGATGATATGTGGAAGATGTTTTTTGATGGTTTAAGAAATAGATTTGGTGTAGGATATAGTGTTATGTTGGTCTCCCCATGTAAACAACAATACTAATCTTCATATATATTTCATTTTATTTATACTTATAATGTGGCTAAGTATGAAGGTTTGATTCATGGCCTTTAATGGGCAAGGAGAAAATGAATCAAGAACTTACAAGTGTATGGAGATAGTGAATTAGTTGTTTATCAGGTTATAAATATGGTTGATACTAAAAACCCTTTTCTTAAGTCATATAATCATAGGGTATGGTTTTTTATTGAAGACTTCAATGCATTCAACATACAATCAGTCCCAAGGGAGCAGAATAATCATGTTGATAGACTAGCTACCATACGATATCAATTTTATTCTCCTAATACCATAAAAGAAGAGAGGAAACATTATCATATTAATATCATTATCAGACCCTTTGTACCTAATAATTAAGTTTCTTGGCAAGTGTTTGATAGTGACAAACACATTGCATGCTTCTTGTAAAATGAGGATGAGATTTCTTCAAGGAATCAAATAAGACTCTAAGAATAGTTTGGTGATTAGATTATGTAGCTAAGGAAAAATAAGATACCTAATGGTCTAGTGACCTTAGAAAGTATATTCAATGAGAATGATTAAAATAAGAAGGAGAAAGTGAGTATGTCTACAAAAGAGGAGAATTATGAAAGAGTCTTGATCTTCAAAGATAGACTCCTCAAACTAGGCAAGGTATATTCTACATTTGAAAAACAAGAATTCATTAAGTTGTATAAATATTTTAATGATATATTTTCTTTGGAATATAAATATCTCAAAGGATTTTATCCTAGACTATCACACCATACCATTAAATTGGAACCTATTAGAAATAAAGACCCATCAATCCCAAGGTTGAGCAACTCATGAGGTTAGAGCTCACTAAACTTCTTCAATCTAAAATAATCTTTCTTATCAAGCATTCAACATAGGTAGATAACCTTGTGCCTATTAGAAATAAGAATGGGGATAAAATACGTTATGTGGACTTTAGAGATCTTAATAGGGTGTCACTAAAAGATCACTATCCTCTACCTTTAATGAAGTAGATTTTACAAGTGGTTTTAGGTTCTCAATATTTCTCTCTTAGATGGATATTAAGGTTATAATAAAATTCTAGTGAATGAGGATGATTAGTTAAATACAACATTCACTACTAAATGGGTAACTTTTTCTTATATAAATATGCCATTTGGTTTGTCAAATGTTAGTGCTACATTTCAAAGGGAAATGGACATGGAATTCAAAGGTTTGATTAATGAGATGTTGTTAGTTTATCTAGATGATATAATAGTTTTTATAAAGATGATAATGAATTTATGCAACACTTGAGACAAGTGTTTAAAATATGTAGGCAATATGGAGTATCTCTTAATCCAAAAAATGTATCTTTATTGTCCATGAAGGTAAGCTCTTAGGAATATTATTTAAAAGGATGGATTGGTTATTGATCCTAAAAATATAGAGTATATGTTAGGCCTATCATTGCCATTACATAATAAAAGTATCCAAATTTTCTTAGGTAAGATAAATTTTATAAGGAGATTCATACCTGGTTTTTCATCTTTGGTAAAACTATCACAACCATGCTCAGAAAGAATCATGTATTTTTTTGGAATAAGTAACGAAATGATATCTTTGAGGCCATTAAGAAGGTAATTGTACAAGATCCTACTCTTTTGAATCTTGATTTTTCCAAATACTTTATGTTTTATTCATTTTATAACCTTGATACTATCTCAACCATGTTAATACAAATTAATGATGAGGGCATGGAGTAGCCAATTTCATTCTTTAGTCAAGGTTTAGAAGATTATGAAGTCAAGTACATCTTCATGGAGAAGCAAATCCTTAGTATTGTAATGGGAATAAATAATTTTAGACATATGGTTTAAAATAATAAAATTCATGTTATGATCTCTCATCCTAGTACCCAGGTGTTTCTTTTAAGTAAATATCTTAGTAAAGAGAGGTCATGGTGGATCACTAAAGTAATGGAATATGATGTTTATATCAAGGTGAAAAAGTTGAAAAGTGGTAAAGGGATTTATGAAAACCTAGATTTAGATCTTCATGAGTCAAAATAAGAGGCTCTAGTCAATCATGATTGCTCGCAACTAGTTAGTTCCTTGCATATACAAAGTTGGACACAAAATGTGATCATATTCCTTCAAAGTTATGAGTATCCTAATGATATGAGTAGATATCAAAGGATATATTTTAAATTGCATGTTATTCCCTTTCGACTTATATATTATGTGATTTTTATAAGGGATAATAATGGTGTATTATTAAGGTGCATTGATAATGACCAATTTGGAGTGTTGCTTGAGAAGTTCCACGATGCAACAATAGAAGGTCACTTCTCCCCAAGAACCACAATTATTAACATCACGAGGGTAGGATATTATTAGCCTAGCCTCTTTAAATACTGACATGATTGGGTGAGAAGGTATGTAAAATATGATTTATTTATGGGAAAATATAATCTTGCAGCTCTCCCTTTGAATCCTATCTAAGTAGATCAACCTTTCATGAAATGGGGTCTTTATTTCATTGAAATGATAAACCCCCCATCAAGTTCTGGTCATAAATGGATACTCAAGGTAATTGACTATTTTATAAGGTGTGTTGATGTAGTAATATTTAAGTAAGATAATGATAATTTCATCTTGGAGTTATATGAGAGCATCATAACAAGGTTTGGTACTCCTTGTACTATTTTTTCAAACAATACTTTTAATTTTATGGGTGCTAAGATAGATTATTGGGCAAGTAGTAATGAAATATTCTTGATTACTTAATCTGACTATTACCCTCAACATAATGGGTTGGCTGAATCTACTAAGAAGAATATGATCAAAATCATCAAGAGAACATTAGAGCATAACTAAAGGGATTGGCACACCAAATTGAAGATAGACTTATGGGATGATAGGATAACTCCCAAGAGGTTAATAAGGAACTATCCTTTTGTTCTTATCTATAAAAGAGAGGCTAGGTTATCTATCTCTCAAGAGATACCTACCTTAAAGTTGGCACATCAATTAGAGTTGATTGAAAACACTCCAATGGAAATGAGATTGAAAGAATTAATGGAGCTACAAGAAACTATAGATAAGGCCCATCAAGCCATGGACCGTCACCAAGTACTAATGAATAGGTATTTTGATAAGAATGTAAATTTAAGAACATTCCAAGAAGGTGATATAGTGTTAAAATGGGATCAGTATAAAGAAAAACTAGGGAGGCATACCAAATTTGATACCCTATGGAGTGGAAAATATGTCATCATCAAGTGTAAGAAAGGAAATCATTTCCACTTAGTAAGGATGAATGAAAAATAATTAGTTGTCCATATGAATGGGATACATTTTAATCCTTCCTACTAAGGTTTTGAGGGTCAACTTTGTAAATAAAAAATTAGGTGTGTATTTTATTTTAGTTGTCTGTGTTATGTTCCCTATGTGTTCTAGTTAAACACGTGTGTTTCTACTTTGTGTCTTATTATTGATATTTTTTATTTTTTGGTGTGTTATTTTAAGGTAATTTATGTGTCAACTGGTGTATATTTGACTCCATAACCAAATGGATAGGATTAGAAAACTGGTCATGGAATAGTAACATAACACCCTTAGGAAATTACCAAATATGTTGATCATTTTGACCACAAGTCAAAATGGGTCAAATCCTTTATAGTCAAAAACTTATATAGGGGTCTAACATTGTGTCATAGGATGTTTTGTAGTTTATTTGATGTAATTTTATGCCATTTATGCCTTGATCATGGTTTAATTAAGTCTTATGTCAACTTGAGTCACTTAAAGGCCATTTTAGGGTCTTATGTGAAAGAAGTAGGTTTTCATGGTGTCTAAGTAGTCAAGATCATGGAAAGAGTTTGCACAAGCCTCAAGAAGTTAATTTGAGCTTTCAAAGATCAAGTAATAGTTCAAACACAAGCCTAAGTGAACCAAACTATCATCAATACATCACGTAAAAATGAACAGGTTGGTTACTTATGTATATTATAAGTTTGCTTAGAAAGAATCCCAAAATCAAAGGACCACATGGAAATGTTTATCTTAGGTTCAAGATCATTCCTTGAAAATTTGGTGCCTTCATGTTTTTTTTGCTTCCAAATATAAGCTTTAAAAGTTTAACAAGCAAATGAAGATGGTTATGCAGATGTCAAAATCAAGCCATGGTAAAAAACCATTGGAATTCAAATTATGATGGTCTCATAGAAATCAATGATGGTCTCATGGATGTCAATTATGGGCACATAGATGTCAAAATAAAGACATGAAAAATTCCATTGGGGTTTAAATTGTGATGATCACATAGACATCAAATACATTCATGTTAACATCAAAGATAGGCACACGAATGTCAATTTTGGGCCTCATGAATTATCTATTTGAATTTAAATGAAGGTATATCCAATGGTTGGTGTTAAAATTTCCATATAGATCTGATGATATGAAGATAACCTAATAGATTTATTGGGTATAGGAAAAATCAATGGTATGCATTTAACTATAGCAAACAAATCAATGGTGTGAGTGAGAGTCAAAGGTCAAAGAGCTCAGATTGATTGTAATGCTATAAAATGTCATAATCTAAAGTCCCAAGATCAATGATTGATGGCTTGTGTTTAAGGTCAAATCAAAGAGACTTTAAATGAGATCGTAGAGCAAATTTGACTAGGTTCTAGATGGGCAAGATGAGGCTTTGTCCAAATGATGATAGACATATTTGAAAATGGAATGAGTGATGTGGCAAGGGAATGTCACATAGGCATCCATGTAATATCTTAGATTCTATAGTGAATTAATCAATTTAGAATCATATGTTAGCATGGAAAGCTTAATTGAGATCCAAGATGAATAGTGACTGCTAGATGTGAAGAGTCAAACTTTAGGAGACTAATGAGCGACTATAGATGATGAATAAAATTGTCTAAAAGATAGCTAGCAGCTAGGAAAATGTATTATGACCATAGTATCATAGGTTTCACCTATTCCTAGTGTAATTTCAAATTCTTGAGTTGATTATCCATGATGAAGGTAGTTTCTTGTGTGAGCAAAAGGATTTTTATGCCACATTTCAAAAAAAATTATGCTTCGAGAGACATTTATCCCATTAGACCTTACATGTTCTATTTTTGAATTCATCTTCTTACATATGTAACTCCTTCTATCAGTTGGACATGTGTTTTAGTGACCTTTGAACTTTATTTTTTTCTCCTCTCTCTAAAATTCTATAAGTAGATACCATCTTGGCCTTTGTAAAATAGAGCACACATGGTATGGTGAAACCCTACTAGTTTGATTTCACATTTTACCTTATAATAATTTAATAAATATAGTTTTGAGTTTAATAATATATTATTTTATGTGAAAGTGATGAATGGCTAAGTTTAGTGATTTTACCCTTTGATTTTCCTTGTCCTTTCATGTCTTCTACAAGAAATTCTCATTCTAACAAATCATATAAAGTGTAGTAAAGTGTGTTAGGCTCCTTTCAAGTGTATGATTGTCCTTGGAGTGTGAAATTTTCCCTCTAATTAATTTTCCTTGTGTTTCTTCATACATCTCACCTCTTTATTAAAACACTCATGTTAGAATCCTTAAGGACTTTGAGACTAGTCTATATGCATTATTTCTTAGTGAATGAAATGTGATGGTCATATGGAAAACATATTGGTTTATCAACACATTAGAATAGTTTTATTTCATTAAAATTTTAACTTTTTTCACCACAAAAAGCATTAGCATAGGTGAAATCACTTCAAGATACATTTAGGGAGCTAGCCCTTAAATCTAGAAGCTCACTTCCACAATAGGTATACCTACATACCAGAAAGTGTTACCATGTTTCCCAAATCTAGAAGAGGATTTAACACCCTCTTCTATTGTAAAATATTTGGTGAAAACAATACCCTTAGGATAAGTTTTTTAACACCATATACCCCATCATGCTCTTAATGATCCTTAACCCCACATATGGTTATGATTGATAGGTCATATGAGTATAATTAATCTAAAAATCACCTTAAAACTAGCATGGAAGTCCTTAAGAGAGCTATAAAATATGTAGTGTCCTAGTTACTCGTGAGGACTCCTTAAGAGACTTTACAAATATCTATCTTCATTCTTAACAATCTCATTTTGTCATCTTATCTCATATGCAAACTAGAAATAAGCTTCTTCACAATCTCAAGAAAATCTCAAATACCTATTACACATTAAAACTTCGTATTGAGGTCATTCATAATCTTAGGACCTTCCTTGATATCTAGAATCATCACCCTAAGAACTATCTAAAACTCTTATAGCTCTCTCCTTAACTTGATACATGGTCTTGACTACCATAAGGGGTTGTAGACAAGAGTTATAAGGTTTAATTTAAGTTTTAGACTTGTAAAGAATCTCCTTGATCATTTTTATAACCTGAAACTATACCTATGCCTTCTCTTTCTTGTTCAATAACCTCATATCAAGACTTAACACTTTATAAACTTGCTCTTAAAACCTATACTCATGTTAACCATGGAAACATTGTATGCCTACCCATACTTTGCATATAGTTATTAGTTAGGCCTTAAGATCATAAACCCTTCTATCTCTACCTGTAGTGTTGAGGTTAATGGTATATAGTTTTTGAAGATCCTAAAAGAGGTCTAGATCATGTTCTTCTCTTAAAATTTTTTCATTGTCTAAACCCTACTAAAATCTTGCATTTATCATGTTTGAATCCCTATGAACTATTGCATCATCTTGAGAACCATGGAGAAAACCATAAAAACCTTATGAGGACCCTTTCTAGATGTTTTTTAAGCCTTATAAATGATATAACTCATATATTAACCATCTCAACCTTAGTTCGTCACTTTAGATCATCAATAAGAGCCTATACACAGAATTTTAGACCTATAACTTATTTGATTATGGGGAGTAAGACACTTATTCTACTCTCTCCATCAAAAAACTTTACTACATGCTTGTGAATTTTTTAAAGGGATATTATAACTTGTGATTCACACCTACAAAAACTATGATTATAGATCAATTTTTCACTCAAAAGGTTCTCTCCTCTCAACATGTTTCAAACCTTATTTATAACCCTTGATGAAATGTATATTGGTTTTATAATCATTTTTTGAAACCATGTAGTCCATTGGATAACCTAAGATCATGTTTTAATATTGAATAGGTTCACCCATTCACCATAATGTGATATTCAATCATAACTTTGATAAATCTTGAAGGTAGGTTGTAGGATTTAAAACCATGCTTAAGACTAGGAAACCATTATATCTTCTTCTTAAAAACCTGGAGCTTAGGTTTTGGCATCATGAAACATATATTTTCATCTTTATTAGCATTTAAATCTTTCAAGTTAACTATAGGCCTAAAAACAATAAATTAGAACATTTTTTTGAATCTTATGAATGATGTTCCTAATCCTATAACCTTTTAATAAATATCTAGCTTGAAATTGGAGTGTAGTCTTGCAACTTGGAGACATAATGGGTTTTGACCATGTTATCTAGTGGTAAGTCTTCATAGATTTCTATAAATTTCCCCACTAAACCTTGTATCTATTTACTTTTATCCTTATAAAATTTCATTTATAGGTCTATATGTTACTTTATCATGCTTATAACCTTAAAGGGAAGCTCAAAGTTGGCTTATAGGCCTACAATCTTCTTGTGAGATGCTAAATTCATAATAATTATATACCTCCTTGCTTGTAATATATAGGTTTATTGAGACTTCAAGGACCATGTATTTATTTGTTTCAATCAAGATCATTATTGTAACATGAGGAACCTAAATACACTTATATCTTCTTTTTAGCATCATGAGAGTTCATTTGACAGGTCTACAAGATTATTGATAGTTTTCCTTAAGCTTCAAAAAACCTAATCTCTCTTGATTCTATGAGAAACTTGTTACAATTATAGGTTGCACCCTAATTGAGAAGATAATTGTCTAAGGCCTCTATTTAAACCTAGTACAACATTTTATTAACCCAAGACAATGGATTATCTATTTTTAGGTCAAACCTCTAGAATTTAAGAGGCTACCTCCTTTGATATGAAAATGTAGTGCTTTCCTAGAGCCTATATATATCATAAGGAAAAGGGAAAGAGATGAAAACTAAAGGTATAATCTAACCTATGTGGTGATGCAACAAAATGTTCAATGATCCACTCTCAATTTAAATAGTTTCATGACTATTAATGAATCCAATGGGGACAAGGGTTGATCATATTATTTAACAATGTTTCAAACATAAGTTATTTGTATGAAGGTTGATAAGAGACCTTTAACTTTAATGATAGAAAATTTTAGGTCTATGTAAGACACTATAATCATATGACACTTAAATAAAAACTCCCTATCTCACACTTCACACAACCAGTAAGAAACCAAAAAAACTTGAATCAAGGCATATAAAGGACATACAAATGATGAATGGATAACATACACACTATATTCAAAATTAAACAAGGTGCACTTAACATTTAAGATAATAAAAAACTTGTCTTATATTGCTTCAAATGAGTTACATAAATATTTTGGAAGAGCTTTACTACACCTAGCTGAGGGATGGAAGATTTTAATGCCTGCATTTATAGAGATAATATAAGACAAGAGAGAAGGATTTTGGTGTAGAAGGGGTCAAAAATGAGCCCAATATGGCATGGTGAAGTTACACAAGCATTTTCTCCCCTTTTTGAGTGTTGACACTCCCTTAATGAGATAAATTTGGCATTGAGGTGGTTGTAACTATCCCAATTATCCTCAATCATTTTTTAACCTTTCTTGAGATAGATCAACATTATTCCCTTTTAAATTTATTCAATTCATATGGGGGTGCAATAAGGTCTGTTTTGGTATTAAGAAGCCTTTGCATCAATATGCATGTTAACGTCTTCATGACAATTGCTTTGTTTTATAGCAATGACCACCCATTTTGGTGTCAGCTCACCAAAATTAAAGTTACAATAATTTTAAAGGGTCAACCAATGTCCTCATGTCACCTTCCTTTCACTAGATCCTTCCACTTATTTGATAAGTAGGCCTATATAGTTAGCTTTCAAAAAAATTGTTCATCCTCACCATGCCATTGATTCAACACTTGAACCTTTATTTTAAACTAATTTTATGAAACTTAGATAACCCTTAGAATACCTTTAGTGTATTTTCATTGATATCCTGGGAGAATTTTTTACCTTCAACATAATTTAGCTTTGCATTAATAGGGAAAATAATCTACCTCATAGACTGAGAGTTTTGAACAAGATGATAAAATCTTTTTTAGTGGGTTCCATGGATTGAAATGATGTTGAATATATATAATAATTCCTCTACATACTCCCTCCATAGTTTAAAATCCTTTACTAGGCCCTACCACATAGAAATTGATAAAACCTTAATATTTTTACCTTTTAAGAGGCATCCATAAAACTTTCATACCATTCAATGCCATGAGCTAAAGCCCCTCTGAGTTGTCTATAGGATCCAAGTGATAAATTAGGAACTTCTAAGCAAAATCATGGATTTTGAGTTAAACTTTTCTAGACTGGTTTTTATTAGGGTTTAAGGAAGGTTTTAGAGGATTTTTTGGTTTTAGGTCTAATTTTTTAGGGTATAAGCTTGGTTTTATGATATGAATACATCAAATCCAAGATAACAATCTCCCTCACCTTCAATGAACATTTAGATTCCTTAGCATACCCTTGTTTTCCTTGGTGAATGCTTGAAGATTTTTCCTTTGTGGAGAGCTTATTCTTTGAGGAGCCTCTATAGGTGTGCAAGTGGAAATATTCATTATGGTGGTTCTTCTAGGGATAATTCCCTTAAAGAGGATTCACAACCTCTTAAATATTCACAATATACTTTATCCACTCCTCTGACAACATAATCATGGTGGAGCTTGAGTGTCACATTATTTACACACCTCTGCTATAACTATGACCTGAACATTGGTCCATGGATCATGTCTACCTCTTGCATGACTACAAAAGGACCTTTTATGTCCTATAAATTATATTTGCTACCTCCATCATGTTAATTTTCTTCCTTGTAGTGTACATGTCCAAATATAATGAGGTTTATAACTCTTTGCCTTCATATCGGTCATAGAGGTCAACATGAAGATCTCCAAGAGGCTTAGTAAAATGCCTTGAGGGCCCTCCTCCCTTATGAAACTCATTTTTCATGTCAATATTCTCTACAGGTTGATCTTTAAGCTCAAACTTGGCTTTTTAGGCATTTTTTATAGTGCTAACCCTACACATGTCAAATAATGGGTGGTGGTGCCTAGGGTACCTCAGGGGATGCCAAAGATTGTTTTATGGCTTCAAAAATTACATTTGAATAGGTTTTGAGATGAATTTCTACCATTAGGTCATTTATATGCTTTGTGCAAGGTTGGAGGTTTTAACCATCTTAAGGTTGGTTCATAGAGTATGAAGATCCAGCCTTGAAACAAATGATATGAATGGTTAGGCAATTGACCTCCCCTCCTAACCTTAATAGGTTGGATTCCCAAGAAAATCATCCATGTAGATATTATCATTAGAAGTTGTTGTTAGGGTTAGTTAAAGGTAGTTTTGAGTCCCAAAATTATTAACAATCATTCATATTATTTAGCCTTAAATTTAAAATAAAATTTCTATGGATGTTTAGTTCTTAGTGGTAATTCAATTCCTTTAGGAGATAAATAATAGAGGAGGCATGTGGTGAAGTGGGTAAGCATGTGAATATTCCCTCCAAAATGTTTGCACATAGGTAGACTGGCTTGAGTTATATTTCTAGGAATTTAGATAATTATTTCCACCTTATAAAATTGAAATATCATTTTTGAGTCTAATTTTTTTCTCTATTAACCACCTTGGCCATTTTATGTGTTACATCAAATTATAGGGGTCTTAAGTTATCGTTTATGTTTGTTTACACAATTACTTGTAGGACTATGCCAACACACCTTTATGGTTCTTGGTCATTAATCTGAGTTTCAGACCCTAAGAGGGGTTTAATAATAATTTATACATCATCACATATTATAACCAAACCTTTCTTGGCCCCAAGTTGGCGATAGACAACTCAAAACATTGATGTGTCATCGACCCCACTATTTTCTTACATAGACTAGCCTTGGTCTAAGATAAAAATAATGAGTATATCTACTATTTATCTTAGACAAGTGAGCATATAGGCCCCTTTATTAGGTCATGACCACATTTTTTATTGAATTTCAAAACTTGGTTATGCTTGAAGGGGTCTATATCCTCATTTTGGCTCAAAATAGCCTCAAATTGCCTGCTAGGAAGTGTACTCAGACCTGCATTTTTAAATACAACCTCCAACTAGGTTTAAAAAAGTGTTTAGGATATTGAGAAATGTCTATCACATGTTTATAATAGTCCCCATGTGTACTTTATATATTTTTAACACTAATTCATTGTAAAACCCATCCTCTCACTAAGCTTATGTTCTCACTCTTGCATAGACTATATGTCATTATGACTATGATGACATCATTTATCTCCTTAGGTGTGATAGCCATCAAGTATATATCTTCAAAAATATGGAAATTGTCTCTTTTATGTTGATCTTACCCTTTCTAATTTCATATGGATTGGATATACCAACCTACGTTGAAGATTTCCACTTTCTCATCCCTTTTCACTAGGACTACTTGTAGGCTTATGACCAAGTCTCTATTAGGGGAGGGATGACATGTAGGTGTTTGAGTCTCATGGCATGGATGGTTCATACCACATATAATCTCCCTTTGGAATGATCAACTCATGGTTTTCATGACAACCCTTGAATCTTGGATAACTTAGATAGTACTCCTTAAGGTCTTATTGTAATGGCTCTTATGGCTAACTATAGGGATTTCCCTTATCACAGCCAAGTTGTCACATGAAAATATGGATCTAGGACCTAATGACCTTAATGATGTGGGTGGTTTAAGTGTAGTTTGGGGGATCCACTTAGATGTATTAGTCTTTTAGGATGGTTAGGTGAATGGAGGAGATGATAGTGGAAACACATTGGAGTGAAATGAATGTGACAACATAGTGATACACAATCTGAAGATAGTGAAATAGTAGTCAGATAATGTGAATATAAAATGGGTATGGATTGAACACAAGACCTCCCCTAAGACTAACATAATTAGACCTAGTACACACCATAAGGCATATATACATAGACTTAAATATTTGGTATCAAATGTAAGGTGTTTATGATCTCACAATGAAACATAGAATTCTCATAATTACCTTAAAATTTATGAAGAAACCTTAACCTTTAAATTTTTTTGACTAAGTCTACTAAAGGGAATAGAACTAGGTTCTCAAGGATTATGACATCATATAGAGGATTTATAATATTATTTATAGGCATGAATATAACCCACCACCATGTTATCACCTCCTTCATATCCCTTGAGGCATAATGGAAACCTGTAGGTGCTCTTGGGCCATATACATAGTCCACTCTGAGTGTCTTTAAATTATACACATATGGGTCTCCATGAAGTGTTATAAGGTAAAATATATACCATTGGACTTATAAACTAGGTGATAAGGTATTTATTATCATGACAAATCTCTAAAACCATGTAACTTTGCTTTACAACCCCTGACAAATGCACCCTAAACTTTAATCTTGCACAAACTGGTATATAGACCATGCACATAAATTAGTCAAGTTTATTAATATTCTATATGATATATCATTAGTGGATTATATTCTAAAATAATCATATAAATGTTCTTCATGACGTAAGAAAATGGGACAAATGATTGGTTTTATCAAATAAGTCAAAATCCTTAGAAAATCATTGGTCTCAAAAGTGCCTATGTAGATGAAGGGGATGCATAAGTTCCCTAAATTCCTAACTAGCATTCATAATGGATAGGTATTCATCTCCTAGACAAATTCCATGGATGGTTATCTCCTTGAGTGTACCTTACATGGTCAAGAGCTTTGACTCCTAACTTGTTCCTGCTGTATGAAATAACCATTAACCTAAGGGGTCCTCAGAGCTCACCAATGAGATTGAGGTAGAAGATCAATGGTTTTGGGCCCTTATCAATATAAAACATTGTGATTCTTCCATAATTACACACCTATAAACTCACTCTATATAAATTTACCCTTGATTGAGCTAATCTATATATTATAGATATGTATTGCTAAGAGAACACCTATAAAGTGTCTATTTTCCTACAAATAACCCTATTTTGGCCCTAAAATTTAGCTTATATATGTTGTGTGGGGAAATAAGAGGGAAAGATAGTGTTTGACTTAGTTCTACAACCTGGGGGAGGTGAAAGGTCATAAATTGAAATGTGTGGGCCCATATTGGAGGAATTAAGCATTGAACAAGGAAATGGTGAATATAATTGAGGTATTAAAACATTCCATGATGTATTAGTGGGACTCATGAGGTATTTTGGAGGCATATGAGTGATCTAGTGGTCAATTAAGCCAAAATAACATCCTTTTATGGTCAAAACCATTTATTGGCTCAAGTGTATCGCTCTAAAAAAGTTTTATCAACTAGATCACATTTTGAATACACATGGAACACCTTAAAAATCAATGTAACCTTAATTATATTAGATGATATTATACATAATGAATCTTGAAAGATTAATAATTTTCATACCTCTAATGATGTTTCATGACTAGTAGGCTCTTAGACCCTTGTCAATTTATCTCCTCTAACTTTGGCTTCATTACTACATCTTCCTTATGTTGATTATCATTTAATATGTATATGGACCAACTACACACTTTGGACACCATGACACTTCCTCACTCAAGCTTGACATAGGTTATAATGACCTACAAAGACTACTATGTAAAGTTTGAAATGTGACTAGATAATGAGCTAATTAGACATGCCTTAAGAGTTCACAACATGACTAACCACCAAGTGTTAGATATGGAAATGAATTCAAGAGGTTGGTTAATTTATATGTATAGGACTAGAAATTAACCAACATTTTTTGTGACCCATTGGCTTGACAATGAAATTTTATCAAGCTTGCTCATGATGATTAGATAAATGAAGTATGATTGTAACATAGATTATAATTTCATTTTGAAAACTATTGAATCAATGAGACACACTAAATAAAAATTAAGGAAACAATAAAACATCAAAGAACTACCTACACAATAGTACCAAACAATAAACAAGACATTGTGAAAGATCACTTCGAGTTAAAAGATAGACCTAACTACCTATGTATAAAAGATCATGAAATAGAAATAATAGAATAGTTTGAGATACCTCCCATTGATATGGATGGGAAGGATCTATCCACTCAACTTATCAAGATTAAAATCATTGATCTCCTTGTAACATGTGATGATATAGAGTCCACTCTAGAGACTGTCAAATCTAGAGTCCTTTCTTGGTTTTACATGGTCCTCATCCCCTTTGAGGACTACATCACCTTCTTAAAATGTTTTAGAGGAGGCTCTATTATCAAATTAATTACTCACTTGGTGTTTATTGAACCACATAATGTGTATGTAAATATCCCTTATCTCCTCGAGTTATCTTAGTTCATTCAACCTTACTTTCATAGCATCATCTTCTAAGAGCTCAAGCTGGTGGGCAAGAACTGGTACAAGAAGTTTAAGAGATATATTAATTTTTGCTTCTCTCCTATAGACAAAGAGGTATGGGGAGTGTCTAATATACTTATTATGTGTCACTCTATCTTCCCATAGGGTAATTCTTAGTGTAGTATTCCACTCCCTTTGACTATTTTCCATAGTCCTCTTGATGATTTTTAATAGGTTCTTATTTGTAAACTATGTTAGTCCATTTCCCTATGGGTAAAAGTTAGAGTATGTTTTGAGATAAATTCCATGTGAAAGGACCCACTAATATATCTTGTTGCCAGTAAAGGCCAATGCATTTTCAAAGATGATTATGGAAGGCACACTAAATGTGGTTATAAGGTTGTCATAGAAGTGTAAGATAGAATTCTCATTGGCTTCTTTAAGGGAAACTACTTCAACCCATCTTGTGAAGTAGTTTGTGTCTATGATGATCCAATTATTTAAATTAATTGAGGGGGTGTATATCATCCTTATGAAATTGAAGACCCACTAAATGAAGGTTTATTGTACTTGTATTAGTTGTAAGGGAAGGGAAGCTAGTTTCTATTCACCAATGAACATTTTACATTTTGGACACTTCCTTACCCAAGAGTGTGTATCTCTAAATAATGTGGGAAAATTTACCTAGATCTTATGATATTTGAGGATGTGGTCTTGGTATCAAAGTGATCATAAAATGAACCATCATGGAACTACTCAAACAACTTGTCCACTTGGCATGATTTCACACACCTCGAAAGTAGGCCTCCTACGTCCCTCTTGAAACATTACTCATCTATCAGGACATAAGGTATAATTTGAAACCTTAAGTGCCTAATTTTTTATCTATCTAATCCCATGGGACATTATTCTAATTGGAATAATTTGATCACATCATGTGTCCAACTAAAAGGTGTGTTGTCTATAGCTACTTTTTGGTCATCATGGACTACCAAAAAGTGGTCTTTACCTTCCTTTACCTCTAATGAAAGGTGCTCACATAACCCTCTAACATTGATTGCATTTTTTAATATAACTTAAATTTCATACTCCATGCATTATGTTACCCACCCAGCCCTTTTCTCATTGAGTTCTCTATTTAGTATGAATTCCTTAATGCTTGGGTGTACTACCATGAGTATGATCTTGTAATTAGAGACCATGTGCTTAAATTTATTCAAACCTCTCACCATAACAAGATTTTTTTTTATAAAAATATATACCTATCCTATAAGGCTTGAATAAAGAATGTAATAGGCTATTATAGGCCTTGATTATTCTACTACATAAACATTGTATAGATTGCATCTGATGTAGAGAAGGCATATAAGTAGAATTATTTGTTAAAGTTTGGGTTAAGGATTGTATGGGAATAATATATGGCCTCCTTTATGGACTCAAATATCCTTTTACCTTATTTTATCCATGTAAACTCCTTATGCTTCCTTAACATGTGAGTAAGAGGCTTGACTAACACTACAAATCTTGGGATAAAGCTCCTTATAAAATTAATCTTCCCCAAGAAATTTTGTAGACCCTTATTTTTCTTGGGTATGGGTAAGGAAAGAATGGACTAAACTCTCTCAAGTTATATGTAAATACCATATTTGGACACTACATGACCCAACAATCTACCTTCATGAACAACAAATATATAGTTTATAGGATTCAATGACACTCTAAATTACCTGCATCTTTTAAAGACTAGTTTCAACTGAGCTATGTGGTTTGCTAGATCCTTTGAGAAAATAGTGATGGCATCAAGGTATATTAGCACCATGTCATTTATTAATCTCTCAAAGGAAACATCCACTAACCCTTATAAATTTTCCCCTACATTAGACAGTCCAAAGGGCATCTTCATGTATGCATAAATTCCTCACTTTGTGGTGAATGTGGTCTTATGCCTATCTTCCTCCTTAAACATGATCTAATTATAACTAGAGTTTCCATCAAGTAGTGATAACCTTTCAAAGCCTAAATTTTTGTTAATATTATAGTCTATTTAGGGTAGTGGGTAATGATATTTTAGAGACACATTATTGAGGTCCCTAAATTCAACACACAAGCATATTTCCCTATTCTTCTTCCTCACTGGCACAAGTTTTGCCACACATGAGGAGTGCTTGATGGGAGATATTATCCTTGAATCAATATATTTTAAAAATTCCATTCTCATCAACTCCTCTACCTTTGGATTGATAGGCCTTTATTTCTACTTGATTGGTTTTGAATTATTCTCCAATTAAATGGTATGTTGTGTAAGTTTAGGGTAAAATCCCTTCAAATCCTTGTATTCCCATGAAAAAACATCTAAATAATTTTGTCACAAGGCTTGAAATGTATCTCTTTTATAATGTGTTAATATTTCCCAACTTCAACAACTTGTTTTTGAAGATTTATATCCTTTCATAGTGTTCCTCCTTGGCTAAGATACATGAATTATCTTTTCTCATTTGGTCATCTTCATTGAATATTATTTCCAATGTCATAAGTCCATTAAGTAGATTTTTATACCTTAGATAAACTATATGATCATCATAGTGATGTTATAATTTGATTTTATTCTTGTGGTATAATTTTGCCTCTTGCATGAGGAAACACATAATTTGGTCATCATTATCAAACACCTTCTAACTCAACTCATTATCAGGTATAGTTAGCCTACATATGAATCTAATATTGGATTGAATTTGAATATATTTAACCCCTCTTACAATATTATAATGATCTCCTATGGTTATAATCCTATATGCATATAGGTTTACCTCCCTTGGTATGGATTATATGTTAAATGCTAAGAAATCTTCTATAATTTCCCATACATGATACTTGTAGGACTTTAACTAATTATTCTTAACAAAACTTATGGACCTTAATTGTTTCACAAAAATCTCACTATCACCTTTGACTTTAATTATTTTGACACCTCTCCTTCTTGTTTCTTGTAATCCATGTAGAAGATCCTCATACTCAGCTATGTTTGAGGTGTAACTAAATTAGAACCTTGTAGCTAAGTAGTAATTTTGATTTGAGGGTGAAATAAACATGACTCTAAATCCACTACCACTCCTTGACCTTTATCCATCAAATAATAAGGTCCAAAAACGATCATCCTCTTGAGTTATGTTTGTTAAGCAAGGTATAACAACATATTCCTCATGCATATAATATACTCCAAGATCTGCCTCCTCAATGTTTCTACATGGATAAAATCCATGATTATCAACTACCCATTCATAAAATTATACGTATAAAATGCCTTAAAGATGATAATGAGTCTCTTTTTCACTAGAATTCTCATCTTCATCAATTATGGTGCAGTTGACATTTACAAGGTTATGCATATAGGGCTCTATATGGAACCTAGAGATAGGTTATGACTTAACAATGATCCTAGTCCCATATCTAGTCCTAAAGATGATGTATGACTAGTTAGAGGATAAGTGAACCCAAATTTTTGTAGTGAAGTCCCTAGATAAGCATAGGGAAAGTATGGGGGTAAGTTCAAAACCATTACATGTTGAGTGATGACTCAATTTGGGCAAGCTGCCAAGGTAATATTGAGGTCTTTCAAGACATATACTATTTTAGTGGGAGAACCAGATAAATAAAGAACACCCTTTTCATTAGGCACATATTTAATCTCAAGTTTTTTTTTTATGGCTTTAGGCATGATTTTGGTTAAGGCACCTAAATCTATCATACAATTATGCACAAAATATTCCCCTATGATGACTGATAAGTAAAATGGGGGGTGCTTAACAACCTTACAGGGTTGGACTACACTATGAGATTGATATTGACTAGGAACTTGAACTTGATTAGGGTGACTACTATTGACAAAAATAGTGTTCACCTTGTTAGTTTCCTTGTTTATATGAGAGAGCTTGGAGAGCTCTTGTTGGAGGATTTCTTTTTTCCTTTGAATATATATAACATACCACATTTTCATGATAACATTTTACCTTTTCATGTGATCCACATATTTAAGGGAAGTTTTCTTCTCTTGGACTTCACCCTAGAAGTAGAAGTGTCACTTTATACTTGAGTTACTTGAGGGACAAAAGCAGACTTCTACTACTACCCATGATGCTAAGGTATTTTTTTGAGTTTTAGGGGCCTTAATGGTTGTGTTTAAAGTGGTAGGATGTTGATATACTTGTGGATGTGTTCAATATACCTTATGTTGCCCCAAATTATCCTCTATCATCCTTAATTTAGCCCTTTCATGGGCTACAATTGATTCATCTACTTTCTGTGTAGTCTACCCCATTTTTGTTGCTACATGTTCAAACACATGCTCTCCTTGAAAATAAATGTAAGTAATGTCAAATAGTACCTTACGCATGTTTCCTTGCTATTGAATTGGAGCCTTTGATGATGTCATGGAAGGTATGTTACCTTGATTCATTGGAGTACCTTGTGATGGAAAAGGCATTACGTCATGACCTTGAAATGGAGGAACATGATACCAACTAGGATATTGATACATTTCTCCACTTTCAGCTTTAACTATCTCATTGGACTACCCTCTTAATTTCCATTGACCCTCTTATGCAATTTTGTTTTGTGTGGGGACCAAGGATCTTGAGCTACTTACAGTTATGGGATTATAGAAATTATAAGGTCTAGTTTGAGTAATTTGGTATTATGCTTATTTATTTGATGGATAATGGGGTATATTGAAGGATTTAGAGGAATATATATCTTGTAAGGGGCCTTGGTATGGTCTATATGAGGTATATTATTACCTCTCAAAATTTACTAGCTTGTTGCTTTGAGCCTTCAACAAACCTTAAATTTTCCCAAGTCTATCCACTTGACTATCATTAGGTTACAATTGCTTAATTGGAGTAGGAAATGGAGCAATGGTAGGTGGAATGGGTTAGAGCTCAGGAAGAGGGGCATGAGAGGTTTTGGCATGAGTTTCCCTACTTGTATCAAATAGTTTTTTGCACTTATATATCTCATAGGCTTCAGATAGAGTTATCCCACCCATAGATTGGATCATGACTAAAAAATAATTTTAATGTTATCAATCAATAAATAAAAGCATAATTAGGTGTGGGTTTAATGATAATATGGATTCTATCCCATGTTTTTTGGAATCTATAGTTTAAATCAATGATAGATTCTTTGGGTGCCCTCTTGATTGAGGTGAGTTACTCAACTAGTGATACATGGTCACTCATATCCTCAAAGTGCTTGAAAAGACACTCACAAAACTCATCATAGGTATTGATTAAGGTAGGACTCAAACCCCTATACCATTTCAAGGCTTTTCCTTTTAAGGATATGGCTATTAGTCTCATGACTACATTCTCTTGAGTGATGTTATGCACTGAGTAAAGATTTTTAATGTCAGTTATGTGATCTATAGGAGTGGTGGAGTTTCATCTTATAAATTATGTTAAAATACTAAAGGTTAAGAGGACTTCCTCCATTGAATGGGATAAAATCTTGCAATCTAGGCCTTGTCATTTAGACTGGTGGACAATTAAGGGATTGTGTATGAGTAAAATTTTGATATTTTGGAGATGTGGGAGAGTTAGGGGGTACTAGGTTGGGGTTTAAAATATTTAACCTCTTATTCCTTTCAATTTATAATGGTAATTCAATGAACTAAACTTGCTTACCTTTTGATGTAGACCTAGTGAAATCTTGGTGCATGAACTTGCTCTCCAATATGTTGATGACTGCTCAAAGATTCCCAAGTGTCCTCCCACATTGAAAATATATCTCAAGCTGAATTCTAAGTGAATTTATTTTGGTCCCACTAGGATTTTTAGAATTATTTGAGTTGTAGGTTGAACCTTAACTAAGAACATAATTTTTCAAGCCCTTTACTCAAACCTAGTCTAACATTGGATTGACCTAAGATTATGGGTTGTATATTTGTAGATAAAATCTCTATAATTTAATGGGATAGATATAATATGATTTAATATATCCTATATCTACCATAAGGAAAAATAAAGAGATGAAAAAAAACTAGAATCTAACATATGTGGTGATGCACCAAATTGTTCAATGATTCACTCTCAGCTTAAAGATATTCATGACTACTAATTAGTCAAGTGGGGGAAAGGGTTAATAAAACTATTTTAAAATGTTTAAAACATAAGTTTTTTTCATTAAGGTTGATAAGAGACATACAAATTGAATAACATAAAGTTATAGGTCTGTGTAAGACACTATAATCATATGACACTTCAAGAGAAACTCCCTAGCTCACTCTTCACACAACTTGCAAGAAACCAAAAAATATTGAAGAAAGGCATATGAAGGAAATAAAGGTGATGAATGGATAACATACACACTATAAATTAGACTTAAACAAGGTACACTTAGCATTCAAGATAATCAAAAACTTGTCTTATATTACTTCAAAAGAGTTACATAAAGATTTTGGTAGAGCTTTGTTATAGCCATTTGAGGGATGGAAAACAAGAGTTCAATGCCTAAATTTGAATAAATAATAGAAGATAAGAGATAATTATTTTATAATATAAGGGGTAATTAATGAGATAAAAGTGGCATGGTCCATTTACACAAGCATTTTCTCCCCTTTTTTAGCATTAACACTCCCTTATGAGATCAATTTGGCATTGAGGTGGATGTATCTATCCCAATTATCCTCAAATATGCTTTGACATTTTTTTAGATAGATCCATAGTCTTACCTTTAGTATTTATTGATCACATATATGAGTTTAATAAGGTCTTTTTGGGAATTGAGTAGCCTTTGCATCAATATGCATGATAAATTCTTCATGAAGCTACCTTTTACTTGCTGTAATGACCACCCATTATGGTATGGGCTCACAAAAATTATATTTACAATGTTTTGTAAGGGTCAATAAATGTTCTCATGTCACCTTCCTTTCACTATATCCTTTCACTTGTTTGATAAGTAGGCCTTTATGGTTAGCTTTCCAAAATTCTATTGATGTTCACCATGCCATTGATTCAATAGTTGAACCTATGTTTCAAATTGATTTTATGGAACTTAGATAACCCTTACATTACCTTTAGTTTATTATAAATGAAATATTTGGAGAATTATCTACCTACAACATAACTTAATTTGTATTTCTATGTCAAATAGCCTACCTCACAAATTGGTAGTTTTAAACAAGATGATGAGATCCTTATCAGTGGGTTCCATGAATTGAAATGATGTTGAATAGGTAGAATAAGTCTTACACATACTCCTTCCATAGTTTATAATCCATTTTTTGGTCCTATAACATAGAAATTGACAAAAAATTGTTATTTTTTCCTTTCATGAGGTATCTATACAACTTTTATACTTTCGAATTCCATGAGTTTAAATCACTCTAAGTTGTCTATAGGGTCCAAGTGATAAATCAAGAACTTTTAAAAAAATCATGGATTTTGAGTTAAACCTCTCTAGATTAGTTTTTATTAGGGTTTAAGGGATGTTTTAGAGGATTTTGTGGTTTTAGGTCTAATTATTGAGCATCTGAGCTTGGGTTTATGATTTGAATGTATCAAATCTAAGCTAACAAGCTCCCTCACCTTCCATGAACATTTGGATTCCTTAGCATACCCTCATTTTCCCTTGGTGAATACTTTAAGAAGCTTCTATTGTAGAGAGCATACTCTTTGAGGAGCCTCTATAGTTCTATAAGTGGAAATATGCATTGTGTTGGTTCCTTCAAGGATTTGATTAGCTCAAAGGGCCTTTATAAAAATGTGACAATTCCCCTAAAGAGGATTCACAAGCTCTAAAACCTTCACACTATACTTTTCTCTACTCCTTTGATAGCATAAGCATAGTGGAGCCTAAGTGTCATACTATATTCACACGTATGCTATAACTATGACCTACACATTGGTCTATAGATCATGTCTACCTCTTGCATGCTTAATAAATGACCTTAGATGTCTTATAAATTGTATTTGTTTCCTTCATCATGTCATTTTTCCTCTGAAATGTACATGGCCAAATATAATGTGGTCTTCAACTCTATGCATTCATCCCAGCCATGTAGATCAACATGAAGATATATATGAGTCTTATTTAAATGCCTTAAGGGCCATCCTCCCTTGTCAAACTCATTTTGCATCTAAATATTCTTTATAGGTTGATCTTTAAGCTTAAATTGACCTTCGTAGGCCTTTTTTGTATAGTTTTAACCCTACACATGCCAAACAAGGGATCATAGTGGTACCTAAGGGGCCTCAAGTGACCTTAAAAATGGTTTCATATTTTATAAAATTACATTTTAATAGGTTTTCAGATTAATTTCCACTACCAGGTCATTTATATGCTTTATGTAGGGTTAGAGGTATCTACCATCTTAAATATAGTTCATACAAGATGGGATCCAAACCTACTAAAAAGGCCATGAATTTTAGGTCATTAACTTTTCTTCCTACCCTAAATAGGTTGTATTCCCATGCAAAGACTCCATAGAGATATGAGTATTAGAAGTTGGTGTTAGGGTTAGTTATAAGAAGTTTTTGAGTCCCAATATTTTTAACAATCATTCATAAAATTTAGCCATCAATTTATAATAAAATTTCCATGGATGTTTAGTGCTTATTGGTAATTAAATTCCATTAATATATCTAGATGAGAGGAGGTATATGGTTAAGTGGGTGAGCATGTGAACATGCCCCTTGAAATGCTTGTACATAGGTAGATTGGCTCGAGTTAGATTTTTGGTCATTTAGATCATTATTTCAACCTTATGACCCTTTAAATATCTTTCTTGAGTCTTAATTTTGTCTCCATTATGCAATTTATCCATTTTATGGGTTACAACAACTTTTAGGGGTCTTAAGTTATCACTAATGTTTATTTACGTAATTATCTACATGATTGTGTCAATACACCTCCATGATTCTTGGTCATGAATCTGAGTTTTAAACCCTAAGAGGGATTTCAGGGGATGTTATACATCATCACATCATATAACTAGACCTTTCATGGGTGTAAATTTGGATGCAGACCCCTCATAGCATGGATTTGTCCTTGACCCTACTATTTGACATAGACTAGCCTTGGTCTAAGATAAAATAATGAGTATGTCCACTACTTATATCGACCAAGTGAGAATATAGACCTCTTTATTAGGCCATGAACACCTTCTATATTGAATTTTGGAACCTAGTTGTGCTTGGAAGAAGTCCATATCCTCATTTTGGCTTTAAATATCCTTAAACTATATGTTAGAAAGTGTACTTAGACTTACATTTTGAAATATAACCTCCAACCATGTTTCAATAAGTGCATGGGACCTTGGGAAATGTATATCACATGTTTATAATATTACCCATGCTTATTTGATATATCTTGAACACTAATTCATTGTAGAACCCATCCTTTCAATCAGATTATGGCCTCACTCTTTTATAGACTATATGTTATTATGATTGTGATGATGTCATTGGTCTCCTCACGTGTGATAACCATCATTTCTATATCTTAAACAATATGGAACTTGTCTATTTTATGTTGATTTTTTTCCTTTATAAGTTCAAATGTAGTGGATATAATAACCTAGCCTAAATATTTTCACCCTGTCATCCCTTTTCACCATGGCTACTTGTAGGATTGTTACCAAGTATATATTAGGGGAGGGATGACATGTATCTGTTTGAGTCTCATGGCATGGATGGTTAATACCACATCTAATCTCCCTTTGGAATCATGGTGTTCATGGTAACCCTTAAATCTTGGACAACTCAAATATCTCTCCTTAAGGTATTACTATAATGGCTCTTATGGATGACTATAAGTGTTTCCCTTAGCACACCCAGGTTCTCATGTGAAAACATGGATCTAGGATCTGATGACCTCAATAGTGTGGGTGGTTTCAGTGTAGTGTGGCGAATCCACTTGGAGTGATCAGTCTTTGAGGAGGTTTTGGTGAATAGAGGAGGTGATAGTGGAAACACATTGGAGTGAAATGAATGTGACAACATAATGATACATAGCCTAATGATAGTGAAACTATAGTGGGACAAAGTGAATATAAAATGGGTATGGAGTAAACACTAGACATCCCCTAATACTAACCTAATCAGACCTAGTAAATGTTATAAGGTATATACACATAGAGTAAAATATTTGGAAGTAGAAGTAAGGTGTTTATGACCTCATAATGAAACATTAGATTCTCATAATTACCTTAAAATATATGAATAAACCTTAACCTTTACAAAAATGTGACTAAGTCTGCTAAAGAGCATAGAACTAGGTCTGTAAGGACTATGAAATTATATGGAGGATTGAGAAGAGGTTTTAAAGTCATGAAGACCACCCACCACCATGTTTCCACCTCCTTCATATCCCTTGATGCATAATGGAAACTTGTAGGTTCTCTTGGGCCATATACATAGTCCAATTTATAGTGTCTTTCAATTATACACTAAGGGGTATCCATGAAGTGTTCTAAGGTAAAAGCAGGACCATTAGACTTTGAAACTAGGTGAGAAAGCATTGAGGATCATGAAACATCTCTATAACCATGAAAATTTTCTCTACAACCCTTGGTAGATGCACCCAAAACTTGATACTTGCACAGAGTACTCTATAGACCATGCATAGAAACCAATCAAGGACATTGATATGAAATCTAGGCTCTCGCAAGTGGATTCCATACTAAAATAATCATATAAAGGTGTTTCATGACTTGATAAAATAGGACAACTAATTGGTTTTAGCAAATGATTCAAAATCCTTAGAAAACCATTGGTCTCAAAAGTTCCTGTGTAGAGGAGGGGGATACAAAAGATCCCTAACTTTTTAACTAATGTTCATGGAGGATATGTATTCATCTCCTAGATAAAATCCATGGATAGTTATCCCCTTGAGTTTATGTTACATGGTCAAGATTTTAGACTCCTAATCTGCTCTTACTATACAAAATAACCATTAACTTGAGGGGTCCTCTGAGCTCAACAATGAGATTGAGGTAGAAGAGCAATAGTTTTTTTCCCTTATCAAGATGAAACACTGTGATTCTTCCACCATTTCACAACACTAAACTAACCTTATAGAAATGTGCCCCTGACTAAGATGATCCATATAGTATGAATCTATACTACTAAGAAAGCACCTACAAAGTGCCCATTTTCCTCCAAATCTCCCTATTATGGCATTGAAATGTATCTTATTTATGTTGTGGAGGGGAAATAGGAGGGAAATATAGTGTTTGAATTAGTTTTATGACTTGGGGGAGTTGAAAGATCATAAATTGGCATGTGTGGGCCCATATTAGAGGAATTAAGCATTGAAAAAGGTAATAGTGGACCTAATTGAGGTATGAAAACGTTCCATGATGGATTAATGGGACCCATGATGTCTTTTGGAGGCATATGAATGATCTAGTGGTCAATTAAGGCCAAAATAACATCCGTTTGTGTTTAAAACCATTGATTGGCTCAAGTATATGGCTCTAAAAATGTTTATCAACTAGATCACATTGTGAATGTATATGGACACCTTAAAAATCAATATAAACTTAATTATATTATATGATAGTTTACATAATGACTCTTGAAAGATTAAAAATGATTATACCTCTAATGATTGTGCATGACTAGTGGGTTCTTAGACCTTTGTAGAATTACCTCCTCCAACTCTGGCTTCATTAATACATCTTCCTTATGTTGATGATATTTTTAGATGTATAGCGACCAACTACACACTTTGGACACCATAACACTTCTTGATTCAATTTTGGCATAGGCTACAAAGACTCCTAAGGCAAGTTTGAACTATGACTAGATAATGAAATAATTAGACACACCTTAAGAATTCACAACATGACTAGCCACCAGGTATTAGAGATAGAAATGACTCTAATATATAGGGTTGGTAAATTTTTAGGTCTAGGACTAGAAATTGACCAATATTTTTGGTGACTCAGCTAGCTTGACTACTCTGTTGGTCATAAAATCTAGAAATTTGATCAAGCTTGTTCATGATGATTGGATAAATGTGGTATGATTGTAGCATATATTTTGATTTAATTTTCAAAACTCTTGAATAAATAAGACACAATCAAGCAATATTAAGGAAAAAACACACCAAAAAACTACCTAAGAATTAGGGCCAAAAAACAAACAAGACATTGTGAAAGAACACTTGGAGATAAAACATAGACCTACCTACCTATTTATAACTCTAACTTCAAGGTCATACTTCATGTATTTTATTACCCACCTAGCCCTTTTCTCATTCAGGTCTCTATTTAGTATGAATTCCTTAATGCTTGGGTGTACTACCATGAGTATGATCTTGATATTAGAGACTGTGTGCCTAAATTTATTTAAACATCTAACCATGGTAAGCACATGTTTTTATACAAAGTTATACCTATCACCATACCCTTGTAAGGCCTAATTAAAGAATGCAATAGGTTGTTCTTAGCCTTGATTATTTTTTTGCACCAATATGGTAGAGATTGCATCTAATGTAGATAAGGCATATAAGTAAAAAAAATTGTTAAATTTAGGGATAAGGAGTGTAGGAACATGAGAGATGGCCTCTTTGATGGACCCAAAGCTCATTTTACCTTATTTTCTCTATGTAAACTCCTTGTGCCTCCTTAACATGTGAGTAAGAGGCTTGACTAACTCTGTAAAGCATGGGATAAACCTCCTTATAAAATTAATCTTCCCCAATAAAATTTGTAAACCCTTCTTTTGCTTGGGTAGGGGTAAGGAAAGATTGGACTTGATTCTCTCAGGGTCTATGGAAATAATATCTTTAGACACTACATGTCCCAAAAATCTACCTTCATGAACAACAAAGATATAGTTTTTAGGAAATAATGACACTCCAAATTGCCTACATCTTTCAAAGATTAGTTTCAAGTGAGCTATGTGGTTTGTTGGGTCCTTTCATAAAATAATGATGTCATCAAGGTATATGAGCACCATGTCATTGATTAACCCCTCAAAGGCAACATCCATTTCCCTTTGGAAAGTTTCCCCTACATTGGATAATCCAAAGGGCATCTTCATGTATGCATAAGTACCCCAATTTTTGGTGAAGGTAGTCTTATGCCTATCTTCCTCCTTGACCATGATCTGATTGTAACCAAAGTAGACATCAAGAAATGAGAAATTCTAAGATCCTAAAGCTTTTTGAAGAATCTAAGCCATTGAGGGTAGTGGGTAATGGTCTTTTAGAGAAACCTTGATAAGGTCCATAAATTCAACACACAAGCATATTTCCCCATTCTTATTCCTCACTAGCACAAGGTTTTCCACCCATGATGAGTGTTTGATGAGAAATATTATCCTTGACTCAATAAATTTGAATAATTCCATTCTCATCAACTCCTCTACATTTAGATTAACATGGCTTTAATTTTTCCTATATGGTTTTGCATTGTTCTCCAATTCAATGGTGTGTTGTGCAAGTTTGGGGTCAAAGCCCTTCAAATACTTGTATTCCCATGCAAACACATCTAGATACTCTTGGCACAAGAATTGAAAGGTAGCTTTCTCTTCTATTGTTTTAATCTTTCCCAACTTCAATAACTTGTCTTTAAATATGTTTATTCTTTTATATTGTTCCTCCTTGGCTAAGATACATGCCTTATCTATTCTCATTTGGTCATCTTCATTGAACATTATTTCTAATGTCACAAGTCCCTTAGGCATCTTGTTAGCCTTAGATGAACTATCTAATCATCATATTGATGTTGGAATTTGATTTTATTTTGACCATAGAATTATGCCTCTTGCATGAGAAAACACACAATTTAGTCATCATTATCAAACACCTTCCAACTCACCTCATTGTCAGGTATTGCTAGCCTTTATACAACTTTGATCTTAGCCTAACTTTGACTAGATTTGACCCCTTCTAAAATATCATACTAAGATCCAATGGTTGAAAGCCTATTTACATGTTGGTTTTCCTCCCTTGGTATGGACTATATGTTAAATGCTAAGAAATATTATATGAGGTCACATACATAGTGCACGTAAGCCTTCAACTTATGGTTCTTAATTGTATTTATGCCCCTTAATTTTTGTACAATAAGATCACTATAACCTTTTACTTTAAGGAGTTTGACACCTCTCATTATTATTTCTTGTAATCCATGTAGAAGAGCCTCATATTCAGATGTGTTTAAGGTGTAGTTGAATTGGAACCTTATAGCTAAGTAGTACTTCTGATTTGAGGGTGAAATCAACATGACTCTAGCTCCACTACCATTCTTTGACCTTGAGCCATTAAAGAATAAGGTCCACAAATCATCCTCTTCTTGACTTGTGTTTGTTAGGGAAGATATAACAAAACATTCCTCATGCATACAATATACTCCTAGATCTACATACTCAATGTTGTTATAGGAATTGAAACCATGATTGTCAGCTACCCATTCATCCAAGCAAGAGGTTTTTAATGCCTTCAAGATGGTTATGAAGCTCTTGTTCACTAGCATTATCATCTTCATCAAGTATGGTGTAGTTAAAATTTTCAAGGTTAAGAATATAGAAATCTATAAAGAACCTAGAGATAGGTTCTAACCTACTAATGACCCTAGTTCTATATCTGGTCCTAAAGACCATGTATGACAAGTTAGACAAAAAGTAACCCCTAATTTTTACAGTGAAGTCCCTCGATAAGTATATGTCAAAGTATGGGGATAAGTCCATAACCATTACATCATGAGTGATGACATAATTTGGGAAGCTATCAAGGTAATCTTTAGGTCTTTCAAGACACCTATTGTTTTAGTAGGAGAACCATCCAACTGAAGAACACCTTTTTCATTAGGCACATATTTAAGCTCAATTTTGTCTATTATGGCTTTAGGCGTGACTAAGGTTGAGGCACCTGAATCTATCATACAATTATGAAAAAAGACAACACCTTATGTTGAATGAAAATTATAATGGGTGGGGGATTGATAACCTTAGGGGGTTGGATAGCACTATGAGCTTGATCTTGACTAGGAACTTGAACTTGACTAGGCTAACTACTATTGACAAAAATAGTGCTCACCTGATCAACTACCTTATTCACATGAGAGAGCTTAGAGAGATATTTTTGGAGGATGTAATTTTACCTCATAATATATATGTCATCCCACATTTTCATGGTAACATTGGACCTTTTCATGTGATACAAAATATTGAAAAGAAGATTGGTGCTCTTAGACTACACTTTGGAAATATAAGTGTCACTTGATACTTCAGTGACTTGAGGGAAAAAAGGAGACTTTTGATACTACCCATGATCTTTAGGTATTTATTGAGTTTTAGGGGCATTAATGGATATGTTTGTAGTGGTATTTTGTGTTAGTAATTTGGCTGGTCAAGGTCAAATTACTACCTCTATCATATGAAACTTTCCTAAAACTAATCATTAACCATTTGTAGCTAGTCAAATCAAGAAATTGTGTCCTAAAATAATTAATTTTGGTAAAAGATGAAAAAATGGATAGTAAATGTGTCATTTTATTTTCAAAAGAGCATTGCTAAGTTTAAATATGCAGATAATCCATGCACAGGGGTCAATTTCAAGAGGAAATTAAGCTTTTTGGGAGCAACAAGTGGTTTCAAGACCTCAAATTTTGTAAACAAGGTCATCATCAATTGAGGAACCTTATAAAAAAAATTCATGGCCATTTAATAAGTAGAGATACTTTATCTTATTTAACAGTCCTTATCATGTCTGTTGGAGATCACCATTGGTGCAAACATCATTTTGGAGTGCCAAAGAGGTTTTTAAGTCTAGGTAAAAGTTTTTAAATTATGTTATTATTTTTTTACATCATAATAATACCTTTAAATAGTTTAAAACTCTAAATTTTAATCAATCCATGCTTATACAAGCTTTTTCAAGCAAATAGGCATATAGGCCAGAAAGGGTTTTTTTGACTTTTTAAGAAAAATAGGATTTTATAGTGTTTTAATAAAATGGTAATGATCCCATGATTATTTTTTAAAGCATTGGGAAGTAGGTAAATATTTATTTTCATTTTGGTGAATTTTTCAATTTTTACAGTTTTAGGCACCCTATCAAGCCTCCTATTTAGATGCTCATATCTTTCACCACATGTGGAATTTATCCAAATGATATTAGTAATATTTTAGGACACATATTTAATTATAATTAAATAAAATTTGAGACTATTTGATGTTTTTTTCTTTAAGAACAATCATTAAGAGCATAGTCAGCCTAAAATGCAGTCAAAACCCCACAGGTAGATTTCTCCACATGGTAAATTTTCATATATTTTTCATGGGAACCTAATATTTGTAGGTATATTATGGGGTTTATTTTTATACTAATAAGTTTTAATATTTTAGGATTTTAAGGTTTGTACTTCATGAACCATCATTTTGATGTTTTGGCTTCAAAGCCCTCCTAAACCCTAAAAAAACTAGTTTTGAAAATAGTTGATTTTATTGCCATAAAATAATATTAGATCAAACTAAAAAAAAATTAAATTTAAATTAAACTCATATAATATTCCATAAATATAAATTTTATGTATGGATTTGTATGGATGAGGGTAGAAATCATGTTTTTTGTGAAAAAAATCATGTAAAGTGAAGTACAAGATATTTAAATGAAATATAATCAATGGATATAAAATAATAAGAATTTTTATTCATCATAAAATATTAATTTAGTCATAAATAATCTCATAATTGTCCCAACTAGCCTGATCAAAATGGCTAGTTTACAGGAAAATGGAGTAAAATAGGCCTAGTCAACTTATTGATTGAATGGCGAGTGTTTTCTCATCAAAATGAAATATATTGTGATGAGAAAATTTGTAACAAGTATATTTAATTTTTTTTCATGTTTCATGGCATTTTTTTAATGTTTAATGGAGTTCAAATGAACATATTGGCTTTTAGGCCTATTTGGTCTAGTAGGCATAGTTGGTCAAATGGTTAAGTTAAAGAATGGCATTGAAAATCTATAAAATGAATTAATTTTGGAGTTACCACATTAAATATATATTTTTAAGTGAATATATCATTCTCAAGTTAATCCACAAGTTATAATTCATGTAATTTGAGTTCAAGTGGAAGTTGACTAGTCTTTGAGTCCACATCTCTTTGGTTGACTAGTTTGACTAGTTTCATGCATCTCCCATACTTTTCATGCAAGATAAGGACATTAAAAAACTTAAACTCACTTTAAATATGGATTTATATTCCAAATTTTGGAATTATTTTTATTCAAGGAAGTTTGGTACGTCAACATGGGCCCATGACTTCTCAATTCTATGCCAAAAATGAAGAACATGCATTTTTTCAAGACTTCAAAGATTTTAAAGCCTTTAATTAATATTGTAAAAGGATATTAGTCTTAATTTAACTCAAAAAAGACTAATACTTATCTTTTCCATGTCACTTTGGATTTGAGTTAGGTTTTAGACATATATATTGGCCTTTTAAAGCCATTATTCATTAATTCCTGAAGCAAAGAAGAAATTGTAATTAAAACCATTTTTATCAAATAAAGAATATTTTTTGCATATATATTTTTTGGATTAGAATAGAGTATAATTTGAATATGTACTAGCATAAAAGTGGATTCTAATTTCTATTTTTTTAGGTCCTTTCCACACCTACTATTAAAATCTCATCCTCTACAAGTCATTTGAAGAGCTAAGATTTGAATTTACTTTACAAACTTCTCTCATGCCTTCTTTTGAAACATTGATGTTTAGGATTAAATGTAGAGTTTTATTTTAGATTAATATATGTATCTTACTTAGTTTTAAAAAGGTTTTATATAATATTAATCATTCAAGTGCATCACCCAATTATATAGGATTTTCCATTTTAGTTTCCTTCTCCTTTTTCATCCTAAAAATCAAAGTAGATTAGTTTTAGAGATAAATCTTAAGGGAACCAGCCCTCTCTACAGGTTATTTTCAATTTAGATTCACAAACACTCTAAGAAGATCCAATATATCATCTAGAAAGAATGTGTGCCTTTCGCATCTTTAAATAGGGTGCTCTATAGAGTGATAATAATTTTTGGCACACTTGGTGGAACATTTGCACTACACACTAGCCTTTGGAGGCATTAAGAAGATTAATATAAATTTTAGGTACTTAAAGCTAGTTATGAACATCATGTATCATTTGAATATTGATTAATTTAAACATTTGGTTTACTAATGGTCTCAAATGGCTTGTTTTAGTATGGATCCATATTATCCTCACTATTATCAGTATGACCAACCACACTATGATCCTCACTAAGAGTTTGAGGATCTATATCAGGCATATGTGCAGGAGTACTACCCTAATCCTCCCTATGAAAAACAATTTTATCATAATAATAGCACTTACCAGTCTTATCATGATCCATCATACCCATCTAACTATCCTAATCATGGTCATTTTGTAACTTCACAATCCATACCAACACTTAAACAAACTTTAGTGAGCATTGAAAAGCATGCACTAGAGCTATACTCATAGAGATATAATGGCCAAGATACCCCTACTCACTAGATCCATTATGTGAGAGAGTCATTTTAGAAAATAAAAATAAGAATGGACACTTGTTGAGATGGAAAATTGGGGTAATATCACTAGTGAGATGATGGATGTAAGTGGTTACATTCAAAGTACTAAGGACAAACTAAAAGGCCTTAAGGGATAATAGGTTCAACCTCACTCTTCTTATGTGCCATCCATTTCTCCTTAAGAGACCATTCCAAGAGATCCTTTGAGTTTTCCAAATTCTTCATATGTCTATCATACTTTCCCTTCTTGAAGATCTATCCAAGAGAACTATCAAAGAAAGAAAGAGATTACTATGGGACAACCTACTATTGAGACCAATGACCACCTTAAAGAGAAGATATTCCAAGAGAATATTGACAAGTAGATCAGAGAGTTGGATTTGAAGACAAGGAAAGAGAAGGAGAACCAAAATCAAAAGATCAAAAAGGATCCTCTATCTTTCCCATCTTGGAACCAAATCATACAGTCAAGCCAATCTAAAGCTACTCAGGGACTTTCCCTCCCTCCTTAAGAGTCTAACTCATTTCCATCTTGGAAATCCATACAGAGCAACATGCAGAAGAAGGAAGAAGAACATGAGATTATAGATTCAAATGATCTTCATGAAGAATGTGCTAGGGAGGATGCAAGTGTTCATGAAGAGGTTGAGGAAGCAAAGCTACCATCTTATGAAGAGAATGAAGAAATTGATGTAATAGCTAATCAAATCGATTAATTTTTGGAGCAGCCAAAGTTTACCAATCAGCCAAAATTCTCATTGGAGGACTTGTTTGAAGTTTTGGGAGTAGGATATACTCTTCTCGAGTGGGACTATGGTTTAATAGCAGCTAAAGAGAGTAGCCTTGTTAAGCAAATCAAAGGGAAAAGAGTGGACAGTCCTTCAATTCTGCTACCTCAAGAGTTTATTTTTCACATAGACTTTTTTCATATCTTTAGAATGGGTTATCATCTCCTTGATGATCCTGTAGACATGGATATGCATCCAAAAGGTAATACAAGTATGGTTTGTCCTCAGCTTAGTTAGCCAAATTGTGAATAAATGAAGCTAGACAAAGTAGAAGAGCCACCAAGTGAGTATGTCTACATTGGAGGTTACTTTACTCCTAATGTTCAACATATGATCATGAAAAAGGAGTTGGAAAACAATATACTTGATTTCTAAACCACCAAGCTTGAAAGGGAACATGTAGTACATTATTATCCATCTTATCATGGAAGTGAATTGTCAAATTTTCCTTTTGATCCTAGTGGATCATCAAGTTAGAGGTTAGTTTATACATAATAGAATCCTTGTATTTAATTTCTCTATGTGCATATTTTAAAATTATTTTAGTTTTGTTTTTTCCATTTCCTAGTTGTTTTTTTCCATTCTTTTAAGTGCATATATGCACATGTTTGTTGTTGTTTGTGTCTGTTATCTTGTTGTATCTTTGTCTACAAAAGATCTTCTAAAAATCTATATTTATCCAAGTATGTTTTACCATATTTTTTGAGTTATTTGACTATTAGTCTTGTCAACCCCTAAAATTTTTCAAAATTGTTACTAATTTTACCTATCAAGATCAAATTACTACCCCTATCATACAAAACTTTCCTAAAACTAGTCATTAACCCATTGTAGCTAGTAAAACCAAGGAATTATGGACTAAAATCATTAATTTTGGTAAAAAATTCAAAAATTTATTTTAAATGGGTCATTTTATTTTCAAAAGATCATTTTCAAGTTAAAATATGCAAACAATCCTTGCATAAGGGTCAATTTTGAGAGAAAATTGAGCTTTTTGGGAGCTACAAGTGGTTTCAAGAAATTAAATTTTGTACATAGGTTCATCATGACTTTAGGAACCTCTTTTAAAAATTTCATGTCCATTAGATGAGTTTAGATACTTTATTTTTTATAACATTCCTTAGCATGTCTGTTGGAGATCACCATTGGAGTAGGCATTGTTCTAGATTGCCAAAGAGGTTTTTAAGTCTAGGTAAAAGTTTTAAAATAATTTTATGATGTTTATACATAATAATAAGACCTTTAAATAGTGTAAAAACTCTAAATTTTAATCAAACCATGCTTATACAGGCTTTTACAAGCAATTATGCATATAGGCCAAAAAAGGGGTTTTTTGACTTTTCAATCAAATATGATTTCAGAGTGTTTTAATATAATTTTATAGAGCACATTATGATGTTTTTAATTATTGGTAATTATGTGAATATTTATTTTCATTTTGGTGAATTTTTTTATTTTTTGCAGTTCTAGGCACCCTTACAAGCCTCCTGTTCAAATGCTCATATTATTCACCACATGTGGATTTTTATGAATGATATTAGTCTTTTTTGAGAAACCATATTTAATTATAATTAGTTAATAATTGATACCAAGTGAGGTTCTATGCTTTATGAATAATCATTAAGAGCGTATGTAGCCTAGAATGTAGTCAAAATCCCATAGACATATTTATCCACATGGTAAATTTTTATATCTTTTACATGGGAACCCAATTTTTTCAGGTATTTTATGGGGGTAAGGTTGATACACATTAATTTAAACATTTTTTATTTGGAGATCTATACTTCATGAACCATAATTTTGAAGTTTTAGCTTCGAAGCCCTCCTAAACCTTAAAAAAAATAGTTTTGAAAAAAATTGATTTTATTTCCACAAAATCATATTGGATAAACCTAAAACCTTTTAAAATTTCATGTAAAATTATATAGGATTCCATAAATTTCAATTTTATGCATGGAGTTGTATGGATGAGGGCAAAACTCATGTTTTTTGTGGAAAAAAGCATGTAAAATGAATTACAGGATAACTAAATGAAATATAATAAATGGATATAAAATACTAAGAGTTTTTATTCATCATAAAATCTTTATTTGGTAATAAATCATCCTATAACTATCCCAAATTTCTAGATCAAAATGGCCAATCTATACGAAAATGGAACAAAATAGGCCTAGTCAACCCTGTTGACTAAATGATGACTGTGTTCTCATCAAAATCAAATTTATTGTGATGATAAATTGTTTTCCATGTCTATATCATTTTTTTAGGTTTCATGGCATCTTTTTTCAGGTTTAATGGAGTTCAAATGTATAGATTTGCTTTTAGGCATATTTGGTGTAATAGGCCTAGTTGGTCAGATGGTCAACTTGAAGAATGACATTAAAAATCTATCAAATGAATTAATTTTTGAGTTAACATATGAAATATCTATTTTTAAAGTGAATTCATCATTCTCAAGTCAATCCATAAGTTCAAATTCATGCAATTTGAGTTAAAGTGGAAGTTGACTAGTCTTTGAGTCCACATCTCTTCGGTTGACTAGTTTGACTAGTTTCATGCATCTCTCATCCTTTTCATGCAAGATAAGGACATTAAAAAACTTAAATTAACTTAATATATGGATTTATATTCCAAATTATGGCATTATTTTCATGCAAAAAAGGTTGATAATTCAACATGGGCCCACCACTTCTCAATTATATGCCAAAAATGAAGAACACACATTTTTGAAGACTTGGAAGATTTTAAAGCCTTTAATTAATATTGTAAAAGGATTTTAGTCTTAACTAACTCAAATAAGACTAATTTTTATATTTTCGACACCACTTTGGATTTAAGTTAGGTTTTAGACATATATTGGATTTTTGAATCCATTATTCATTAATTCTTGAAGGAGAGAAGAAATTGTAATTGAAACTATTTTTATCAAATAAAGAAGATTTTTTGCATATATTTTTTTTATTAGAATAGAGTGTAATTTAACTATGTACCATTATACAAGTGGCATCTACTTTCCCTTTTTTAGGTGTTTTCAACACCTACTATGAGAATCTCATCCTCTACAAGTCATTTGAAGAGCTAGGATTTGAATTTGCTTTGTAAACTTCTTTCATGCCTTCCTTTGAAACCCTGTTATTTAGGATTGAATGCCTATTTTTCTTTCAGATTCATAGGTGTATCTTACTCAGTTTCAAAAAGGTTTTAGATAATATCAATTATTTAGGTGCATCACCCAATTAGATAGGATTTACCATTTCATTTTCTGTCTCCCTTTTAATCCTAAAAATCAAATTAGATTAGTTTTAGAGATAAAAATTAAGGGAAACAACCATTTCTTTTTGTTATTCTTAATTTAGAGTCACCCACACTTTGAGAAGATATAATGTATTAGCTAGAGAGAAGGTGTACCTTGCACATATTCAAATAAGGTGCTCTCTAGACTGATAATAGGTTGTTGACTAACTTGTGGAGCTATTGAATGGAACTTAGGCTGCCCTAAATTATCCTATATCATCCCCTTTTTATCCCTTGTATGGGCTAAAAATGATTCATCTACTCTTTGTATAGTCTACCACATGTTTGTTGCTACATGTTCATAGCATGATCTTCTTGTAAATTAATGAAAGTAATGTCACCTGGTGCCTTACCCATGTTTCCTTGTTATTGAATTAGAGCTTTTGATGATGTCATGGTAGGCATGTTACCTTGATTCATTGGAGGACCTTGTGATGGAGGAGGCATTATGTCATGACCTTGAAATGGAGGAACATGTTGCTAACAAGGATATTGATACATTTATCCACTTGAATCCATTTCCATCTCATTAGATAGCCCTCTTAATTGCCATTAACCATCTTATGTAAGGTCATTTTATGTCAGGCCCAAGGCTTTTAAGCTACTTGCATTTGTGGGATTGTATCTATTATAAGGTCTAGTTTGATTAATTTGGTCTTGGTATTGTTGATTTGATGGATCAAGGGTTATATTGTAGGACTGAGAAGGATATTGAGTTTTTAAGGGGCCTTGGTATGGTCTATATGAGGTTTATTACTGCCTTTGTAAAGAAACTAGCTTGTTTTGAGCCTTCAACAAACCTTTAATTTTTCCAAGTCTATTCACTTGACTATCACCAGGTTTTACTTGATTGCTTAGAATATGAAATAGAGCAATGGTAGGTGGAGTGTCTTGTATGTCAAGAAAGAGGGACATGAGAGGTCTTGGCATGAGTTTCCATGATTGTAACAAATAGTTTTATGACCTTATAGATATCTTATAGGCTTTAGGTAGAGTTGTCCCAGCCATAAATTGGATTATGACTACAACATCTAAGTTTTATGCTATCAAGTAATAAATAAAATCATATATAGGTGTGGGCTTAATGATAATAGGGATTCTATCCCAAGTTTTTTGGAATCTATAGTTAAAATAAATCATATATTCTTGGGGTGACCTCTTGATTGAGGTGAGTTGATCAACTAGTGACACATGGTCATTCTTATCCTCAAAGTGGTTGTAAATATGCTCACCAAACTCATACCAACTATTGATTGAGGTAGGATTCAAACCCCTCTACCATTTTAAGGCTTTTCCTTTTAAGGATGTGGCTAGTAGTCTCATGGCTACATTCTCTTGAGTGATGTTATACAGTGAACAAAGGTTTACAATGTCATCTATGTTCTCTAGAGGAGTGGTATATTTTTCTCCTATAAATTATGGTAAAATATTCAAGGAAAAAGTAGGGATATCATCATAGTGTTTAACATTAAGAAAATTTCCTCCATTAAAGGGGATAAAATCTTGTAATCTAGGCCTTACCATTTGGATTGGTGGGCCATTAAGGGACTGGGTATGGGAAAATTTTGAAGAGTTTAGAGAAGTGGGAGAGTTAGGGGGTGATAGGTTGCGGTTTAAAATAGGTAACCTCTTCCTTCTTGAAATGTCTAATGGAAATTTAATGAACTAAACTTGTTTACCTTTTAAGGTAAACCTGATGGAAATTTGGTTCATGACTTTTCCCTCCAATCTACAAATGACTACTCCAAGACTCCCAAGTGTCCTCCCACATTGCCAATATGTCCCAAGATGATTTTGAAGTGACTTGATTAAAATCCCACCATGTTTTCCTTAACTATTAGAGTTCTAGGTTGTACCCTTACTAAGAAGAAAATTGTTCAATCCCTTTACTCAAACCTCGTATGACATTGGATTGACCTAAGACTATGGGTTGTCTATTTGTAAGTCAAACCTATAGAATTCAAGGGGATATCTCCCTTGATATTAAAATGTAGTTCTTTCATTGAGCCTATATATATCACAAGGAAAAGGGAAAGAGATGATAAATAAAAGCAAAATCTAACCTATATGGTGATCCACTAAATTGTTCAATGATCCACTCTTAGTTTAAACACTTTCATGACTAATAACAATTCCAATGGGGACAAGGGTTGATTAGATTCTTTGATAATGTTTCAAACATAAGTGTTTTTCATGAAGTTTGATAAGATACCTACAACTTGAAGGACAAAAATTTATAGGTCTATGTAAGACACTACAATCATATGACACTTCAAGATAAACTCCCTAGCTCACACTTCACACAACCTACAAGAAACTAGATAGATTTGAATTAAGGAATATGAAGTACATATAGGTGATGAATGGAGAATATACACAATATAGATCAAAAATTCAATAAGGTACACTTAGCATTCAAGAGAATCATAAACTTGTCTTATATATCTCCAAAAGAGTTACATAAATATTTTATCAGAGATTTGCTACATCCAACCAAGGGATGAAAAAAATATTTCAATGCCTAAATTTATAGAGATAATAGAAGACAAGAGAGAAGGATTTTGGAATATAAGGGGTCATCAATGAGCCCAATGTGGCATGGTATAGTTACACAAGCATTTTCTCCCCTTTTTAGCATTGACACTCCTTTAATGAGATCAATTTATTATTGACATGGTTGTAACTATCCCAATTATCCTCAATCATTATTTGAACACTCTTGAGATAGATTCACATTATTTCCTTTTGTAGTTATTCAATGCATATGGGGGTGCAATAAGGTCTTTTTGGGCATTGAGTATCCTTTGCATCAATATGCATGCTAAATTATTCATGAAAATGCCTTTGAATCACATTAATGACCACCCATTCTAGTGTGGGTTTTCAAAAACTATATTTACAATGCTTTGGAAGGGTCAATAATTGTTCTCATGCCACCTTCCTTTCACTAGATCCTTCCACTTGTTTCATAGTAGGCTTGTATGGTTAGCTTTCCAAAATTTTGTTGATGTTCACCATATTATTGATTCAATAGTTGAACCTATGTTTCAAACTCATTTTATGGATTTTAGATAACCTTTAGAATACCTTTAGTGTATTATCATTGAGATATTTGGAGAATTATCTACCTATAACATACCTTAGCTTTTCATTGTTAGGCCAAACATCTTGTCTCATAGACTGGTATTTTTAAACAAAATGATGAGAGCCTTCTTAGTGGGTTCCATGGATATAAATGATGTTGAGAAGATAGAATAGTTCTTGTACATACTCCCTCCATATTTAATAACCCTTTTTAAAGCCCTAAAACATAGAAATTGGTAAAAACCTTCTATTTTGCCCTTTCTAGAGGCATCCATACACCTTTCATACTATCCAATGCCATGAACCAAAGCTCCTCTGAGTTGGTTATAGGTTCCAAGTGATAAATTAGGAACTTCTAGGCAAAAACATGGATTTTGAGTTAAAGCTCTCTAGACTAGTTCTGATTAGGGTTTAAGGGAGGTTTTAGAATATTTTATGGTTTTATGTTTGATTCTTGAGGGTCTGATCTTGGGTTTATGATCTAACTACATCAAATACAAGTTAAAAATCTCCCTCACATTCTGTGAACATTTGGATTCCTTATCATACCTAATTTATGCCTTGGTGAATGCTTTAAGATGCTTCATTTATGGAGAGCTTATTCTTTAAGGAGCCTCTATAGGTTTGCAAGTGGAAATATGCATTGTGGTGATTCCTCTAGGTCCTAGATTATCTCAAAATGCCTTAGAACAATGTGACAATGCCCCTAAATATAATTCACATCCTCTCAAACCTTCACACTATACTCTACTCTACTTCTTTTATAGCATAATCATTATGGATCATGAGTGTCATACTATTTACACACCTCTACTATAACTATGGCCTACAAAGTCATCTATGGATCATGTTTTCCTCTTGCATGACTAGGAAAGGACCTTATATGTCTTAAAAGTTGGATTTTATTCCTTCATCATGCCAATTTTCCTCCATGAAATGAACATAACCAAATATACTAAGGCATATAACTCTCTACCTTCATACCAGTCATGGAGGTCAACATGAAAACATCCAAAAGTATATTTCAAATGCCTTGAGGTCCCTCCTCCCTTATCAAACTAAATTTACAAGTGAATATTCTCTATAGGTTGACCTTTAAGCTCAAAATGAAAATTTTAAGCCTTTTTCATATAGTGCTAACCTTTGACATGCCAAATAAGGGGTCATGGTGGTGTCCAAGGGACCTCAAAGATGGTTTCATGGCTTGGAAAATTTCATTTGGATAGGTTTTGAGATGAATTTACACCATTGGGTCATTTATGTACTTTATGAAGGGTTGGAGGTGTCCACTATCTTAAGTATGGTTCATAGAGTATAAATGTCCAATATTGTAATAAAGGCCATGAATTCTTAGTGAATTTACCTCCCATCTTACCCTAAATAGGTTATATTCCCATGCAAAGACTCTATGGAGATATGAACATTAGAAGTTGGTGTTGGGTTAGTTGCACGTAGTTTTGAGTCTAAAACCTCTTAAAAATCATTCATATAGTTTATCCCCTAATTTAAAATAAAATTTACATGGATTTTTAGTGATTATTTGTATTTAAATTCCCTTAGGAGCTCTATATTGGAGGAGGCATGTGGTTAAGTGGGTGAGCATGTGAACATGCCCCTTAAAAAGTTTGCACACATGTAGACTAGCTCAAGTTAGATTTTTGGGAATTTAGATAATTATTTCCACATTTTTAGCCTTTAAATATATTTATTGAGTCTAAATATTGTGTCCATTCTCCACATTTTCTATTTTATGGGTTACAACAACTTATAGGGGTCTTAAGTTATTGCTAATGTTTGTTTACATAATTTCCTCCATGATTGTGCCAACACAACTCCATGGTTCTTAGTCATGAATATGAATTTAAAAATATAATATTGGTTTTAAGTTATTTTATACATCATGAAATATTAAAAATATAACTTTAACAGGCCCCAAGTTGATTGCATACCCCTCAAGCATGGATGTGTCCTTAACCCTACTGTTTGCTTGCACATATTAGCCTTGGTCTAAGGAAAAATAGTGAGTATGTCCATTATTTATCTCATCTAAGTGATCATATAATAATATTTATTAGGTCATTACCACATTATGTATTAAATTTTGGAACTTGGTTATGCTTAGAAGGGGTCCATATTCTCATTTTGGCTCAAAATAGCCTCAAACTACCTGCTAAAAAGTGCACTTAGACTTGCATTTTGAAATACAACCTCCAAATAGGTTTCATCAAGTTATTTTTACCTTTTTTAATTTCTATCACTTATTTATAATAGTTACCATACTCATTTGATACCTCTTGAAGACTAATTCATTACAAAACCCATCCTCTTACTCAGCTTATGGCCTCACTCTTACATAGAGTGTTTACCATTATGATTGTGATGATGTCATTTATCTCCTCAGGTGTGATAAACATTAGGTATATATCTTAAATAGTACATAACTTGTCTATTTTATGTTTATTTTTTCCTTTATAAGTTCATATGGAGTGGAGATACCAACCTAGGCTAAATATTTCCACCCTACCATCCCTTTTCACTATGACTGCTTGTATGATTATTACCACGTCTATATTAGGGGAAGGATGCCCTATAGGTGTTTGAGTCTCATGGCATGGATGGTTTATACCACATCCAATATCCCTTTGTAATTATCAACTCATGGTTTTCATGGCAACCCTTGTATATTAGACAACTCAGATAGCTTTCCTTAAGATCTTGCTATAATGGTTATTAAGGATGACTATAGGTGCTTACCTTAGCACTCCTAGGTTGTCACATGATAATATGGGTATAATATTTGATGAATTAAATGGTGTGGGTGGTTTTAGTTCAATGTTGGGGATCCAATTGGATTGATCAATCTTTGAGGATGGTTAGGTGAATAGAGGAGGTGGAAATGGAAATACATTAGAGTGAAATGAATGTAATAACATAGTGATACACAACATGATGGAAGTGAAACAATAGTGTGAAAATTTGAATATTAAATGGGTATGGAGTGAATTAAATACCTCCCCTAAGTCTAACATAAGTAGACCCTAAAAACACCATAAGGCATATACACAAAATTAAATATTTGTAAGCAAGGTAAGGTGTTTATGATCTCATAAGGAAACATAGAATTCTCAAAATTAACTTAAAATCTATGAAGAAACCTTAAACTTTAAAAACGTGTGACTAAGTATGCTAAAGGGTTTAGAACTAGGTCTACAAGGACTATAAAATCATAAGGAGGATTGATAAGATGTTTTAAAATCATGAAGACCACCCACCACCATATTACCACCTCCTTCATATCCCTTGAGGCATGTTAGAAACCTATAGGTACTCTTGGGCCATATACATAGTCCACTCTACAATGTATTTCAATTATACATAGATGGGTCTCCATTAATTATTCTATGAAAAAAGGACCATTAGAATTTGAAACTAGGAGAGAAGGTATTGAGGATCATGATACATCTTTGCAATCATGCAAGTTTGCTCTATAACCCCTAGAAGAGGCACCCAAAACCTAATTCTTGCATAGAATAGTCTATATACCATGTAGAAAAACTTATCAAGGACATTGATATGTTATCTAAGCTCTCATGAGTGTATGAAATTCTAATATCATCATAAAAAAGTGATTTATGACTTGAGAAAATAGAACAACTGATTGGGTTTATCAAATGAGTCAAAATCCTTAAAAAAATTATTGATCTCAAAAGTGCTCATGTATATGAGGGGGATGAAAAAGTTACCTAACTTCTCAACCAATGTTTTTAAGGGATGGTTATTTATCTCCTAGACAAATTCTATGGATGGTTAGCCCCTTGAGTTTACCTTCCATGGTTAATAGCTTAGACTCCTAATCTATTCCTATTGTATGGAATAACCATTAACTTGAGGGGTACTCTTATCTCACCAATGAGATTGAGGTATAAAATAAAAGGTTTTAATCCCTTAAAAAGCTAAAACACTATGATTCTTCCACCATTTCACACCTCTAAACTCACCCTATAGAAATGTGCCCTTAACTGAGTTGATCCGCATAATATGGATCTGTATTGTTGAGAAAGCACCTATAAAGTGCCCATTTTCTTGGAAATCTCCCTATTTTGTCCCTAAAATTTAGCTTACTAATGTTTTGGAGGGGAAATAGGAGGGAAATATAGTTTTTGACTTAGTTATATGACCTAGGAGAGGTGAAAGATCACAAATTGGTTTGTGTGGGTCCATATTGGAGAAATTAAGCATTGAACAAGGCAATGGTGGATCTAATTGAGGCATGAAAAAGATTCCATGATGGATTATTGGGACTCATGAGGTATTTTTGAGGTATTTGAGTTATTTAGTGGTCAATTAAGGCAAAAATAACATCCTTTGTTGTCAAAACCATTGACTAGCTCTAATATATGGCTCTAAAAAAGGTTTATCAATTAGATCACATTGTGAATGCATATGGAACACATTAAAAATCAATGAAACCTTAATTATATCAGATTATATTATACATAATGTCTCTTTAAATATTAAAAAAGGTCATACCTTTGATGATTTTTCATATTTAGTGGGCTATTAGACCTTTGTCAAATTGCCTCCTCCAACTTTGGCTTCATTACTACATCTCCCTTATGTTAATGATCCTTCAAGATATGTAGGGACCAACTACACACTTTATATAGCATGACACTTCCTGAATCAAGATTTATAGAGGGTAAAAGTACATACAAACACTTGTAAGGCAAGTTTCAAATGTGACTAGGTAATGAATTGACTAGACATACCTTAAGAGTTCACAACATGACTAACCGCTAGATGTTAGAGATGGAAATGACTCTGAGCTATAGGGTTGGTCAATTTCTAGGTCTAGTATTATAAATTTACAAACATAACCTTCTTCAAAACCATGAATATACCTATAAATTCCTTGGAAAGGCACTTGATGCAAGGGAATGTTTTAGGCTTGCTTGAAGACACTTCATGAGAAGAAAAGCATCCCAAAACACATTGAAAACCTCTCTTCTTATATGCAGATCTATGTAGTTATTTTTTAAGATTAAAAACTCTATTGAAACCCTAAATTGAATCTCATGGTCCTCATGTTACTAAAAATTTATTGGAGAGTATCAGATAAAAAAGAGAGTTCCTTGGCTTCATACCTCATGATTATAAAAAGATATAACGCTTTAAAATATATTAAAGCCCTCACACTTTGTAACAATCCTATAATTTTTATTCAATCACAAAACCTATGAAAACCTTGAATAGCAATGGTTCTAATGGCTTGAAACATACTTGGAGTGTATGATATAATATGGGGAATCTCATACTTGTTTAAGACCCTTCCCTTAAGTGAGAAACACCTCAAACATGTTAAAAACCCCTCTCTATCTATAGGCATGTAGAGGTCCTTATTGGCTTGAAACTTGTTGAAACCCTAACCTTGGCTCTCATAGACCTACACCATGTTTAGATAATTGTATAGTATATCGACATTACTATTAATCCCTTCTATCACCATGCATTTTACCTAAATAATCTCAAAAACATCAAAAGAAAGTTTCATCAGATTTTAGGGTTTTCTAGGGGTTTAATACTTCCTATCATTTTTTCTATGGATCAACATGTTTTTAAGATCCTCCTCTAGGTTTTATGCATTAATATGGTGCATAAAAAACATAACATACTCCATGATCCACTCATTTCCATGTAATGGGAGAATTGAATTGAAGCTTTGTTTTATGCCTCTTCTAAGTTATTTTTAGGTTGTTTTAGGCCTCTTTAAGATGAGTCATAACCCTATATTATTATTTTTAATTCTAATAACTTGGATATTATTCTTCAATACCACCTTCTTTCTCTCAAATGGTTGTACTAACCCATATAACTCTTGAGCAGAGATAAAACATCCTATAAAACTACCTATAAGTCCTTATGAGTGGGGTTTTGGGTTGATTTGACCTATTTTGAGGTTCTTTAGCATGATGATGTGAGGGACCTCATGTGAACATCATTTGTGCTTTGGTACCATTTTAAAGCTCTACAAATCTCAAAAATACCTTACATAACCTATAATTTCATTAAAAACCTTCATGTTTGGAAGCTTTTATTCCTATAACTACATGTTAAGGCACCAATAAGGGCTTGAGACATCTCTCAAATTCTTAATGAAGTTGTTGAATCTCATCTCCAATCATGAATCTTCACCAACCCCTATAACCATGTGCCTTCAAGACCAAACCTACAATCTCATAGTCTTCCCTTCATTGTTCAGAGGCTTGTCTTCATGATATTCCACTTAAAACCTAACAATTATTACATGGATGAACCCTCTATTCATTTTATAACCTACATATAATAATTTGAGGCTAAATATTCTCTAAAACCATGGTGTTCTCCTCCTTGGAGCTGTGAAGAAGCCTTCAAAACATGATGGAAACTTACTTCTTAAAGATTTAGGATTATGAATCATGGTGAAGCCTTCAATATGGTGTTTTGGCTTTGTATATTTATTCATCATACCTATAAAACACTCCTAATATAATGAATATGCTATGATCATAATTTTTTATCTATTGTTCGATGCACTGCTCCATGTTGAGAGAGTTGAAGGACACCGAAAGCAAGAATGGAGGGAATATAAGAGGTTTAATGCTTTTTGACTATTTTTATGGATGAAAGAGGCTATAAACAGGTTTTCAAACATTAGAATGACTTTTTAAAACTTTAATAATGCCTTACCTTCTTAAAATGCCTTTAATGACCTCAAATATGACATATTTACCTTTTATATCCTCAAATGCACTTTTGGGAAAGTGTTCATGATCTTATCATGCCTATAAAGAATCTTTTGTCCTTATTTTTAATTTTAAACCCCCTAAATATACCTTTAAAATCTAACATAATTCTATCAATTTAATCAGGTCCTTTTTAAATGCATTCACCCTCAAAACATGGACAGTGAATTTTAGACCCTTCTACTTATGAAGCCTAACATTGATAATGGGTCTTATAAGACACTAGCCATGGAATGAGCTTATAAAATATTTTCATGACTATATAAGACATTAAATTCATCCATGCATTAATAACTATGTAACTAGGCTTTATTAGGATATCATCACCTCAAGATGACATATTAGGCTTTCTTGTAAGACTAAGTATTAAGGAGTAGTTTGAGTGATTTTAGGATTTCTTGTAAGATTAAGCATTAAGGAGTAGTTTGGGTGATTTTTAGACATGAACAGAGGCTTGATAATATTAAGGACCTTGTACAAGACCTTTACACATCCATTCATTTAAAAACATTAAAATAAACTCTCTAATAGGCCTAATACTAACCATGACCTCAACAATGATTGTAAGACTAATTCAATGAATAAAGAGTACAAAGAACCTTAATGACTCATGCATACCTAATTTTTAACCCACCTAATCATTATGAAAAAACTTTCAAAGTTAGCTTAATCAATTGATTTTTGTAAAGGATACTCGTATCTAAGTGTGCAAGTCACCTGGGCTCTTGTCATGCATGGCCCCCATTGCCCTTACTCTTAAGTCACATGTTCCAAATTATGTGGTCCCTCTAGTACATCCTAATAGAAGTTTAATTTTCATTATACTTGATTTGGTATTTACCTCTTCATAATTAAATAATGTTGGCATGTGATATAACATGGTTTTAACATAAACATGGCCATAAACTGATCCTCTACCTAGTAAAACTAAATAGTCATATACAATTACGAGATAAAGTCACCATCTACCATATCATGTATGGTTCATTGGTAAAAGTATAAATATCCTCTATGACCTTAGATATTAGATCTTATTTGATACCAACCAAATATAAGTGGGTCATATGTGCCTCTCTATCATCATTAGTTAACTAGTAGTTATATCATGATATGTTCCCATGCCTAGACCTATAATAGAATGTTGTGATGAATACTTCAGCCCTTCTGATAGATAGTCAAGTTTAATTCTCAAAAAAAATGTGTTAGTACAACATGTCCTAAATAAAATTGATTGCAAGAATCAAACATGTTCCAAACAATGCCTTTGAGGCTAATTAAAAGTGTTGTCCACTCTTGTCAGGTAGTTAGAGGTTGTTGACAAGAGCCACAAAAAAAATGGCTCACTTAGTATTGAGGCCTATACCACTCTAGGAACACCATCTAGGGTAAATTATAGGTCTTATACAGAGTCAATGTCTATGGACCCCTCCTTAATCACAACATTTTTTTACCCCCAACAGGTTCTCAAACAACACTCATTAACCCTTTGGAATCCAATATATCCTATGACCTTGAATGGGTGGTTTTAGGATCCTTAATACATCTTCAAGTGTCACTATGGCCTCACCTATGGGTAGGTATAAGGTTTAATTCTTTGAGTGCCAATGCTCTACTAGCACTCACAAATATGTCTAGTCAGCTATAATAATAGGCATCCATGCTATGTGAAGCAAGTCAAATATCTATAAGAACACTATCAAGTCCCCTATCATCATCCCAAGATGATTTAATACTTGAGAGCACCACCATGAAACATCATAACTACTAATCACTGCTGCATATCACCATAAAAAACATAATCAAGTCAATCACTCATCTATTTTATCCTAGATGTTCATTTTGATTCTTGATTCTAATTTTAACCTTAACATTTTCTTTTCTACCCTAATTTGGTCCTTTATTCTATCATTTGTCATTTATGGCAATATCATCATTTTCCATAGTGATCCCACCATTTAATATGGTGATCCTATCATTTTCAAAGCTTTCTTATTGTTTCCCTCATTCACCCTCAATCTCATAATTTTATAGGTCATTCTCATTGATTAGCAAGATGACCTCACTATTATGGGTGAGTTCACCATTTACCTATCTATTCTGTTGATCAAATGTTTTTGTCATTTGATTAGTGTTTCTATTTTATTAGAATTTTTACCATTTGACTATTCTTTCCACCATTTTCAATGAATGTCATCCAAATTTCCACCCATTCAGGCAAGGTCATCAAACTGGCCATGGGTTTGTCATTTATCCAATGACCTTGCCATTTTTTATGTGATTTTGTCATTTTCACATTTTTGAAAATGATAGGTTAATTTAATATTTTTACAATGAGCATTAAATGCAATAAATGAACATTTTATAAAACATAAATTTAAATTACTGATGACCCTCAACCGATTAGTCTCTAATATAATGTGGTTTCATAAAACTATGGATATAACCATGGATTATAAGTGGAGGCATTTACTTTTAGACTATGTGAGATTTTGGGCACATAATTTAGAAAATTTTATTCTCTATGCTTTAGAGTGAACTCAAGGTAGTGGGTTCTAAATGATTGATAATTATATAATTTATAATAGTGAATATGATCTCGATGCAACCTTGTGGGGCTTTATGATATTTTATGTAGTAATGGATTCAATGGGCTCATGTTTTATGAAATAAACTTTGATTTGATGGTGTGAGTCCAAATTATTCATTTCCCAATTTGGAATTAATTCAAAATTATAAAAATTAGCCCCATTTAAATTAGTTGGTGGTGATGGGACTCCTTTAGTAGTTGGATCATGATCTCCCCTAGTTGGGATAATAAATGTGAACAAATAGGTAAGCATTCACCTAGTCTAGTACTTGTGGTACTAAAAATATGATTGCGGTTGGCCACATGTCACTTGGAGAGTGGCAAGATCATTAAATACTATAATAACTAAGCATGATAGGGATATTTTTGTCTTGAAATCTATGCCTATATGAGTTGGTCACTTTAGTGTATGAATTACATGTGGTGTCTCCACATTAGTCTAAGCCTCATATGGTTTTGAAAACTCTAACACATTCAAATATACTAACACATCCTCACTAGTTGGGCTTCCTAAGGATATAATATCTATGACACCTTTGAGTGTATGAAGACACATGGTTCCTCCTCATTGGTTCAAACCTCTTTAGGCTTGAAAGTTATAACACCTCTGAGTATATAGAGACATGTACCACATCCTCATTCATTGGGGTCTCCTAGAGCTCTAATATCTATGACACCTCTAGGTGTATTGAGACATGTGGGGACTCCTCATTATTTTGGACCTCTTATTGATCTAACACCTTTGGGTGTATAGAGACACATGTCACCTCCTCATTGGTTTGATCCACTTGGGGTGATGATAGACATGACACCTCTACAACCTAAAAAACTACACAAAGGGACCAAGTTATTCCAAAAGTGATTCATAATCAGATTTATGTTTACCTATCTACCAAAAGGGCTATAGGAGAGCTAGTTAGGACTCTAGGACTGAGACCCCTAGAAAGCACCTATATAAGAAATTTCTAGAAAAATATTTAGCACCAAAAAACTATGGAAAAAACTTTTGAAATCACAATGGGATAATTATTTTTTAGACATGCATAGTTGAAAAATGTTTTCAAATGTAAAAAATAACTATTAATGGTATTAAAAAATATTTTATCAATTGAGATTGAGGAGGGATCCATATTTTCATAAGGAAAATGGTCAATAAGGGCTCTATATAGTACTAATTTTTTTTAATAGATTAATGTATAGGTCTCCTTTTCTTTTGCTAAAAGGGACATGTTAACAATAACATTTTTTTTAGTTATGGTGGTGGTTTTTATAACTATAATGGTAGTTTTGGTTATGCCACCTATATAGACTGACAAATCTATCATAGTGTGTATAATTTTAAAATTAACATCTTGGACTTTAGTTTTCACATGTTTGACATGCTTCCAATTATGTTTATTTATTTTTTAAATTTTTTTTACCTTAAATATTTTACATATCACTCTTACTCTTTTATTTATCATTTATTATCAAGTTAATGAACAAGTTCCCAATCAAACATTAGTTAACTCCCACATGTAACTATAGACACTAGAAATATGCACACCATAATCCTAAATGTCAAAACACCCCTAACCAAACCTAACCCATAGTCAGTTTAACTTAACCAGATTAACCTAGCCTTTACCCTAGATTTTACCTGTTTTACCCTTTACCCTTGACTACCAATGGTCAGGTTGACCATCGACGGTTACCCTGACCATCAATAGTCTAAGTCCACCTCCTCAACCACTAACATGCAAACTCATCCTCCTTTCTTTTATAAATATAACTCATCTAAATCCTATTGTGATCCATTTCATGTATGAGTTATAATTAGGAGGCATATTTTATGTGATATTGCAACTCTCTTGCCTTGCCTATAAGAAGAGAGGAATAAAAAGTGGAAAGGGATCTATAATATGTAATTGTTATCAAGATCTTGTGCATCTAGGAGTTTCTTTTTATAGTTCAATCATTATTAGAAATCTAGAAAACTAGCTAAGATGTTAGAGAGTAAATTTACATCTACCTCTCCACCAAGTTCTTAGGTACCATTACTCTATCAGAATCTAGCTAGATTCCACTAAAAAGTCAGCTATCTTAATCATCTACCCAATCAACCTTATGTAAGAGAAGTATTTAATTTTCAATATTCAATTGCTTTATTTGATTTTCTTGTCTAGCCCAGAACCAGCCCAACTCCTAGAATCTCACCTTTTTTATCTTTTTAAATAACCATTTTTATGAACCTAGATCCATACATATTAACTATTGATGGTTGTCTCAACCGTCGATGGTTTATCTAACTGTCGACGGTCACCTTGACCATCGATGGTTACCCCAACCATTGATGGTCACTATGATAGTGAAAAATATAAAGCTATTTTAGCCTACCCATCCCAAACCAAACTTTATTTCTATGTTCTTAATTGTTTATATACTCCTTTATGATTTTTTGAAGTATACCCTAACCACCTATAACTAGTATCAATTAAATTATCACTATTTTAAACATTTATAGTCTATTTCTAAGTAAGCATTCTTGTGTTTAATTTTAGTAACTTTTTATTATTGATACAAATATTTTATATTATATTTATAAACTTAATTATTTAAAAAATGTGGATTGATAATCCCTAAAGAAGCTTTTTCTTCCAAGATCTAGCTATCACTAGGCAATCCACTCACTATCTATCTAACAAACAAATTTTATTTTGTTATTTATTATCTATAGGTCATCCTCCTAAGCTAAAGAGGATCTCTTCATGATCTTTTGATTTCATGCATGAATAATCAAATAGTTTTTTCAACCGTACACATACTTAGTTTCTTATTTTTTCCTTTCTAATAATAAGCAAAAAAATCATTGAAACATTCTAACATGCTCGATGGGACCCTTGTGTCTTTACTTGGGTTCTTGTTTGGTTAAATTATCTATCTATTTTATGATAATTAATGTAATAAAAAGTTTATTTTTGGATTAAAATCAAGTGCATACATTAACTTCTTGAAAGTTTAGTTCACATAGCTTAACTTAAAATTAAAGTAATCTATCATGTCTTCACTCTTTGTTTCACACACTCAACCAAACCAATTTCACCATTTCAACATAAAAAATACCTAAGATAAGTCACAACTAGGATTTAATCACCTATTGGTAACCTTACCCTTTCTCAAAAATCTTACTTGGAGGTTTTTACCAAGGGGAGAACCAACTCAACTCTCAGGTTGAGTATAATCTCTAGATATCAATATATATTGGCTAAGCACCTGACACCCTTATCACTATGATGTGTGAAGTGAGGGGGTAGGCCCCAATACCAAGATATTTATTGATTCTAATATATATTCATTTTTAATGCCTAAACACAACTTGAAACCAATCTTAGACTTCTTCTCTAGTACCTACTCTACAAACTAATTTTAGTCACACATATTATTAAGGAATAAGACAAAAGTGAGATTAATTAAAAATTTAGGGCCTAAAATATATTTTAGAGTGTGATTTGATCATTTTTTATCTTCACTCTATTTGAGTAGTGATGCTATTTTGGCTTTTTATCACCCATTTCTTATATGGTTCTCACTCACCAGTAGTGAAGAGACCTTGTAGAGAAAAAACCATCACCAACCCAACCTACTTATTCTACCTCTTCATCCATGGATTATGTTTCCAAATAATATATTCTCCTCACCCCTTAGGAATTCCTAATTTCCCTCAAGAGGTTCCTTAAGGAGATGCAAATTTTTCCACTTTTTTAGACAATAACCCTATAGCCTTGCAGCATTATCTTACAACCATGTCTTACCATATCTTGACTTTATCCCCACTCATATATCCACCTTATGGATCATGCCTCTACACCTCATAGGGAGTACCTCTATTTCCATGGTTACTACCCAACCATTGACTACACAAGCTTCTTCATCAAATAATAACCCCTTCGAGACTACCATAGAAAACCAACCAACCCAAACTATCACTACTCTTATACCTTCTACTCCTAACAACTACTCCATTATAGGAGTGCCTGCCTCTAACACTACCAACCTTATTTTAGCTACCTCAAATCCACCAACTTCTACTCCACTTAAAATCCTTGTTGTGTCCATACCCTCTACCTTACCACTGATTACTATAAGGGTCACTATTCATTCTTTAATCACCAACCCAACTACCACTCGTATCCAACAAGAACCCCTTAGACCAACCTTTGGCTATATCCCTAATATATAAGGTCATGTACCCACTACCCAAAAACCCACATCTACCTATCCTTATGTGTCTTCCACCCAACCAATGACATCTACCTACCAATATGTGGTAGCCTCCCAACCTTCCACCCACTATCAATATGTCTCCCAACCACCATAGTTGTATGCATCTTATAACCTTCCAAGTTCACAACCCCTAACGGATGTAATGAATATTATTATGGAAAATATGACCACTTTAGAGTCATCCATTTCAAGTTATCACAACATCTTATCATATGACCAAACCTATAATGAGCCCATCCATCCATCCATACCTATAAGGCCATATCCTCTTCAATGGGAACTTCTCAAGTTCTCTAAGTTTCAAAGTAAGGAGGATCCCTAACAACACCTTAGGGTATTTAGGCATGCATGTTATCTCATCACCTATGATTTTACCCTTCTTCTCTATACCTTCCCCATGTTTTTGGATGATCTAGCCTTATATTGGTATAGTACCATACCCAATCACTCCCTTTTCTCTTTTACCCAACTGGCTCAAACCTTTTTGGACCATTTTTTTTGATAAATATCTCCAATAAATTTTATATCACCAACCTATACTCTATTCATCAATTTGAGGATGAATCCATTATCGATTTTGTGGCTTGTTGGAAGAGCCTAATTAACCAACTTTATTTTTCCTTTCCTTAACCTGAACTCATAGATCTTTTTACTCGAGCATGTACTGAACATATCTTCTCTTCATTATGTGTCCAAAGCTTCTAAACCTTTGATGAATACTTTACCATGAAACATAAGTTAGAGAACCAAGCCATTGATTAAGGTAAGCTAAAGCTCGAAAATAACATTTCAACCTATAAAACCAATGAGGCTTCTTCCTCTAAGTCAAACAACCAATCCAATACCAATACCAAGAGAAAAGGAATAAAAAATATGATAGTCCTTAAATCCACCCCTCCACCTTCCATAAACCAACAAAATTCCTCTATTTCCTCAAAGAAAAACCCAAGGAAACAAAGTTAGAACAACCAAAAGTAATGCACTCCACTTGGAGAATCCTATGCATCCATCTTGGAGAAGTTATTAAAAGCCAACATCATTCAACTTCACCCTATAAAATCTCGTCAATAGTTTGATGTCTCTCATCCTATACTTAGTTGGTTCAATTATATTGATCTATGTGACTTTCATCATGTAATAATACATGATGTTAGTAGGTGTAACAAGGTCAAGATCTTTGTCCAATCCCTCATTCACAAGGGGGAGCTTACATTGGACTACCTAAATGCACCATCAAACATGGCCCTTGACATATTCAAGAAACCCTTTCCAAAAAATACTCCTACCAAGAATGAGAGATACAACATCAAGTGTTCACATGATACCCATATAGTTAACATGGTCCTTGATGCACTCATTACTGAACCACCTAATACCCAATCTTCCAGTCCTTCTCTATCTATTAAGATAGTAGACTTGCCTTCCCTTCCTTAAGACACCCATAATAAGGAAATACCGTCCTCTATCCCTTCACTTATTTAGGTAGTGGATCCATTAGAATCCCTTTAAACTAATATATTAGAATGATCAACCATCACCACATTATCTTTACCTTCAACTACTGAGAACCTACTCCCCCTTTGGAAATCACTCTCAAGGAGGACACACCCATGTATACTCATACCACTAAAGAAACACCTATCTCAACCTTGAATACTTTTATTTAGGAAGAGGATGAGGTTACCATCCCTGTGTCTCCACCTAGGGGCTCATCTTTTAGGTCCACCATTTAGGGAATCAAATCAACCTACAAACTATTCTCTAAGCTATTATAGAAATTGGAATTTATCTCCAACATTGACATGGATAAATCCACCTTGTATAATAAATTAGGAATACTTTATATCACCAAGCAAGAACTTTTTATAGACACTAGAAAACTACACACTTACTTTTTTTGATGACTGAATGCCTCAAGACCCCCTAAAGGCCCCCTAAAACCTTCTTAACCCTTAACCAACCCTCTCAACCTACATAAATCACTATTATCCTATTCACATAGTACTATTCAAAATTACTATTTGAAAGTACTACTCAAAAGTAATATTCACTATCATTATTCATTGTGGGACCCACCATCACTATTCATGATGACATGGCAAGTGACATGGAAAGTGACATGACATGTAACATGGAAAGAGAAATGGGAAGTGACATGGAAGGTGATTTCGAAAGTGACATGGCTTGTAAGTGAGGTGGATTGAGTTGGGACATCATACCCCACTTGGGACCCACCTCCAAGGTACCTAATGATATCATTAACCACTAAAGGGCCCCTCCTTTGAAGTATGACACATTTTCCCCTATGGAACTATCATGAAACATGTGTTTTTTCCTCATTCATGGATAACGATGCCAAAATTCATGGGGAACTTATCCAAAAGATGTAAGTGAGTGATGGAAAGTATTTTAAACCCATATGAGCCCATGTGCATGATTCCCACTCCATTTTGGACTCATTCAAAAGTTGGGAGACAAACCAACCAAGTAGGAGACCTATTGGATAAGTGTAAATCTCACCCCCTTGTATTTCATGACCACTCATGTACCCACATGGATAATAGTTCCAAAATTCATGGGCATGTAGCCAAAAGACAAAATAGCTTGGTGAAAAGTCCTTTGGCCTCATTTGAGCCCATGTGCATGATTCCTACTCTGAATTAGACTCATGTGCAATGTGGGATACAAACCAATAAGGTGGGAATCCCAAAACCCTTATCAGCTTTGTCATTTATGATCCCACTTGAAAATGGTGCCATACTTCTACTATTCCCTCTTTTGGCATGATTCTTCACAACAAATGCTATAAATACCTTCTTCTCGTTAACCAAAGGTTTAGTGATTTTTGGTAAAATAATTATTGTTATATGTTTTTAATTTTATGAGGATGTCATAAAATTGAAAAAGAGGTTAAATAGAATGAATTAAAATAAATGAAGCTCTGTCAAAATTTCTGCAAGAATTCATCTTTAATAACATCATCAACTACATCAACAAATCTTCAAGGTAATCTTTATTTGTTTTATATTTCATTTTAGTATTTTATTTTTATTACATTTACCTTAAACCCATTTTTACACCTTTTAAATTTTAATGCATGTAACTCCTTTTCCACCTTTTCCATTTTAATTCCATTCACCTCCTTTGCCATTTTGTCACCTTTACCCTCTTTGCTCCTTTGTCATCTTCACCCTCTTTATCCCCTTATTCTTTTGCCACATTAATTAATTAATTTATTTTATTTTTAAACAAGTTACCCATATAATTTTTATCATTTAAATCATTTACAAACCAAAAAAAAAACACTCTTTTTACCATTATCAAATTGCCAAACCAAAAACCACCATTTTGCCTTAACCAATTTTCAGCACCAGTTGATTTATCTAGTCATTGTTTTAGCAAATCATTTAACCTCCTTGTTTTAATTTTATTTATTTGATACCATTTTATTTATTTTTTTTCATTTTTATTTAATTTTATAAAAATACTCTAATTTTCATTATTTAACTTAAATTTTTAAATTAGGTGGATTGACAGCCTCCTAAAAAGCTTTCACTTTTAGGATCTAGCTTACACTAGGCAATCCACCCATCTACTTGTCTAAAAAATAAGTATATGGTAATGATTCATTATTTTATGTCATCCTTAAAAACCAAATATTATGTCTCAAAAATTCTAAAATTCAATGCACACATCTTTTAATAGGTTTTTCCACACACCCTCTTAACTAGTTTTTTTCTTTTCAAAAAAGCAAAAAAATTAGATAACAACATTTTGGCATGCCTAATGGGACCCTTGAGTTTTATTGGGTTCAAAAATGTTTTAGGATATTTATTTGCATTATTAAAATGTAATTTATTTTCATATCTCATTTATAAAATTTAAATGTTCCATTTTTCCTTTCAAAATGCAAGTTTTAGTCTCTTTTTCTTTCTAAAAATCAGAAAAGAAAAAAAGAAAATTGTCATTCTTTTTTTCTTGTATTTAAAAATTCAAAAGGAAATAATTATAGGATTAGGAATTTAATTATAATCTTGAATTTAGGGGTAAATTCTATTTGGTCTCTTTTATTCATTCAAAAGTAAATCAAAATTCAATTTTGGTTAAAATTAACTTGCATACATTGTTTGCTTGTTTGTTTAATTAGCTCATCTAGTTTAATTTAAGAAAATAAAATCAACTGTAATGCATAAATGTTACACAAACCAAACCAATTTCACTAAAAACATAAAAAAAAACATGAGATAAGGCTTGACTAAGATTTCATCAACTAGTGGATCACCTTACCCTTTCATGGTTCATATTTGGATTTAATCATCAAGGGGATAACCAACTCAACGCTCTAGTTGAGTATAAACTCTGGATAAATGGTATAAAGCCTAAGCACCCACACTAGATATAGGATCATGATGTGAGAGGAGAAATATCCAAGTACCAAGCCACATACCTGATCTAATACAGACTTCTTTTTGAACACCTAAACACAACTTGAAACCAAACATAGATTGCTTTCAAGACCTATTCAATCCAATTTCCTCTTCACACTTTTCTAAGGCATAAACCAAAAGAGAGATAAAAATGAATATTATGAATTAACACACTATTATTTAATGCATTTTTTACCTTGAATATTCTTTGATTACTCTTTTTTTAGGTGTGATAACGTATCATTCCTTGCCTATTTTCTCATATGGTTCTTACTCACCAATAACGAAGGGACCTGGAGGAAAAAAACTCACCACCAAGTCAACAAACATCTTCCACCTATGCATCCATGGAACATGTATCCAAACCCATGGACTCCCCTCACTCTCCAAAAAGTCCTATTTAGTTAATCCTAATAGATACAAGTTTTGTCACTTTCTTAAACAACAATCATGTAGCCTTACAACATTACCTTAGAACTACGTCTCACCAAATCCAAGTTGCAACCCCACCTATAGATCCACCTTATGGCATGACTCACCACCTCATGGTAGGTACATAAAATACAATGGGTACTACTCAGCCTTTATTTACCTAATCCCTATCATTAACCAATAATCCCCTTACAACTACCAACCCAAACTACCACTACCCTTATAACACCTACCAATCACACCTTCACAATATTAGTGCCTACCTCTAGAACTACCAATATTCCTCTAATTATGTTGAAATCATGAAACACTACTCCAATTCAAAGCCTTGTGGGGTCCATACCCTCCATGTTACCACTAATTAGTATAAAGGTCACTACCGTTCCATTGGCCACTAACCCAACTACCACTCCTAACCAACAAGTGACCTTTAGTTATCTCTATAATCCATAAGGGAATATTCCCACTACCCAACCACCCAACACTACTAAACCATTGAAATCCACATACCAATATATTCCTTATACCTAACCATTGGCATTTACATACCAATATGTGGTAACCCCTCAATTTTCCACCCACTATTAACATGTTTCTCAACCACAACTATAATATGTATCCTACAACCTTTTGGGAGCTCAAACCCAAAAAGGTTCATGAAGATGATCATGGATATGATGACTAACCTTAAGTCATCCATCTTTGGAGTCCATAATCTCTTGTCTTATGATCAAATTTTTAATGATCCTATTTACCCTTTGGTCCCTTTCAGACCTTATCCAACCCAGTGGGAACTTCCAAAATTTACCAAGTGTAATAGTAAGGAAGATCCTCAACAACATTTAAGAGTGTTTATGAATTAACTCTACTTGATTTCCCATGATGATGCTCTTCTCCTTCATAACTTCCCTATGTCATTATCCAGACTAGCATTGGATTGGTATAGTGCCATACCCAAATATTCCATCTTCTCCTTCAACATAATAACCAAAAACTTCTTGGATCACTTTTTAATAAATATATCCAATAAATTTTACATTACCTACCTCTAATCCCTTTGATAATTAGAGGATGAGTTTGTTTCTAATTTTGTGGCTCATTGGGGAACCTAATTAGCCAACTTTCCTTTTCCTTGACTCAACTTGAACTTATAGAACTCTTTACTTTCACATGTGCCAATCATATCTCATCAACATTATGTGTCCAAAGATTGTTCACATTTGATGAAGATTTTACCATGGCTCACAATCTAGAGAACAGAGCCATTGATGAAGAAAAGTTAAAGTTGAATAACAAGAACTCAAATTACAAGCCTAGTGAGCCCTCATCTTCCAAACCAAACCACCAAACCAATCTAAACACCAAAAACAAATAAACCTCCAATGCCATTTTCCTTAAATCTACACCTCCACCATCTACCAACCAATAAAACCCAAGGAACCAAACTTGAAGCAACTAGAAGAAATTAAATCTTCTTGGGGAAACCTATGATTCTATTTTTGAAAAGTTATTAAAATCTAATATCATCCAAATTCCACTAATTAAACAACCCAAATAATTTTATGCTTATCACCCTGTGATGGGTTGGTATAATGAAAATGACCATTATGCCTTTCACTAAGTCATAGAACATGATATCAATAGGTGAAATACCTTTAAATACCTTATCCAAAACCTCATTGACAAGGGGGATCTTAGATTGGACAACCCAAATTCATGACCCAATTAAGCCCTTCACATATTGAAGTAACATTTTACAAACCATGATCCCACCAAAAATAAGAGTAATAATATCAAATTCTCTCTTGACACCCATACCATTAACATGGTTCTTGACACACTCATTGATAAAGAACTTGTTCACCAATCTACCAATCCCCCTCTACTTATTGAAATAGTAGAGTTACCTTCTACCCTTTTAGACATCCAAATAAAGGAAGAAACCATATCCACACATTTGATAGAGGTTACCACACCTATCTCCCCTATTATATAACCATCCATTCCATCTTTGGAAGCTATCTCATAAGAAAAGATAACTTCACCCACTAAACCTCTAATTTCAAAAGATTCCATCAAAAACTAGGAAAAAGGTAAGGGAACCAAACCAAAACCTCTAACCACTCCTTTGACAGACCAACCTAGCTCTTCTAAACCAAGAAAAACCTCCACCCAACCAACCAAAACCTCCTCCAAATTAACTGACCCTCAAACACCTAAACCCACCAAGACAACTAAAGTACCCAAACCCCCTCCAAAACCAATAACTAAATAAATAAAAGAGGTAAAACCACCCAAAGGCCCAAAACCTAAAATTTTACCTCCCTAAAACTTTCCCTCTATTTTGGGTCCTCATCCCTCTATCTTGAACATGGATCCCATTATTTTTACCAAAAAACCCACCACCTCTATTGGTTACACATTCACACTTGTTTTCTAATGCACCTCTTTTTGTTACACCAAAAATACCTAAGTTATCTACCTTTCCATCCTCTACCTCTAACTCATAAACCATCTTGCCTAAACCAAAAATATCAATCAAGCATACCACCTTACATAACACACCTATAACCAAACATAATTTCAAACAACCTTCCACCTCAACACTAAAAATAAGAACTGCTAAACCTTTATCACCCTTAACTAAGTCTTACATAACCATTCTCTAATAGTTATTACAAACCTATTCCTTGATCTTACCACCCATCAAACCCCTTGACCCCTCATGCCCCAAACCATCATGGTTAAATAACAATTTGATTTATTTATACCATAGGACACTTGGCCATGATACAAAGAATTTCAAAGCTTTCTAAACTCTCATCCACCACCTTTACAATGAGGATGATCTATTAACAGATGAACCTCCTATGTTGCCCAACCAACCCAAATAAAAATCATACCTACCCAACACTTACCCACTCCTCCACTCTCATTTAATAATTAATATGAGTTTGACCACTCTACTACCTCACCCTCTCCTTCTATCCATACTATCAACATGGTCACTAGATCATAGTAAAAGGATAAAGGGAAGGCTAAGGTGTTTATTACTTGGACATACCCCTCTTCACATTCCTATGTAAACCACACCGAACCATCTCCATCTTCAACTAAATCCAAGGTGTGTATCTTAGGTTCCCCCCATTTTAAACTTGCATACCCCAACCTATATGCAATATCTATCCAGAAAGCTATCCTTAAGTAGCTTCACCAGACCTTGGCAAAAATGAGCTTGTATGAGTTGATTTATTCTTCTCCCCATCAAGACCAAGCACTAATAGAGGCCTTGAAATCCATTGAGGTTCAACCTAATAAAACTCAACCTCTAGTCACATTTTTTTGTGCCCTCCAAAATTTCAACCTTGTCACTCTTAAGAAATTTAGAAATACCTTTCATCCACCCTAAGGATCCAAATCCCCCACTCTTTATTACCACTTACATCAACTAAACCCATGTCAAAAGGGTAATTATTGATGGGGGTAGAGATAATTAACAATAAATCCTCCTATTGTTATGACCAACTTAAATTACTATATAATATCATGTCAGAATCCACAGTGGTACTGTAATCCTTTAATGACACTATGGCCACTACCTTGAGAACCATCATCCTTCATATCCATGTAGGACCCTAGAGAATCCTTGAAATATTCTATGTGGTTAAAGGATAATTAGAATACAACATCTTATTGGGATGACCTTGGATTTTCTATATGGAATATGTTCCCTCTACCCTCTATTGATGCATTAAGTTTGAGCATGAGGGCTAGGTCATCAATATCCAAGAAGACCTAAATTATTTTTCAACAAGACGCATGACCTATCACCCAAATGATGTCCTTATACACCCATCTAGTACACCTTTAGTAGTTACATCCCAACCACTAACCATCGATGAAACCTCAACTAACTCATCCATCCCTTCTTCATAGATCCCCATAGAGGAGCCCTTGAGATCTATGTTCCAATGATTCTCGTTAGGGGAGTATCACCTTCTAGAGTTAGATACTTTACCTACTCCTCAATAATATGGGAACCTCAAAAATAACCCTTATTATAAACCTAACATCAGAACCATCATCCCTTTTAATCCCCCTAACCATCAAGTAAAACTTTATCTATGGGGGACTTGATAGACCATTTCTTGCTCCCACCACTACCTCCTCCATTCAACCATTCACCTTTGACTTTTCCTACCTAGACAAACCAACATTTGATAAATTATACCTTCATAGGTGTGCTTGGAAGGGATTTGGTCTAGGCTGATATAAAAAAGGATCTCATGAGTTACCTTTGATTAAAACCCAAAAACCTCATGAGTCATTTGGACTGGGGTTTGTGCCATCTAAAGAACCCATAAACTCACCCAAACTTATCGGCACCATCAAGGAAGACATCCCCTTTTCACCAACATAACCTCCTTTAAAGTTTGAGGATTTTGATATCATTCTTCCTAAATGTTTTTTTGATCAACACCACTAGTTTAAGCCCCCTGACCTATCAAAAGGATGGCTAAATTCAAACCCTTTCTTTCATTCATCTTGAAATGATAGAGAAATATTATCCTACCATTAATACCATCCAACATTAAGATGATGATTATATTCTCACCTAATTTAGTGCCCCAAATTCTTCAATCCATAAATCCCTTCCTCTTGAATCCTTGACCATGTTGAATGAATCCACCCATATATATTAACTTGGGCACTATGGACAACCCATACATTTTCAAATTGGGGCAATCACTAAATGCCGAAGAACTTCAAGACTTCTCCTCTTTCCTCCAAGACCATAACATAGCATTCACTTTCTCTTAAAATGATATGCCCAATATTGACCCCACCATTGATACACAAAACATAGTCAGTCATTATGACACCAAGGCTGTTAAGTAGAAACATTGATGCATGTATCCTTTCATAGCCCTTATTGTCAAAGAAGAGCTTCAGTGTCTCCTATCAATAAAATTCATTCAACCCATTGATTACCCCTAATGGGTCTCAAATATCATACTTATCACCAAAGCCACTAGGGTTCTACACTTTTATGTGGACTTTTATGACCTTAACCTCACCTACCCCAAGGATGACTTTCCTCTACCTAGTATTGACCAACTTAATGATATTACAACTAGCAACAAGATGTCTCTCATGGATGGGTTTTTGGGTTACAATCAGATATTGATTGCTCCTTAATATTAGCATAAAACCACCTTTACGACCTGTTGGGTAAATTTTTGCTATAGATTCATGTATTTTAGGTTAAAGAGTGTTACTATAACCTATAAGTGAGCCATGACCTACATCTTCCATGAACTCATCCACACCATCGTAGAGGACTATATCAATGATCTCCTGGGAAAATCCAAATCTTGCCAAGATCATTTGAAAATTATTAGAATTATATTTGAATGCCTAATCCATTTCCATGTTAGATTAAACCCTAATAAATGTGTTTTTGGGGTCCTTTTAGGAAATATTTTTGTCTTTATCATCTCTCTTCAAGGAATCAAAGTAGATCCTACCAAGGTCAAATCAATCTTGGAGATGCCCCCTCCTACCAAAATTAAGTAACTTGATAGCCTACAAGGAAAGCTTCAATTTATTCACCATTTCATTTACCAACTTTTAGACTAGTGACAACCTTTCCATCACCTTCTAAAGAAGGATGTCTCTTTGAAATGGAATAGTGATTGTCAAAAATCCTTTGAATCACTCAAACAATACCTTTTGTCACCACATGTCCTCATCCCTCCTAAGTATGACCACCCCTTTCACCTATATATGTCTACCACCAACCATTACCTAGGGGAAATGTTGGCTCACCAAGATGAACATAGAGATCAGGTTATATACTACATTAGTTGCATGCTTGTAGAATACAAGACTCAATGTACCTATACTGAGAAATTATGCTTAGCCTTGACTTTCATGGCCACCAAAATATGGAACTACCTTCTTAACCATAAAACCTATGTTATAACCAACACCAACCCACTCAAGTACATGCATTCCAAGCCATACCAAAACCAACATATGGACAAGTGGCTTATGCTCTTATTAGAATTTGATCTTGAGTTCCTTCATCAAAATTTAATTAAAGGGAAAGTCATTGCTGACTAATTGGTAGAAGCACCTTTGGAAATTCACCAACCACTTCTTCTTGAATTCCCAATTGAATCCATCACTACTCTTTCCTAAGAAGACATAACCTACCAAATGAATATGTTCTTCAATGGTTCAAAGTGCCAACAAGGTGGGGGTGCTGGAGTTATTCTCATTCATCTTAATGGTGAACCCCTTCCTCTTTCCTTCAAACTTGATTTTGAATGCACCAATAATATGGCTGAGTATGAAGCCCTAGTCATAGGTATTCGAACCACTCTAGCCTTGGAAATTAAGGCCATCAATATATTTGGTGATTCCTAGCTTGTGGTCAACTAATTAAATAGCTCCTATCAATGTAAGAATAATGTTTTATAGAAATACCAACTTTTAATTGACAAAATCTTAGCATCATTTGAATTGTACCTAGTCTAATTTGTTCCCTAATCTACCAATAAATTCATAGATATAGTGGCTTGCCTTGTTTCCCAAATCCCTTCTTATCCCTCCAATTCCAATAAATTTATCACCATTCACCATTTTACCACACCCTTTTATGACCAATCTAACCTCCCTACCATTTGTAGTGTGGAGGAATCCCAATCTGACATTTGGTATGACCAAACTTTTAACTACCTCAACCTGGGCATCATTCCTCCCAAATTCTCTAAGAATGTCCACATAACCCTTTTCCAGAGTACATCTTATTACACCATACTAGGGGGAATCCTTTACAAGTGAGGTTTTGACAGTCTCCTTCTTCATTACCTATACATCCATGAATCTTCCCTTGTCATTAGGGGAATGTATGAGGGGATCTATGGGGGACACATTAGTAGTCTAGTGGTTACTAAATGTATCCTTCACCTTGGCTACTATTGGTCGACCCTCAACCAAGACTATTTTGATTATGTAAAAAAGTGTATTAAATGTCACTAATTTACATCAAGCACCAGCCAATGACCTCCAAGTATCTAAATACCTTTAGCCTTTCTCACAATGGGGGGTTGATCTCATTAGATAAATAAATCCCCATTCCTCATAACAACATAGATCCATCATCATAGCCACCGAATATTTCACCAAGTGGGTGGAAGCTATCCCTCTTATCTCAACCAAAGCATATAAGATTGTCAATTTTATCAACCATCATATCATCTCCCACTTCAATGTTCCTCATAAGATCATCATTGATAATGGAAAATATTACAAAAACAAGTATGTATAAGGCTTATGTGATGCATTTGGAATCAGTTTAACCTTTCCTTCACCTTATTATCCATAAGTAAACAGACAAGTGGAAGCCTCTAATAAAATCCTTAATTAAATACTAACCAAAGCTGTCAATGATTTAGGTTAGGATTGGTACTTGCACATTTCATTCACTTTATGTGCCTATTGCATTGGTATTTAAAACTCTGCATGTGGTACCCCTTTCTCTCTAGTCTTCAGAGTAGAGGTAGTCTTGCCTTCTGAAGTCTAAATCCCCTCTTTTTACATATCCTTGCAAGATCTTATTTCTAAAGAATATCATCAACACCATTTAGCTCAGCTTAAGCTACTTTATGATCATCATTTAACAACCCTCACCCACCTCCACATCTATCAAGAGCATATCAAACATGCTTATAACAAACACCTCAAACAATGAGACTTAAATATCAGAGACCTCATCCTAAAAGAAAACCAACATGTGACCAATATGGAGAAGAGTAAATGAGGCAACTTTGATTTCAATTGGCTTGAACCCTACATCATTACCCTTAAGTATGGATTAAGATCTTATCATTTGTCTTATATCAAAGGTAAAATAGAACCTAAACCTCTCAATTCTTCTTATCTACATCCATTATTTTGTTAAAGAAGGATCAATCTCACTGCTTTTGTCTAACTTAAGCTCGTCCCTTGATTATGAGATTTTAACCCTCACCCATCTTCCTTCTTTCCTCTTGAGGACAATTGATTACAACATACAACCATGTGATTAACCATCATAGTCATAACTTAATCCTAAATATGGGTACCATGGCTCTACCCATGGCATGGTTCTCATGAATACTTTTTGTCTTTAACAAGATGGAATCCCATGGTATTGTCTCAAAAAACCACACATCATCACATATCATTAACCTTCTTGTGTTAAATTTTTTCCCTCGTCATGGTAAACCTTTGAGCCTAATTATACTTGTCCATGTCTATGAAAAAATAACATCTAAAAATAATTTGAATACCAGAATATCACTAGGGTCATTACCTTAAGCATTGTAGACTACTCCCTTAAAGGATAGCTACCCAAAAACAAAATAAAAATTCCTTAATATAAGGTAAACTACTCCGTTGAAGGACAACCATCAAGATCATTAAATAAAGCCCCTAAAATTAGATGACTCCCTTGATAGATGGCTAAATTAACTTTGTCAAAAGAAGAATAATTACTTAGAAGCTCCTTGAATTGATCAGCTTCCCATATATAACAATGAAGTAAAAGACCCACTACCATAACAAAAGCTAAAGTTGCAATCAGCTCTCAAGTAGTATAATAAGTTGGAAGTCACAATCAGATCTCACATATAGAATTCTTTCATTGATCAGTCTACATCTAGCATATGACATGGACTTGTTTATTACCATTCTTAGGTCACCTATAGAAGTGGAAAACTAACCCAAATAAGGTTACCATACACATCACCCATGTCCTTCATATCACCTATTACCCATCTTCCTTATATACTATCTATAAATATAGGGATTTAGAGCTTACTTGACACACTATGATCAAGAAACTTATTTTATCAACCAAACATGATAATGAAAATCATTCAAAAGGCTTATATTCCTTAAGCTAGTCCAACTTTAGGTTTTGTTTTGTTTTGTCCTTGTCAACAAACAAGTATTATACAACATTTTTTGTTCTCCCATTATTGAGTTATGTATTTTATTAGACCCATGTCTCATGATTTTTCATCTAGTGTGGTTATCTAACCTAATTATGTACCACCACTATCATCCATAAAATAATCATAAACCTAACCATGAATAACATCAAAGCAACATTAACAATCAATCAACCCACCTTTTGGAGATACCTTTCTCTACATACTCAATACATATTTGACACACCCCCTTTCTCCACAAACCCTTAACAAAACTAAACCACGTGGTCCATCTAATTAGGGAAACTCATTTGAGCACCATTCTCTAACCCTTGTTAAACTACATTGGTATGGTATCCATGAAATATGTAGGCACTACTTGACTTCTAAGGGTAGTTTAGTTGCTAACAACTAATTACCCACCCCTTTTTCTTCTCATTAATTTTCATTTCTAATAGTTCCCTCTTTCTTAGGGTATCCTATATTAGGGAAGCTTTGAATTTTTCCTAGCATCCTTATATTTTAACATCATCTATTATTTATTCTTTATTTTTCCCCAATTTCTGGGAGAACTACATTAGCCTGAGGTCTTTTTGGACTATATAGGTAGCGCTCAGTTACTAAGGTCAACTCCACCATATCCTTTATTTTGTTTTCCTTTCTCACCTAAAATCTCTTCCTCCACTTCCCTACCTATCTCCTCACCACCTCCCTCACTTTAGATTGTCAATATATTTTAGCAAAGAATTGATAACCTTCCTCATTAGACCTTCTCATCTCCCATAAAGCCACCACCTAATCTGCTTTGTTGGGCCTCCCATCACCTTTCTTTGCACCTACTTCATAGCTCACTCCCCTACCCAATTTTCATGTTTTTTGTCCCTCTCTCCACTTATTTCCAACCTTTCCCGTTATCCCCTTTGTCTTCTTTCACTATCCTCATCATCTCCCCTCACCCTTGGCTATATGTTCAACCTTATTTAATTCTCTCTTTTCCTTACCACTTGCACATCATTATATTCCCTTACACATTGATGGAAACTTTTACCTCTTCTTTGCTACCAGCTTCTTACTACTCTTTTATTTCTTCTAAACCACCTTCATTCCAATTCTAAATTCTTATTTTACTCTTTCCCATATTTTCAAATTGGCATATTTTTTTATTTCTTTTATTTCTTATAGCATCCAATTTTTTCTTACATGTGCCACCACTCTCTGTTAATTTTCCACTCTTCCCACCTTTTCCATTTTTTTTCTCCATAAGTAGCTTCTAACTAGGTCTTTATCCTTTGAAAATCCTTCCATAATTTCCCTTTTCTTCTTATCAGTTATAGCCTTTTGTAATTTGTATTCCCTTTTTCCTCTTTCCATCTCGGTACTCACTTATCTTTTGCATCTATGTGAGTGTCTATGCTTTGTATCCCTACTTCAATTCTTCTTATTACTTCTTATCATCCCTGATCTTCATCCCTTATATTCATCTCATGCCCTATTTTTTCACCACCTCACCACTTGTTGGCTTGTTAATCTCTTATAATCACCCATTCAACTGGTCAATCTCTTCTAACAAGTTGATTAACACATACCTTATCTCCTCGACTTTTTATCCACCCATCCTTTACTTCCCCTTATTTTTCTTAACCCTTTTCCCATTTTCCATCCCATTCTCATCTCCAACATCACCCTCTGATTTGATTCATTATTCCTCTCCTTGCCTATCATCATCCATGATTACTTGGTAACATATTCACCTACTTACTCACTCTCCTGTCATCTTTTTTGTGTCCTCATTTCACTCATTTTTCCTCCTATTTCCTTTTCTTCTATGTATTTCCTTATTTTTTCATTTTCATCACCAAAATATTTTCTCCTTGGTCCTTTTTATACTTATTTTCAAACCTTTCATGGCCTCCCATATTTCTCATCCCCCCTTACCCTTCATGATTGTTATACTTCTTTCCCCATCCTTTTCAATTATCCAGTCTGTCATTCTTTATTGCATTCCTCAAACCCCCATTGTACACCCTTTATTTTTCTTCTATTTTCTCCATTTCATTTAATTTTTTTCATCTACCTTGATTATATTCTTTGTTCTTCTCAATTTCATTTTTTTACTCCTCCATATCCATGATTGGATCCTTCCATCCTTCTCCACCATTATCTTTATTTGTGACCTCATTCTTTTCTTTACCTATCTCTTCATTCATCTCCTAGTCCACCTTCACCTCATCCCTTGTTGGATCCATAGTATCACTCTAACTTCTCACTCATTTGAGTGTGGTCACCAGTCTTAGTGATTATACATGCATATACATATTTGTTTCCCCATATCCTCAAATCTTTTGCTTTAATTCATGAAATATTATTAGGTTCAATACTTTAGGACATCCATTTATTTCATAAATATTTTTATATTTTAAGCATGGGCCCTCATTTTGTCCCTCTCCAAATATTCCCTTCACCCTATCTATCACCTCTTCAACCTTTAAACCCTCAACACATTTTTCATATACTTGATAAAGTATGATCAACACACCTATTTTTAGAATTCAAAGCATGTTCATGTGATGCATTCATAAGGATTACGTTCATTAAGCTAAGCCCACTTCAAGTCTACTTTTAGTCCTTGTCACAAAAAGAATATCATGCCCTCTTCTCATCTTAATGTGCTTAGTTGATATTTTCATTATGACATTTATCTCTTGGTTATATTCTTCACTTTACCATTAGTGTCATTCATTTCCTTACCCAATCTACTTTACCTTAAGTGATATGATAATAACCATAACCATAATAATAATAACCATAAAATTCATGAGTATACACATAACCCTAAGAATAATAACATTCAAACAATGACATCCAACACATTTTTAAGGCAAACTATGCAATATTTTATTTAGGATTCAAGGAGTTTCATGGCACATATAAAGTTATTAGACTATCTACATCTCACTAAGGTCTCTACATACATTATTTTCCTACCTAAGTATTAGGTTGATTATCTGGTGACTCTATATTTGTGTTCATCCATCCTTTTACTTGATTACTCCTTGAACTAACATCCATAACATTTCTAGTCTCAGTAATTACTAAAGGGTGTACTTTGTTCTCCTTTTTTGCATTCATCCCCATAGGATGAGAATAATATTATTCTATAGGTATTTAACCCTACTTACCCCATCATAACCATTACATCCATTTACTCTAGTTTTTCTACTTGTATAGGTACCATCATTTGTTACCTCAGCACACATCCCCTTGGATAGTGAGGGTTCCCTCCATGGACAAGTTGAAGGTCATGTTCTCCATCCCTACACCTTGCACAATGAAAGTCTTATCTTATTTGATACTAAGGAGGTAAGAGTTTAGGCTCAATCTCAAGATGTGGGTGAATTTCCTCTTGATATTGGTTTAATAACACTTTTATTATCACCATTACATTTTGTAGTATTTGGTAGATATACACATTCACTGTGTATATTATTTTAGGTCATGGGGGTTATTAATTATCTCTGGCATTATTCCCATTATTCACCATCTTAAACCTTTGGTAGTTCTTTACACCCTAAATAACCTGAAAAACCAAATGACTTCATGATAGATATTCATTCTTACCATGATTCTTTAAATAGACTACCTAACTATTTTTCCTTACTAACATGATTATCGATTCCACTGATGGGGAGGGTATTATGATGTCATTGATTCCCTTGAATAATCTTCCCAGTTAAAATGGTCATGCCTACTCACCTTTTCATGTAGACACATAGTGCTTAATCTTATTAGTCATCTCAATATAGTCATTATGTGCTATCATGATGTCTTTTTATCACCCTTATCATCTAATCCACATCTTATGTCTTTATTTACTTTGCCATCTAATAATATTTGTGGGCCTAGTGATCATTTTCATCACCTTAACTTGGTTATTGTAAATTAGCTTCTAGCATTGGGATATTTCAATGGTCACACCTCTAAAACTACCACTTATTGCTGGTGGTGATAGCTCCCAAATGCTTGTTGTTTTAGAAGCTCCCCTATCTTATCCAATTGCATAACTAATATCCTAAACCATGTAGCTCACTACTAATAGGGCATCTTCTAAGTGTAACCCAAAGTCCTTGGTTCAAATAAATTAGGACAAAGGATGTAGACATAGCCACCATTTGTCTTGCCTACCCATGTAGCTCTTGGGTTAGGCAAGGTCCATCCTCTATCACTCACCATGCTGCCAAATTTCTAACTCACAGAATCTACTTATCCATCAAATAAATTATTTGCAGGTCATCAATTCACTACTATCCTTAAAACTTGGCTTATAATGGTGGTGAACCTTTGCCAAAGAGACTATACAGATCTTAATAAACACCCACCTCCTAAAACTCGACTCATAGTGATAGATGTTAGCATTGTGTTTATACCCTTACATAATTTTAGAAGGCATAACCTCCTCATGAAGGAACCTCTTATTTGCTTAGCTCCATCATAAGACATTTTTGATGCTTATCCTTTTATTATCCAATTATTTATCCTACCCTACCCATATGTGTCTTCTCTTCCTAATGCATGTGGGATTATTATGGTAACTATTCACCAATCTATGCCATGACACCTCATAGTTACCAAATTATCAACCAAAACCTAACCATGTGGTATATCACATTGGGGCAACTCATCTAAAATCCATTAAGAACTACATTTGGCCTATAGTTTTGTTGGATATCACATCCATAAAACTATGTAGGTAGCATCCACTTGCCTAGTGCATATGGAGTTAGCTCAGCCACCCCCTACCTAAACCCTTTCCAAATAATCTCTCTGACAAACTAACCATTTGATCATGTCCACCTTGACATTGTTTATTTAGACCCAAACTACTAAATTTATTTGTGATTATCTTACCTAGGCAATTTTGACCACACCAACCAACCTTTCCATATTGATTTTTTTCATGACACAACCATTTGGGTTATTTCATAGGAACACCTCCTACCTTGAATACCTACAACCAACTCTAACCCTATCTAGATAACTTGATAGGCATGATCCAATCAGCTATGACTAATGTTGTGGACCGATTACCCTTGACATATGTCCCTCTAGACCCAAAATTAAATTAACTAGAATTATAAACTTTAATTCATGTGTGATCTTGGTTACCAAACTTAGTCATATTTTGTGCACATGTTTACATCTCAAATACCCAAGTACCTTGTGGTACCACCTAGTGCTTCCCTACCAATCGCTTATCAAACCCACACCTAATTTTGTTTTACCTCATCAACTCCCAGTTTGAGGGGGAACACTTCATCCCATACTCGGGCCATCCTGACCTTTGACCAAGTGATCTATTTTTATTTTGTAGATTTCTAATTCAAAGATGCATAATAAAAAGGGGTAAAATGTACACACTAGAAAATTGCACACTTAACTTTTTGGTGATTGAATGCCTAAAGACCCCCTAAAGGCCCCCTAAAACCTTATTAACCCTTAACTAACCCCTCTTAACCTAACCAAATCACTATTCTCCTATTCACATAATACTATTCAAAATTATTATTTGAAATTACTATTCAAAATTATTATTCATTATCACTAATCACTTGGGACCAACTTTCACTATTCATGAGGACATGGCAAGTGCCATGGCATGTTACATGGAAAGTGACATGGGAAGTGACATGGAAGTTGATATGGTAAGTGACATGGCTTGGAATTTAGGTGGCTTGAGGTTGGACATCATACCCCATCTAGGACCCACCTCCAAGGTACCTAATGACATCATTAAGCACCAATGGGCCCCTCTTTTGAAGTATGGTGCATTTCCCCCTATGGGACCATAATTCAACATGTTTTTTTATCTTCATGCATGGATAATGATGCCAAAATTTATGGGGTACTTATCCAAAATATTAAAGTGAGTGATGGAAAGTATTTTGGACCCATATGAACCCATGTGCATGATTCCCACTCAATTTTGGACTCTTTAGCAAGTTAGGAGACAAACCAACAAAGTGGGAGACCTATTGGCTAAGTGGGAATCTCACCCCCTTGTATTTAATAGACACTCATTCACCCACATGGATAATGGTTCCAAAATTATGGGGCACTTAGCCAAAAAACAAAATAGCTTGGTGAAAAGTCTTTTGGCCTCATTTGAGCCCATGTGAATGATTCCCACTCTGAATTGGACTCATGTGCAAGGTGGGAGACAAACCAAAAAGGTGGGAATTCTATCACAATTATCACATTTATCATTTATGATCCCACTTGAAAAATGGTTCCATACTTTTTCTATTCCCTCTTTTGGCATGATACTTCACAACAAATGCTATAAATGCCCCCTTCTCCTTCACCAAAGGTTAAGTGGTTTTTGGTAAAAGCTTTCTTATTATAGGTTTTCTACTTTTGGAAGAGGTAATAAAATTGAGAATGAGGTCATAATAATCTTGTATTAAAGGCATTAAAATAAATGAAGCTCTACCAAATTTTCTGCAAGAACTCATCCTCAACAACATCATCAACTACAACAACAAATCTTCAAGGTAATCTTTATTTATTTTGTACTTCATTTTAGTATTTTATTTTAATTATCTTAACATTCACGCCATTTTTACACATTTTCCATCTTAATACATTGACCTCCTTTTCCACCTTTTCCACCTTTGCCATTTTAATTCCATTCACCTCCTTTGCCATTTTGTCACATTTACCCTCTTTCCTCTTTTGGCATCTTCACCCTCTTTATTCCCTTACCCTTTTGCCACCTTAATTACTTATGGTATTATATTTTTCAAACATTAAATCCTCTCATATTTATCATCTAAATCATTTACCAACCCCAAGTAAACCACTCTTTTCACCCTTATTTAATTTCCAAAATAAAAACCACCATTTTTCCCTAACCAATTTTCAGCACTAGTTGATATATCTAGTCATTGTTTTAACAAAGAATTTAACCTCCTTATTTTAATTTTAGTAATTTTTTTCATTTATTGATTTTTTTTTTTTAGTTTTATATCATTTTATGTAAATAATTTCATTTTAATTTATAAACTTAATTATTTAAAGTAGGTGGATTGATAGCCTCCTAGAAAGCTTTCACTTCTAGGATCTAGCTTATGCTAGGCAATCCACCCATCTACTTGTCTAAAAGATAAGTTTGTGGTAGTGATTTATTATTGTATGTCATCCTTCAAATCCAAAGAGGATCTCTCAAAAATTCTAGAATTTAACACGTGCATCTTTTAATAAGTTTTTCTACACACACTCTTAACTAGTTTCTTTCTTTTCAAAAAAGCAAAAATTTAAACAGAAACACTTCCAACCATACCTTTAAAAAAACAACCCACTACTTCCACTATCCAAACTTTTACCCTACCAACCAAACCAGTAATAAATTTTCCCAATCCAATAATACCTCAACCATTCAAGGTACTTAGACTCCAAACAACTGAATCATCTTCTCAAAACTAATTAACCAAACCAATCAAAAACCTTGGCACTTTCCCCAGACTAAGCCTTAGTCATCCCTCAGTGAAGGTTGTGCTTGCCTCACAAGAATTAGAAACCAAGTGCCAAACCAAAGCAACCAAAGAGGTAAAACCACACAAAGGTTGAAAGGCTTAAATTTTACCTTCCTCAACCTTGCCCTCCATTTTTGAGCCTAATCCTTCTACCTTGAATAAGAAGATGATTGCCTCTACCAAAACCCCACCACCTATTTTGGTTACACCTTCATAGTTTCTCTTTGATGCCCCTCTTTTCACTATGCTAATAATACCTAAGCTACCTACCTTAAAATATTCCAACTATATCTCATCAACCTCCTTGCCTAAATTAAGGTCATCAACAAACCACACCACCCTACCCAAATCACCTAGCACCATACCTTTCTCTAAACAACCTCCTACTTCAATTATCAATGCAAAGACCACTGTACCCCTATCACCTTTATATAAGTTCTACTCAACTATTCTCCATAGGTTATTTAAGGATTTTTGTTTGGCATTACATCTAATTAGACCTTTTGACCCTATTACTTCCAAACCCATTTGGTACAATGACCACCACATGTTTTTTTATCATAGGACATCCAACCATGATATAGAGAATTGTAAATCTCTCCAAACCATTATCCACCAAATTTACAATGAGGATGATCTATTAATATACAAACCTCCTATGGACCCCATACTAGTCTAACCATTAATCATACCTACCCAACACTTGCCTACATCTCCACTCTCACCTAAAAGTTAAGATGAGTTTGACCAGTCTACTACTTTAACCTGTACTTCTCTCCATACTATTAATATGGTCAAAAGATCATAACAAAAGGATAAGGGGAAGCCCAAGGTGTCCATTCCATAGATGTATCCATCTTCCACCTCCCAACCAACCCACACCCATCCATTTCCATCTTTCACTAAACCCAAGGTGTTTATTTTAGGTTACTCTCAATCTAACCCCTCAAAATCCATTACGAGAGTTATCCTCAAGCAACTTCACTAGACCTTGGTGAAAATAAGCTTGTATGAGTTTATCTCTACCTCTCCCCATCACTACCAAACACTAATAGAGGCTTTGTAATCCATTGAGGTCTAACTTGAGGACCCCTAACCTATAACTTCCTTTATTGGTGCCCTACAAATTTCCAACCTTGTTACCTTCAAGGATTTAGAAATACCTTCCATCCACCCCAAGGACATAAATCCCCCTCTCTTTATTACTACTTACATAAAGTAAAACCACATCAAATGGGTAATTAATGATGGGAAAGCTAGCATCAACATCATCTCCTCTCATGACTACAACCAACTCAACTTGATGGATAATGTCATGTCTGAATCTTTAGCCCTCCTTCATTCCTTCAATGATACCATGGCCACCACCTTGGGAATTATCATCCTTCATAACCATTTATGACCCTACACATTCCTTTAACTTTTATATGTTGTGGAAGGTGAATTCTAATATAATGTCTTTTTGGGATGACTTTGGATTCTCTCCATGGGTTACATTCCCTCTACCTTCTACCATTGCATTAAGTTTTAGCATGAAGGCCAGGTCATCACCATCCAAGATGAACCAAGTCCGTTATCAACATTTAACATGACCTACCACCCCAATGATGTCCTCATATCCCCATCCAACACACCCTTAGTAGCTAAAACCCAACCTTCAACCATGAAATTGGATAACATATCCCCTTTTATCGATGAGGCATAAAATAATTCCTCTATCCCTTCAGACCAAATCCCCACCATGTGCCCTATGAAACTAACATTCCATCATCTTTCATTGGGTTAATATCACCTTTTAGCCATTGACACTCTCCCTACTCCTCATGAGTATGGGTAACTTATTAACTAATCAAGATATGAACCCAATGTTAGAACTATAATTCTCTTTAGACCTCCCCACTATCAAACCCATTTTGTCTATGGGGGACTTGACAAATCCCTTAGAGTTTATACCACTTCTATTATACCTTGACCATTCATCACTACTTTTTCTTACCTAGATAAACTAATCTTCACCAAGATATACCTCCATCGGTATGATTGAAAAGGCTTTGGTCTTATGCGGTATGAGCATGGTCCACATGAATTGGTCACCATGAAAACTAGGAGGATGCACAAGAAGCATAACATTGGTTTCATCTTACATAATAAGAAAAAATCAAAATAACCCATCATTACTATTATTAAACAAGATGTCCCTTCCCCATCTACCTCACCTCCACTCATGTGTGATGATGATGACATTATCCTACCTAACTTTTTGTTCATCAACATGATCAGCCTTAGACCCCTAACTTATCAGGAGGGGACAAATGTAATCATCCCTTTGACCCATATTGAGATGATAGGAGATGAATCTCCTACTATTAACATTTTTTAGTGCTAAGATGATGATTCTATTCTCACCTACCTTGGTGACTTAGATTCTTCCATCTATAAATTCCTTCTACTAGAGACCTTGATCATGTTGAATGAATCCACCATGGATATCAACTTGGGCTTTCTGAATAACCCTTACATTGTTAAAATTGGCCAATCACTAAATTCCAAGGAACTTTGGGACTTTCCCTCTTTCTTCCAAAATCATATCATAGCCTTTGCTTGGTCTTACAATGACATGTTTGGAATTGACCCAACCATTACTACCCATAACATAGTCACTCATTATGATGTCAAACCTATTAAGCGAAATCTCTGATGCATGCACCCTTACATAACCCTTCTCATCAATGAAGAGCTCTAGTATCTCATATCTATCAATTTCATTAAACCTATTGACTACGCCCAATGGGTCTCAAATATTGTACCTACTACCAAAGCCATAGGGGGACTATGCATTTGCATGGACTTTCACGACCTTAACCTCACCTACACCAATGATGACTTTCCTCTATTAAGTATAAACCAATTTTTTGATCTTAAAACTGGCCATGAGATGTTATCTCTCATGGATGGGTTGTTAGGTTGTGATCATATCTTAATTACTCCTGAAGATCAACACAAAACCACCTTTACCACCCCTTGGGGAACCTTTTACTATAGAGTCATGCCTTTTGGACTAAGGAACAATGGTGAAACCTACCAATGTGCCATGACCTATATATTCCATGAACTTATCCATAATATTGTTGAGGACTATGTAGATGACCTTCTTGGAAAATACAAACTCCAAAAAGATCACTTGGTTGTTCTTAAGATCATTTTTGAATGCCTCATCCATTACCATGTCCATCTTAACCCCAATAAGTGCATTTTAGGGGTATTATCAGGAAATATTCTCAAGTTTATTATCTCCCTTCATAGAATTAAATTCAATCCCACCAAAAACAAAGCCATCCTAGATATGCTTCCTCTAACCAACCTTAAACAAATTCATACCTTGCAATGGAAACTTCAATCCATTTGTCATTTCATTTCCCAGCTTTTGGACTAATTCCAACCTTTCCACCACTTTCTAAATAATAATGTCTGTTTCATGTGGAATATCAATTATTGAAAGGCCTTTTATTCACTCAAAGAATCCTTTTTTCTCCACCTATCCTTACCCTTCCTAAGGATGACTAGCCCTTCAACCTTTATATCTCTACCATTAACCATTCCCTAAGGGCAATGTTGGCTCACTGAGATGAAAAACACAGAGATAAAACCATCTACTACATTATTCGTATTCTTATAGAATATGAGAATTAGTGTACCTATACTAAGAAACTTTGCTTAATTTTAGTCTTTGTATCCAATAAACTTCATCACTACCTTCTCAACCACAAAACCTATTTCATAACCAATATCGACCCACTTAAGTACATACACTCCAAGCCATACCAAAACTATCATATGGAAAAATGTCTCATAATTTTATTAGAGTTTGACCTTGATTTCCTCTAGCAAAATTTAATCAAGCTGACTCATTGGCTGATGCATCCTTAGCAGATAACCAACCTCCTCCTCTTGAGTTCCTTGATGAGTCTATCATGACCCTCTCTCAAGTGGATTTTACCTATCAAGTCACCATATTATTTGATAGATAAAAATGTCAATGTGGTAGGGGATTTAGTATCATCCTTATCTCCTTTGATGATGAACCTCTAGCTTTGTCCTTCAAGCTTGATTTTGAATGTACTAACAACATGGTTGAGTATAAATCCCTAGTGATAGGCCTTCAAGTTACCTTAACTCTAGGATTCAAATAAATCAATATGTTTGGTGACTCCCAACTTATGGTTAATCAAATCAATGGATCTTACTAGTGTAAAAATGATGTTTTGCAACATTATAAACAACTAATTGATGAACTCTAGCATCATTTGAAAACTACCATATCTAATTGACCCTATAGTCTACCAAAAAATTCATTGACATAATTTATTCCCTTACCTCACAAATACCATTTATACCCTCAGAATATAATCTATCTATCATTATCCCTAAGCTTACCCAACCTTCCTATGTCAACTAAATTCTCCCACCATTTTTAATGGGAAGGACACCCAACCTAACCTTTGGTATCGATAAACCTTCAACTATATTAACCTTGGTATAGCTCCTTATGGCCTCTCTAAGAATTCTTAAAGAGCATTTATTCAAAGTGCCTCACATTATACCATACTAGGAGGTATCCTTTATAATCACATCTTTGATAGCCTCCTCTTTCATTGCCTACATAGTCACGAATCCTCTCATGCTATTAAGGAAATACATGATGGTATCTATGAAGGACACTTTAGTGGCCTTGTCATAGCTAAGTGCATCCTTCATCTTGGATATTATTATCCTACCCTTAACTAAGACTATTGTGATTATGTGAAAATGTGAGTTAAGTGTCAATAACATAACAATTTATATCACACACCCAGCCATAGTCTTTGCATTTATATCAATTTTTTTCCCTTTTCACAATGGGCTCTAAACCTCATTAGTGAAATTAATACCCATTACTCATGGTAGAATCATTCTATTATCACCATGACTAAGTATTTTACCAAGTGGGTAGAGGCTATTCCTCTAGTCTTAACTAAAGCAGAGAAGCTTATCAACTTTATCAGCCATCATATCATCTATCTCTTTGATGTTCCTCATAAGCTTATCTTGATGATGATAAATCCTTTAAGAATAAGTGATTCTAGGGTATATGTGAATTCATCATTAAGTTAAGATTCTACTTGACCTATCACCCTCAAGCTAATGGATAGGTAGAAGCCTCTAACAAAACTCTTAATAACATGCTAACTAAAATGGTCAATATATCTAGTCAAGATTGGAATTTTCACATCCCCTTAACCTTATGGGCATATCATACTAGAATTAGGACCCTTGCCAGTACTATAACTTTCTCTCTTGATTTTGGAGTAGAGGCCATCTTGCCTTTTAAAGTCCAAATCCCATCTATTCACATATCTTTACAAGATCTTATTTCTAAGGATGATTATCATAACATCCCTTAGCCCAACTTGATCTACTCAATGGACATCATTTAGTGGCCCTCACCCATCTCCATGTCTATCAAGAGTGCATCAAACATGCCTATATCAAATGCTTTAAAGTGCAAGAATTCAACATTGAAGACCTTGTCCTAAAGGAAAATCAACATGTCATTATATAGAGAAAATCAAGTGAGGAAATTTTACTTTTAATTGGCTTAGACCTTATATCATAACCCATAAGTATGGATCAGGAGCTAACCAATTATCTTCTCTTAAAGGCTACCTAAAACTTTGACCCCTCAATGCTTCACAATTATGTCTATTATTTTGTTAAGAAGGATGAATTATACCTTTTATTTAACTTAAGCTCATACCTTTTTATCAACCCACATTTCATATCTCTATTTTAGGGGAAACCAATTGAAGATGAATCATGTGATCATCCATCACAGTCATAGCCTAATCTTGTACATTGGGTACCATAACTCTACCCATGTCATGGTTCTCATGGTACTTTCTACCCCTTTTTAAGATGGATCCCCATGGTCATTGTCACCTACACCTATTTTGCACCTAAGAAACCTTCTTGTTCTTTTATTTTTTCCTTCATAAAGGTGAGTTACTAAGTTGTCCTAAGCAATTCTATGTTAAGCAAAGTCAAAGAAATCAAAATAAACCATCCTTATCATTAGCAATCATGGGTCATTCCTATCATTTGTAGACTACTCCCTTAAAGTAAACATATTAAAAAAATTATTTGAAATTGAAAAATATAAGGTAGATTTCTCCTTTGAAGGACATCTATCAAAAGCATTAAAAAAAGAAAGTAAACTTAGACCACTCCCTTGAAGGATGGCTGAGTAAAGCATTTGTCAAAAGCATAACACTTTCTTGAAATCTTCTTACATCAATCAGCTTTCCACGCACATCAATAGAGAAAATGACCCATCATCAAAATCACAACAAAATCCAACTAGTTTTAAAATCCACAATCATCTCTCACACAACATAATAAAGTGGAATCCATAATTAGCTTTCACAACTAAACTTTTTTCATCAATTAGTCTACATAGTTTTAGCATAGACTTATTTATCCTAGTTCTTTGGACACCTTTAAAAGAGGCATCCTAGTCTCATAAGATGGTTCTATTTTCATCCATTCCCCCTTTATACATTGTATTCAAGAGATTTTTGAGCTTACTTGACATTATGTGGTTGAGCCACCTTTTTAACCAACCAAGGAATGCTAATGCAAAGAATTTGATGAACTTATGTCTTTTAAGCTGATCCAACTTTGGTTTTGTTTTAGTACATGGAAATGAAGAAGCATCATACCCTACTCTTATCCTATTGTGACTATTTGATATTCTCATTAAGGCATTTGTATCTTGATTATAATCTTTATTCTCCCATCTAGTGTTCTTAGCAAGATAATAACAACCATAATCATAATAGGCATATCCATGTGTGTCATAAGAAAAATCATAATCATAACCAAAACCAAAACCATAAATAAACACAAAATCATAGCATCCATGAGAAATAAAACAAACAACCATTTTATACCACATGTTTACATATAAATAATGATGTATATATTTGTTAATAATTAGCATGTCATAAGCAACCAAGAAACATAACCATAAGTCAAAACTATCTCATGCCTAACTAAGCATATATTAGTGTCTAAATGACTAAAGCATAAGTATAATCCATAAGTAATGTAAACATCACATCATAAGTGAGAAACATCAACATCAAATCATACACCACGGGCATGAGAAATAAATAAAGATCACATATATATAGCTTGTAATTCAAGTAACATCATATTATGCATATATAAATAATACATGTGATAATATATGTCCTCTCTCTCAATTTATATACACCTCTCTACATTAGTATGTAGGCTGGTATCAAAATCATGTACATCTATATCTAAATGTCATAACATAAGTATGTCATACCCCTGAGGCACCACTACCCCTAGCTCCACCTACACTACCACTACCATCTAGTGCAGGTCCTCTTGGGATGCCTACCTATCCCCCACTAAAGTGGCCCACTATCTTGGAGTCACCAAAACTACCCCACCTACTAAACTAGCTCTATACTCACCCTATTAGGGCTCCTATGGACACTATGTTAGAATAATGACCTCATAATACCTCAAATCTTCCACTATGGCCAAAAATTAGGCCATAAGGATCATACTTGGTGACCCTCCTAATGGTGATACCATGGCTCCTACCCTCTATTTCAAGGTGTCCCTCTTCTAGGTCACAAAACACAGAGAGGTCTTAGCTTGATCTCTCTCACCTATCATCGTGGCAACCTAACCCTACAATGTCATGATCTAGTCCTACAATGTGATCATCTATCCTTGAAATCCAATAATTTGTGCCTATGAAGTAGCCAATGCTACCCTTACTTGACCATCTAGTCCACCTTCCTATGTTTATACACCATATGGATCCATATCCATAACTTATCATCCCCCATTATCCCACCCAAAATTGACCACTACATAAAGTACCTAGTAACATGCCACATATCTAGTGAAAAAATTCGCATCATCAACCCTTACTCTAATAGGTAGATCCCCATGATATAGGACCACATCCTTTGGTTGTGGCTTGAGTAACAAAAACTCAATGCCCTCCATCTTGTATCTTAGGATTGGACTTGGGATCCCGTGCACTAGGCCAAACTATTTGTGAACTCTATCAAATGGGATGAGCTTAGTCTCATCTTCTCTCCTCCCATAGATCCATATCCATCTCTAAAATGACAATGTGTGATGGATATAGAGGTCCCACCTAGGAAATCTAATATATGGCCTCTAAACCACATCCCTTGCAACCAAGTCCTCTAGTGCATCCCTGAACTAGTCAATATCTCTATCACCTCCTCCATCTCTTATGAGGGTAAAATCTTCTCTCCACCATATGAAAACCACTCTAAAACCCATCTGTGTGTATCCCTCCCATGATATCCCCAATATTCTCATAACCTTGATGTGCTCATATGCCCAATAATGGAGCACAAACCTAATGTTGATCCCATACCTCTTATGAGCTCAAAATGCCTAGAGTTCCTTGTATATCTAAACTAGTAAAATTTCTACCCATACAAACACTATCCTACCAAGTAGTAACTCTACCAACACACCCAATAATAGATAAGGAAATCACCCACTACTTGAATTTGAAAATGTAAAATAAGAGACTACCATCATCATCATAGTCATCAAGTGCCTCTTATCTAGATCCCTTTATTATAATATCCTATAACCAAAACCACTAGCATTCCACCTAGCATGGGATTAATTCTCACCATATTTTAGCTTTATATACTCATCCCTCTCCTCACTCTCAATATGGTATATTGGCTCCCCCTGCATTGGCAGCCATGTAATCCTAAGCACATCCTCCAGTAGGATGGTCATCTCTCATATCAATAAGAGAAAGGTGTTCATGGATGGATCCCATCTCTTGATGAGGGCTAAATTCATCACCACATCTCATGGTAGGTATTGGGAGTGTCTAACGGCTCTAAGGCTAACCTCACCCATGTGTGTCTAATCATCCTTGATCATCCCTCCATGGATCTTCATAAATATCCTAAGAACTTGATCCCTCATCTAGATCTGATCTCATGCCTACAAAAATCAAGGTTGGTATGCACGCTTAATTTTATATTCCTATTTCTCATTTCCAAATCAACCCATTTATCAACCTACACTCACCTAAATCAACCTATTATAACCATTATCTCTACCTCTAACACTTGAAAGCAACCCTCACCCCCAAACATTTTAACACCTTAACCTACCCTAATCTATCAAAGTAACACCTAACTCTTTTATCAAAAAGTAAAACATCTACCCTAACCTCCACATAATTTCAAAACCTTCCCTAAACCATTCAAACTAACACCTAACCCTAACCCTCAACCTTTTCTAACGTATCACTATCCTAACTTACCCTTTGCATTTTAACTACCCCATACCCCTAAACATTTTAACACCTTAACCTACCTCTTTCACTATCCATCTTCATTCAGACAAGCCATCTTGAGAGCACTATTCTCACCACTTTCAATGAACTCCAAAAAATATAACCAAAATTAAAATTATTAATAATTATTTAAAAATTATATAAATCATTTTTACTCATTCCTAATCCTCTAAAACCAATCCCTAAACACTTTCTCACTCTTGCCTAGTTTTTCTCATTATTTTCACTCTTTTCCAGTTTAGTGATAGGTCACCTTAGGTGATAAAATTATTTAAAAAATAGGATATAATTTGAATAAAAAACACCATATACATAAATAAAAAGTAATTACCTTCAACCTCAATCCACTTTCATGCATTGAACTGGTAAACCTTGCCTGTAACATCAAATTCTTTAGAAACAAACATTTTCTTGTAGCTTCTACTCATTGTCTTGATAGAAAAATACCACTTAGAGATGAATTTAGGATTAATTTACAATTTAAAATCAAAAAAATATATCAAATAAACTATTATAGGTTCTTTCTATCAATATATCTCCAATCAAGTCACTGTGAGGGTTTTGAGAGGGTTTTGGACTAGTTTCCATCCTTAACGATTATTCATATAGTTATATATCTTAAACCACTTAATAATTCTTTAAAAAACTTATTATTAACCTTTTACATGTCTCCCAAAATAATTATCTTACCATTTAACTATCACATGTGCCAATGAACATCTAAAGTTCCTTCTCAAGCTTTCATTTCTTCACTTTGCATACACAAGAGACCTCAAAATCTGTTTTATTGATTTCACCTTCAATCCATTGCCTAAAAATTGTTAAATACCCTTGATAAAACCTATTAAACCTTAATAAATTATCACATGTTCTCTACCACCTTGTTAACTCAACTTGACCCTTCATTAGACCATACTAGGTTTCTTATGCACACTAGGCCTAAAACTTCTAGTTATGCTTGGATTTATAAAACACTTATAAAAATATTTTATTAATCTAAATACCTCATGAAAATGATATATTACATCATACCAAGCTAAAATATTTCCATCCTTATTCACATAGGTCTCACACTTCTCATATCAATAGGCTAACAAGCATGTTCCAGCACACTAGGTTTCTCATGCAAGGACTAAGCCTCAAAATTGACCTTCCTACCACTATAGATGCATTATAATATTAATTAACATGATAAAAATCATTTATACCATTCTCAATTATTTCCACACATCTTATCACAATATTATCATACCATAATATAAATCCAATATCTTTAAGAGTCTACTAGATTATGCTTGAAGCATCATGGATACTTACCATGTCTCTTCACAAGAGCACCTATGAGACATCAATGAAATTTGACCACATTTTAAATTAATTAAAACCTTAATGTCATAAACACACCACCAGGACATACCTCAATAATCTCCTTCTTTGTCATTGATGGCCAACACTTCTAGCAAAGTAGATTACTTTCATCTCTCCAAGCTGGTCTTTCTCCCAATCAAGTCTTTCTCCCCATTTAAAATCAATGAAAAAGGTCATATACACTCTCAAAAGTTCATATCTACATAATCCATTTATTTGAGGACCTGATCATAAAAAAAAATAATCAAGTTCCCCTTTGTCCATGCATACTTATCTTCAAGCTTCTCAAGAATGCTGATTTAGCTCCCTCTAACTCTATGATCCATCTAGATCATGTCATATTATTGTAAAAAAAGCACATGTACAATTATTATAGTAAATATCATACCTATATTTAATATAACATCACCCATGCATGGGTTGCCTATGATGATTACCACGCTTTATACAACAATTGTCCTTATAGAACCCATATGAAACCATGCTCATAAGAGCTCTTACACCACCAAAAAATTTCAATTTACCTCATTAGGCCAAATTTTATTTTGTATGCACTACCTATAAAAAATCAATAACAATTCATCATGCTTCCTCTTATGGATAAGTTTCTCCATTAAGTCTAATATAGACACCCCATTTCATAGAGGCTAGAACAAAGTGAACTTAGAGGATGCCCACATATCTTCTCTTACCTCTTTGATCATCTTGCACTTATAAGACTGATTTATTTCATTTATAATCATTTTAGGCTTTTAAACCTTCTTTTACTTACTATCCTCAACATCCATGATGTTTTTTATCTTGTCAACTCTTGCATTTCTCTTCTTATTTGATTCCTTCTCAACTATATCAAGTATTTCATCTTCATTTTTGGGTCCAATTTGATCTACCCTCACTGGCTTTGGTCTCCATACCCATGTTTGACCTTTATTATTAACTCTAGAAGCTCAATATCTCTTAACATGACTTTAGAACCTAATCACTCAATTTTGATATAATCTATCAATGTGACCAATCTTATGACAATAAAAAAACAACAACCTCACTCATACCTTTTGCTTGATGAAGAATGTAAACTCACTTTGACCAATTGCTTCTCCTCATAAAATATCTTGTGATATGACCAAAAGGATGAAAAACAAAATAATGGACATGAAAATAATTTGGATACCTTATTGCATTGGGTTGTTTGATTGATTTCTTCATGTTTCCATTCTTGTTTTCATCCTTCTTAACTTGGTCTAACTTCTCACAATCTTTCTCAAACTTGCTCACCTTGGTAATGAGTTGCTCATGATCAACTTTAAAGGAACTTAGATCAGTCTTTAATAGATCATATTCAGCCTAATTTTATATCAACCTTGCATTAGCAATCTCTACATGATTTTTGAAACCCTAGATTATATTTTCACTATCTTTCTCAACCTCAACCAACTTGAATGTGAGCTCCTCCAAATCTATTTTGAGTTAATTATTTTGTTCTTCTCTTGAAATTAGGCTTTCAATTTTAACCCCTAACTAATCCTTGATGTTATTCAAATCCATTGTGACATATTTATCCATGTCACCATTCAAAGTACATATCTACTCCTTAAGTGCTTTGATCACAGATTTCAAATCTTGATTTTATTTCCTTAGTTGCTTAGCCATTTTGTGCTTCTAGGATCACCTTAAAGATATCAAGAATTTAAAAAATGACCTAATATAATTCTAATTTTTGGAATCATAACCATTTATATGTGGGTGTGAATTAGTTTTCAAACATTTCATTCAATTCCATTCACTATTCTTTAACCATTCAAACTAGCATAGAGATATAACAATGCATACAAGAGTAATCGCATAAGCATGAAGCAAGATATAGACACATGAACACCAAAGATATGTGGAAAAACCTCATGGGGGATAAAAAACACTATCACACCACCTGGAATAATATCCTATAAGCAATGAGATAACATTTAGTGAGCCACTAATCCCACAAGGAGCACTAACCCCTCACTAGTTAGGTACCAACCTAACCAGTCCTTTATTAAGTTCCAACTTGAAAGGAGGATCCAACCCCCTAAGTGAATTTACAGCAACCTAGAAACTTCAAGGACACTTCTAAAATCTCCAACCTAAAAGGCATATCCAACTCCCTCTTGACCAAGCATCAACCTAGCCAAGACAAACTTGATCATCTTCATAATAACTTGTTATTCAAACAACAGATTATGATCTCTTCTTCAACTCTTTCTCTTCTATATATAAATTAAAAAATATATCATAAAAATATAACACTCATATTTTATATCTATTATGGTCTCTCAATTATCAATCTAGTCATTTATCTCTCCTTAGACTTTTACCCTTCTCAAATAGCCTTTTAGGCTCAATCACTTCAACATGCCTCTTCTAGGCTCATTAGGTCAATTGACCTTATCATCCACCCAAAATATATATATTAGATATTAATCATGATTAAATTACTATAATTATTTTCCTTGATTACTTAATACCACTCCTTCAATGAGATATTTCCTTTTCTTGAGTCTTATTCTTCTCACTAGCTCAAATAAGCCAATTAGGCCTTGCTTATATACTCAACACTTGATATTACCCTACTAGGTCAGACAAGAATATTTTATTCCTTATATAAATATTTTAATATGTCATTACACATGTTTCACATAATAAAAATTCACCATATAGGTTGGACATACCCCTTAAGGTCCAAACCCCCATTAAGCCTAAAGGAGACCTAATGCAATTGGGTCTGTCTTAAGCACACATTACACTTCTGACCTATTGGGATGCCTTTACATCCAAAAATTATTGAAAAATAAAATAAAAATTAATTATACCAATTATTACATACATTTAGGTCCACACCACTTGCACATCCAATTCACCACTTGAACCATGCTAATAGGCCTGCTTGCCATTAGCCCTTTATACATAAGAAAAGTCTCTCTTTCATATCTAAAGTAAATAGTAAATTTTTACATATGATCATATGAAAAAATATAATTAATATATATTTTATGGACTTATTATCATCACTATTTATATTATACATTACCAAATAGGCTAATAGATCTCAAACCAACTCTTGTAACATGACCACTCAGAATGGTAAAACACTGCCAAAGTATAGTCAACAAAATTTGATCACTAACATCTAAATATGAAATTATCATGAATAAAAACACATAAATATGTACCTTATATACTTATATAACATCATAATAAGTAATATATCCTTCAAATGTTGTAAAAACACCTCAAACTCATCTCTGTAAGATGACTACTTAAAACTATATGTAGCTTAAAAACATAATCTTGTATAAGTTTATATTTAACACTTATAAGAGTGTTTAAAATAAATATAATGCACATTATTCTCTCTTATGTGGTCTATATATCATAATACAATAGTTTTATCTCAAAATCCAATGATAAGCATTGGTCTTATAAACCAATTTGTCAAGCCTCTATCTTACTGTCTTAACACAACTAGACAAGACATTTTGGATTTCATAGATAAACCTCTTAAGGTGATTAAAATATTAAAAAATTTATTAATATATCAAATAAATTGAAAAAAATAATATATTCATCATATGCATCCAATCTTATCATACATTCTCAAATGCTTCACTTCACCTAGCATACATGGAGTAGTCATTCTAGCTTAAGATACAATCATGGTGATCATGAATCTTAACACCAATGGGGAGACTTCATTGAAATTAAAAAGAATTTTCATGATCATAATACAACCTTATAACAACTTAAAACACAAATTTACAAATGTATAATGGCATATATGGAACAAATAGATCAAACTCTGAAACTTACTCTTTCACTATCCATCTTCATTCAAACAAGCCATATTGAGAGCACTATTTTCACCATTTGAAATGAACTCAAAAACATATAAAAAACATTAACATCAGTAATAAGTATTTAAAAATGACCTCAATAATTTTTATTCATTCCTAATACTTTGAAACCAATCCCTAAACACTTTCTCACTCTTGTTTGGTTTTTCTCACTATATTCACTCTTAGCTAGTTTAGAAATAGGTCAACTTAGGTGAAAAAATTAGTTGAAAAAATGTATATAAATTTTATTAAAAAAACCATGGACATCAAGAAAATTTATTTACCTTAAACCTCCTTCTACTTACATGCATTGAATTGGTCAACCCTACTTGTAGCATCAAATTATTTACAAATAAACATTTTACTATAGCTTCTAGTCAATGTCCTAATAGACAACTAACACATAGAGACTATTGGAGGACTTATTTAAAATTTATAATAACCAAAATAGATAAACCTAACCATTCTAGGCACTTTCTAGCAAGATCTCTCCAATCAGGTCATTGTGAGGATTTTGGACCAATTTCCATCATTAACAATTATTCATACAAATTTGTCCCTTAAACCACTTCCTAATGCTTTTAAAACATTGTTATGACCCTTTAACATGTATCCCAAAAACTTCTTGTGCAATTATCACACATGCCAATGAGCACCTAAAGTTCCTTCTCAAGCTCTCATTTCTTCATTTTATATACATAGGAGACCTCAAAATGTGTTTTATCTCTTTCAAATTCAATCCATGAAATTAGAATTTTTAAATACCCTTAAGACAACCTATTACACCTAAATTAATTTTCAAATTTTCTATACCACCTTGAAAACTGAACTTGACCCTTCACTAAACCACACTAGGCCTCTTATGCACACTAGGCCTAAAATAACCAGTCATGTTTGGATCTTGAAAAGACTTAGAAACATATTGCATTGATATAAGTACATCATACACATGTCATATTAAATCATACCAAGATCTCAAGTTTCCATCCTTATTCACATAGGTCCCACACTGCTCATCTCAACAGGCTATGAAGCATGTTCCATCACACTAAGTTTCTCATGTAAGGACTAAGCCTCAAACTTGACCTTCCTACCACTATAGATGAATTATACAATTCATTTACATGATAAACCTCATTTAAAGCATGATAAATTACTATCACACATTTTCTCACAATCTTTCCATACCATAACATAGAGCCAATATCTTTAAGAGTCTACTAGATTATGCTTAAAACATCATGAATACTTACCATGTCTCTTCACAAGAGCACCTCTAAGACATCAAAGACCTTTGAACACATTTTAAATCAATGATAGCCTTAATTTAATAAACACACCAATAGGAACATACCTCAATGGAGAAAAGCAAGTTTGAGAACTTTCCTTTTGATCTAGGTGGATCATTCTTGGTCTTCATTAGATAGGTGTAGTAGTTTCTTGTCTTGATTCCATAAGTGATTATTTCATAGTAGGTTTATTTTTATTCTAGTTTCTTTAACTAAATTATATTTATTTTCTTTTTGTTTTCTTGGATTTCAAGCCATATTTTGTCTTGTTCAAGATTTGTAGTCATTACCAAGGTCTAATCATGTTTATTTCAAAGTGTTTGATAGACTCTATTCCAAGCCATATTTTGTCTTGTTCAAGGTTTGTATTCATTAACAAGGTCTAATCATATTAATAATTCTTTTTGGAAGAATAATTATAGGGGGGGGTTAAATAGTCTCCAAAAAATTTCAATCAATTACCCTTAAACATTCATGAATCATTAAAAGTAACTTAGTGATCTAACAATGTATTAAGAACCAATCACATTAGAATGAAACAAGATAACTAATCAAATATGTGGGAAAAATTCATGGTATATAAAACCAAATAAAACAAATCTTGAAAAAACTAGCCTATAAAACAATGTATCAAATTCAGTTGAGTACCAACCCAACATGGAGCACCAACCATGAATTTATCAAGCACCCACTTGTTAGGAGGCTACAACCTCCTATGATTAAGCACCAACTCAATCAAAGGAAACTTATTAAAGAAAAAAATTGAAAGGAATATCACAATCCATATTGAATAATAATAAAATTATCCAATACCAATTTTTCAAGCACCAACTTGTAAGGAAGCTTCAACTCTCTATTTGACCAAGCACCAAATCAACCAATCACACTTCTTTCTTCTACTCTTTCACATAGCTCTCTATCTAATCTATTTTAACTCTATCCACTATCATACATAAGGAACACATATATAATTAAAATTTTATATACTATAATAAACAATAAACATATTATGATCACTCCTTTAACTCTAATCCACTTAATCTCTCTCAAGACTGCCTCTAGGCTTCATTGCTCAACTAGCCCTCTTCAAGACTAAATAGGTCATATGACCTTGATATTAAACTATAAAATTCCTATATTATCTTCATGAAATTATTATCTACTCTCTTCTAATGGTTTACAACATTTTACCCAACCTTATTGTAGACGTCTAATTCCTAACACCATTTATGTTAAAATTATCAATCTTACTTGAATTGCACTCAAATGCACATTTCAAGTCAAAATACATAAAATTTGCTAAATGGTTCAAACTTTTTATTTACAATTTCTAATTTAGGTAAAAGTATCCCTAAATGGGGAAATGCAATTTATGGGTCAACTAACTTTGATCAATTCAGTTCAATTCAAAATGATGATTTCACCTTTTGTGCTCTGGATCACTCTTTTCTCCCAAATTCATTGGTATACACCACATACCTTTGTTATTTTATGTTGGAAACATCCTAAATGGAAATATGGTTTTGATAAATATAACATCACCTTTTAATTCTTCCTGAGTCAAATTACAACTCATTAATATGACTTTCTTACCATTTTGATTAATTGAGGGCCAATTTTCAAATAATTACACAAATTTTGATTAACCTTGTTTAAGGCTAATTAATCCAAATCAAGAGCTTAAGTGGATTTTCCATGAGATTTTTTGAATATTTATTTTTGAAAATTAATTCCTATTAACTACATCATCAGGTGACATCATTTCTTGGGAAGACATCCATAGGTCATAAATGCCACATATATTAGGATTATGGGTTACCCATGCCTCTTCAATTCCCCTTCTTCCAAGGTCATGATGAAGATAACTATGGATTTAATTCCAAATATTAGGATTATCCATGGCCACACATCTCAATATCGAGATGGATGGTTATGGTTGATCATGACCAATCTCAAAAATCTATAAATAGAGAGGCCATAGACATGAATTTTAAGATTGAATATTGAAAAGTTATAATTTTAAATTATTCCCACCATTTTTTTCATTTGATCATTGATTTGTTTTGAAGCTTCATTAATAGGCTAGTGTAGTGATTTGGAATCATGAGCCTAGGTTTTATGGAGTGTTCTTGAGACATTAGAGGAGTTTGCCACATTTGTTGACAAAGAAAAGGATGCTTGATCAAGGGAGAACATGATTTTGAGCCACATGGGTATGGTGAATCCATTTGGTAAGGTAATATGATGTTTTCTTTCTTTCATTTATTTCTTTCTATCCTTTATAATTCCTATAGGAATAGATAGGCTTACTTAGTTAGTTCTTTATGCATTTTTCATGATTTATGGACTAATGTTTGACTAAATTACTTTGTAATCCTCTCTACATCTTGGCATACCCAATGGGATAAAATGCATCCCACACATGAAGAATATCATTTTACAACTTTAAAATATTCATTTAGACCATTAAAATTCTTGAAATTTTATTTTCTAACTTTATTTTGCTATTTTTGTTTGCCATATATTTACATAGTAACAAATGTCAGCTAGTAAAACCAACATTGGTTGGATAGATTAAATGACATCAATTAGTAAAACCAACATTTATTGGATACCTATCACTGATCTAATTAGTATAACCTATGTCAGTTAGATAATCATCATCAGTTAGAAAATGTAACCATCATCAGTTATATAACTGACATTGGTCACTGTGTTTTGCTTAAAACATAGACTCGAGAGCTCTTTTTCTAAATTTCATTATTTCAAACCCAAAAGAGATTCAAGGCTAAAGGACATGCTAACATTTTTATTGAAGGACCAAACTTGACATTTTTTAAAAACATGTTTTATCTCAACTTTTGCATGTTTAAAAAATCAATTAGGAACCTTGTTTTGGGTTTTAAAAAAAAAAAATTTAGATGTCTATGGTAAATGTTTTCAAAGTTACAACCAAGACCAAGGGGTTAAATGAACACCATCTCATTTTCCATTTAGGCTTAAAAATGAACTCACCTCTCCAAGTTTTTTATATTTACTTAGTTGTTTAAGTTAGATTTTATTTGGAAAAATAGAGGCATGACACATGTATGCTCTTCCAATTGTCCCCTTTAGGGAACTCTTGGAGTCAAAAGGACCATTCCTATTTCAAGTAGCCTAGTCCAAGGCTTATAAATAATGTCATCTAAAGTGCTCCCCAAAAAATCATTAAAGTTTGGGTGATCTTGAAAAAGACCCTTAAGTCTTTCTATTTCAGATTTTCTTTATTTTAATGCAAAATTGGCTTACAAGGGGGATGCCATACCTCCCATGAGCTCTTTAGGGAAGCTTTGACCTAGGGTATCATCTCCCATCATTGACTTCATTTTGATCCTAATTAGAGTTTCACATGGGATGTATCTACATTTGGACATCACACTATACTGAGTGAATAGTAGGATGTAGTGGTTGTAAAAAGAACCAGACCATTTTACAACTAGCTAATGCCATAATCACCAAATTTCTATGCTTGTATATTGCATCATTTGATGTAAAATTCATTGTGTAATTGATTCCCGTAAGAATAAAAAACTTGCTAGTTTAGTAGACCCCACTTTGTTATACCTTATTAGTTCAAACTTAAGACGTTTATTTTTTGTCATTAGCCTACTTGGTCTTGATTTGTGTCTAAAACTTCTTGATAACTCATTTAACTTTACCAAAACACATTTCCTCAATTTTATTGAGCAAGGGAGGTATTACATTATCCAATTAGAAACTTCATCTTTTCCTTGTTCAATTTTTTATCGAAAGCTTTGTGTCATATCATCCACTTTGGCATAGTCATGCTGCCTAATTGAGTCTAGATCTTTCACCCAATTTGTTTAAATCCTTCATTTATAATCCATATTTTAAATTAAACCTTTTTGAGTTTTATGGGTTGGTGTGTCAAAGTGGGTTCACCATTTTCATGCTAAGCTTGTTCTAACTTGGGTTCAATTTTCCATTTGGATTGAAGGTCATTTATTAAAACTCAAAATCACATTATCATCTTGGTGGACTCAAGTCATCTTGCATATCACTCATGCTTGGAGTCCTAGAACATATTTATCCTACTCAAATCATGTGGTGACGTTGTGCTACCTATTTGGTCCTAGCTTTATACTTAGTAATTCTTGCATGTTTTTACATCTTGAGTTGCTTAGTTCATTTTATCTTCTTCATAATGTAGAGAGATTTCCTCTAAACTTCTAGGGTCAACTTGTAAAAATTGAAACTAGCAGTTATAGTATAGGTGTATCACAAAGATCTAGGATTTGGTGTATTAGTTTTCACCTTAGGTCTTTGAGATACCTTACCCTCTTCTGATCTATATGATTTTAACCTTACCAAAGGTTAGTAAACTCATGAAATAAATCTTTTAAATTGTGCATGGTTTAAACCACCCTCCCTTATAGTCTCATTGGTGCCTTGGTTATTTTTTTAAAAGAGATCTAAAGCATAATTGTTTTGGTTACCAAGCATTGGTCCAAAGTTATTCAAACACGAGAACATCTATTTTAGACATGACTCACAGGTTCACTCATAGTGGGACCTCTTATGGCCTTAGTTATGAAGATGATCAGTTTTATGATGGTCAATATAACCTCATTGTTTTTTATGATATCCCTACAATAGTAGGATTCAAAGGTGATTATAGTGAATATCAACCCCAAGAATATCAAGATGAATCCCTTCTTAGATTGATAGAATCAGGTGCTAGACTACCTTCTGACTTTCCTATAAAACAATTACATACCTTAGTTAGAGAAGGAGAAAAATGATGGAAAGAGAAAGATTTTGCACAAATAGAAATACCTTCTTCCTCTAACAAAGGAAAAATAAATACAAATAGAGTTAAAACCCATAAATCTAGATCTTCTAGCTAAGATCAAGATAACAAGTTAATCATATGTAGATCAACTTGTCATAGACTTAACTGACTCCCTAGTTGCCACTTCAATTCACAATGATGCTTTGAAAGAACAAGGAAAAGTGGTTGAAATTATGCAAGAAATATTAGATGAAGACATTACCATAGTGGATCAAGGTAATATAAATGAATATTTAAAGTCACAAGAGACCTTACAAAGTGTTCCATTTGATACGAAACATACATTCTTCAATCATAAAGAACCTCTTATTACTTTACAAACTCGAAAACCCAAACATTCAATTTGAATTGATGAAATCCATCAAGACAATTTGGCTAGTTATTTTCAACCAACCAAAAAATTGGTAAATAAACATAGAAATTTCCAAAATAAAAAAAATGTGAAATAGCTAAATTCAAGGAATGTTTTACAATCCAAGAATCAACAACCTATATTCTCAACTAAAGGAGTAAATCAGAACCAAGTCATGGATCAAAATTTATACACTCCTTATATATCCACACAAAACCAAGGGCACATTCCACCCCAACACCAAATAAATTAGGGGCAAATTCCACCCCAACAACAACAAAACTAGGGGCACATTCCACCCCAACAACAACAAAACTAGGAACACATTCCACCCTAATAACAATGGATCCATGGGCACATTCCACCCCAACAACAACAAAACTAGGGGTACATTCCACTCCAACAACATCTTATTCAATCCACAAATGCACCAAACATGCAAGAATTAAATTTTATAAAGGAAATTATCCAAATATTGGAGATGAATAATAGAGTCAAAAAGTATAAATTATATGAGATATGCCCATATCCATTTGATTTATCAATTTTACAAAACACCTTTCCACCTCATTTTGAGGCACCCATATTTGACAAGTAAAAGGGAAAAAAATATCCATGTGAACGCATATAGGAATTATTCATCTTATGTTAAGAAGTTGTTTATAGTAGTGAGTACTTACTATGACTATTTCCATGAATTTTAGTAGGACAAGCTCTAGATTAGCTACTTAAACTACCCAAGGGATCAGTTATAGGTTGGAATGACTTACAAAAAAGGTTCATTAACCATTTCTCATATAACATAGAACATGAATTAACCATTGTTGACTTATGCAAAGCCAAGAAACATGATGGGGAAATTTTCACCACATATCGACAAAGGTGGAGAGCATTGGTAGGCTACTTTCAACATAATTTTCTAGACAAATATTTGATTGATATCTTTGCACATAATTTACATCCTAAAGTCACACATAATCTATAATTAACTTGTGCTAACTCATTCAAATAAATTATTAACAAAGGAGTGAATATTGAGAAGGCTCTTATTGGTAATGACCTTGTTAAGTTTTTTATGCAAGGGCAAGAATCTAATCAGACTAAATCTTTAGTTTCAATAGTTATGCAGGATAAGCCTAAAGGCTTTAGCAAAAATAAGAACATGGTTCAAAATGGGGTGACTAAAATAAGACATGTATAAATGGTACAATCTATGTCTCCCTTAACTCCCCCAAATCCACTACCTACTTTGCAAAGACAACCACTATGAAGGACATTTCATAATAATTTTAGAGTCTTTAGAAAGTTAGAAGAATCAGTTGAAATAGTGTTACAAAAGGTCATTGTAGCTAATTTAATTATATGGCTAGTATCAAGGCAATTTCCTCAAGATCAACCAAAACTAGATTGGTACACAGAGAATGAATTGTGTAACTTTCATCATGTTATTAATCATGATGCATATCATTGTGTTCAATTACAACATATTATTGAGGACTTTATTAAAAGTGGTGAACTAGAAATTAAGCTAGCCCCTAATTAGGACACAAATTAGGATATGGGAATCTATAAAGACCCCTTTCTTCAACATGATCCACCACCACCAATAAATAATCAAAATGGTCACAATCAAGGGCACAGGAAGAATCAAAACCAACAACAAGTTCAAAATCATAATGAGCATAATCAAGATCATAATTCCCATACTAATAATGTGGCTTATAAAAATGTACCTTATGACTATAATAATACTATGGGATGCATTACTACAACCCACATTACCATTGTTGCTATAAACCATGTAGCCAATCTCATGCTCCTCTCAACATGGGACCCATCATTATAGGGTCAACACCCTCTCCCCCTAGTAATACCATGTTTAGTTCACATCATGTTGCTACTCCATTTACACAGGTTACTAATGTTAAACAACATCACCTTTCTTATAATTATAAAATCTCCTCATTGACCTAAAATTATAGAAATATAGTTAGTCACCCATGAGTCACCATCTAAGGCCCTTTGCTCCCTCTTCTAATTATAACAACTCCTTTCCACCTCTAGGTTATGCAATCAAAACTACATACCTTTGAGTTACCATCTAGGGACCTTCACCCACTTCTTCAATAAAACCTAATGAGAACATTGTGCCAATGGTTTCAAAGTTGAATACTATCCCAACAAAGACTAAAATAATTCAATCCACAATTCAAAGGCTTTATATTCTAATGGATCAATTACATAAAACCCTACACAAATTTCCATATTAGAACTCTTGTGGACATCTGATGTCCATAGAACCATCTTTAATTTTTTTTTGTAAGAGTCTATTGTGCCTAATGATATAAACCTTGATCAATTCCATAACCTATTTAGACACTTGTCTTCATTTTATCAAATCACATTTGATCAAAAAGACATGTCCACCCTCAGCCCAAACCATAATAACCCACTATACATTGAGATAATCATTACGAATCACAAGATCAAGTGGGTTATTATAGATAATTGTTTAAGGATGAACATAATATCTATTAAATTGGTGTAATTATTAGGCTACATGGATAAAGACATTCAACTAGAAACTATTACAATCAAGGCTTATGACAATGCTAAGAGGGAGTCATCTAGTATAATTTGGTTGCTAGTCATAGTTGGGTCTATTTCTCATCAAACATTATTCCATATTATGTATATTGAGCTTCATTATAACATAATTCTTGGTCATCCTTGGATCCCTAAAGTACATTTAGTTTAATCTGCTCTTCACCAATGCTTTAAGTTTCCCCATGATGGGATTAAGGTTACTATTCTAGCTGATCAACAACCATATCAATACCTAAAACATCTTGAAGCAAATTTTCATAATTATAACTATTTCCCAAGCTATAAATTCAATGTAAAGAAGAACAAATCCATCATTTCTCATCCATATCCATCTAATTATATAGACCCCAGTGATCTAGCCTCTACTTTGATCGATTCATTTCCTATAGCTCTAGTTAAGTAGGTTATTATTAAATATGTAGGCATTTCCATGTACCATCTGAAGCACATCCTCCATATTGTAAAATTACCCAAATAGCCTAAAACATTTGGTAAGACTAAAACTTCCCAAACTCCTAAAATACCTAATTAGATTTGGCAACCAAAGAAGAAATAACCAAAACCTCATATGGTTTTTATAATTGCAATTACACCAAAGAAATATTGAGAGGCTTTCACTGAGGGGGATTGGTTATGTTCTGAAGGCCTTGTTGATTGTTTTCAAAATCCAAAGTATCCTATCCCTAAAAAAATAATGTATCATCTTGATTATATAGGGAAAGGCCTTAGTCCATAGGTGCAAGGAATTTTAGAGTCCTTATCATCTAGAGTTGTCAATTAAAATCATGGTCTAAAATTTAAACCACCAGAAGATGACTTCATGACATTTGATAGTGACTCTTCTGAAGTGATTAGTAATGAGACTCCTAGTAGTGACACAACATCCCATTATAGCCTTTTTGATGAGCTTGTTGACTCATATTTATTTTATTCAAATGCTATAATAACCATAAAACCTATTAGAGCTTCCCATCCTAAAGTAAAAAAACCATCCTAGTGGTGATTACCTTCTTGAAGTAAGACATTATATATTTACCACTAACACTTCCCATCCTTAAGCAAACCCTTACTATAATGTATGCCTTTGCCATCCTGAACTCATAAATTGGGATCAGTAAAATTTGGTCATATGCCTTGATGAGTTCCCAGATGAAGAATCGATTGTAAAATACATGGTCCTATGAGATGCATTCCCCATTGGTGATCATAAGAAAGGTTTTTATTTTTCATTGAATCCTTTTACCTACTTTGGAGATCAAGAAAATGTTCTTGGTCATAATAAAGAACAAACTGAGATCTTCAAGTGAAAACCTCTTTGGGGCACTTGTCGATTAGGGAAAAAGTAAAGAAAAAGACAAGCCTTTGAGTGAAAATCTATTTTAGGTACTCCCAAGTGGGAAAGCTTACTCATACCCTCAATATGTAGAAAGTCCATCTAGACCAAATTCCATATCTAGTACAACTATCTCTTTAGAACAACATCAAATATTTGAGAATCTATAGGTTTTACCAATTGGCCTTTACTTGAGAAGGAAAATTTTGATTCTTCATATTATACAAATCTTTGGGAGGAACAATAAGAAGATATAATAGAGGAAAATCATCATGACCATACATTGCCTACAATTCTAGAAGATGGATCCATACTCCTTATGGAGAGCATAATAGAAGCGAATTTGGTAACCCATGAGGATCCCAAAATTATTTGTCTTGGAGCTTCCCTTACTAAAGTAGAACATGAACATATTATATCCATTCTTAATGATTATATAGACATCTTTACATGGTCATACTCTGACATGCCAAGATTGGACCCAGATTTAGTTGTGCATCATCTTGTTGTTCACCCTGGTGCTAAACCAATTAAGAAAAAATTAAGAAAGATGCATCCACGCATCACCCTATTGGTTAAGGTGGAGTTGGAAAAGTTGTTAGGAGCCAATTTAATCAGACTACTAGACTATTCTAAATGGGTTTTAAACATAGTACCAATGAGTAAAAATACCCTAGGCATATGTATTTATATTGATTTTTGTAATATCAACAATGCATACCCCAAAGATGATTTTCCTCTACCTAACATCAACATGATCATCAACTCAACTGTTAGGTATTAGATGTTATCCTTAATGGATGGATTTTTTATTTACAATCAGATCAAGCTAGCCCTTGAAGATTAGCATAAGACCACATTCACCACTTTTTGGGGGACATTCTATTACCAAGTCATGCTATTCGGTTTGAAGAATGCTGGAGCCACATATTAGCATACAATGACCATCATTTTCCATGACATGATGCATTCCATTATTGAGGACTATGTTGATGATATAATATCAAAATCAAGAATAAGAGCTAGACATCTTGACATTCTATGAAGAATATTTGAGAGGCTTCATGCATATAAATTCTGCTTTAATCTTAAGAAATGTGTATTTGGAGTCACATCAAGAAAATTTCTAGGTTTATTGTATCACAATTAGGGATCAAATTTGACCCTATAAAGGTCAATGCTATTATGGAAATGCCTCCACCAAATAATCTTAAATAGTTGTGAGGTCTACAAGGAAAGATCTAGCCTATACATAGATTCATTTCTCAATTGGTAGATAAGTGCCACCCATTTACCCATCTCTTAAGGAAAGGGGTATAATTTCAATGGGATGAAGATTTTTACATAGCATTTGTAGAGCTTAAAACATACTTGGCCAATCCACCAATCTTATGACCTCCAACATAAGGAAACCCACTACTTCTTTATATTTCAGCCATGGAACATGCACTAGGGGCACTTTTAGCTTAGCATGATGATCATGGTAAGGAATATGATGTTTATTAATTAAGCCACACATTGGTAGCCTATGAACATAATTATATTCCTATTGAGAAGGCATTCTTAGATATGGTGTTCACCAATCAAAAATTGTGACATTATATGCTAAATAACAAAACCATTACTATTGCTAAGGTAAATCCTCTCAAGTTCCTCTTATCTAAAGTATCTCTTCAAGGATGCATGGGTAAATGGATTATGCTCCTTAGTGAGTTTGATATTGAGTACGAGAATCAAAAGCTAATCAAAGGACAAGTTCTTGTTGATAAACTTGTAGAAGCTCCTATTACGGCCACTCAACCTCTCAACTTTGACCTTCTAGATGATTCTATCATGATGATAGAACAAGCATCACAAGAACTTGAATAGTGGATGCTCTATTTCGATGGATCCTTCACATCCCAAGGGTCTAGAGATAGCATATTGTTGATCATGTAATAGGGGGATTTGATCCCTAAAGCATTTCATATATAATTTTAGTGTATAAATAATATGGCTGAATATGAGGCATTGGTCATAGGGCTCCATCTTTATATACATTGGGATATTAAAATATTAAGGGTCTATGGAGATTCACAACTAATCATAAATTAGACATCTGACTAGTATCAAACAAAGGATGATATGCTTGTTCCTTACAAGCAAATTATCAATAAACTCAAAACACATTTTAAATATCTATAGTTTGAGCAAGTTTCATGAGTCAATAATAGATCTACTAATGCCATGGAAATAATTGGCTCCATGATTCAAATGCATGATAGTGATAAAGAGTATCAGTTCTTAATTGAAAATATTCTTCAGCTGGCACATAGTCTATCAAATTTAGAGAGGATATGCATTGTTACTGATCCTAATCCCTCACTTGAGCTACCATGAAACTGATATTTTTTTTTAACTATTTCCATAGTCATGTATTTCCCACCAACCTTTCCAACAACCAATAAAAACTATTCCTTCATCACTTAACATGTTATATCCTCCTTATAAATGTGCTTTATCATAAAGGCTATGATGGAACACTTCTTCATTATTTATCTTTAGGAGAATCCAAGTTAGCACTAAAGGAGGTTCATGAAGGAATGTGTGGGGCCCATACCAATGGTGTAGTCTTAGTAAAGAAACTCCTTAGAATAAGCTATTATTAGCCTAAAATGGAGATAGATTCTTATAATTATGTAAATAAGTGTGTTTCTTGTTAGTAACATGGTAACTTAATACATGCACCTTCCTTATTATTACATTTAATTACAACACCATGGCCATTCTCAACATGGGGTATTGATCTTAGAAAAATTAACCTAACATCTTCAGATGGCCATAAGCACATTTTGACTACAACTAAATACTTTACCATGTGGATTGAAGCCATTCCTCTCACTTATGTTACCAAGAAACAAATAGCCAAATTCATTCATTACCATATCATCTATCGATATGGCATCCCAACCTATATTATATCCAATAATGGTAGATCCTTTGTAAACTAAGATGTGAAATCTTTTTGTGAAAAATTTAAGATCAAGCATAATAAATCCACTTCATATAACCCACAAGGCAATGGATAATTTGAGGCATCAAATAAAACCATTCTAGCCATCTTAATGAATATTACCAATGATGCTAGCCATAATTGGCACTTGCAACTCTTTCCTACCCTTTAGGCTTATCAAACCAATCATCATACCTCAACTAGATATACTCCATTGTTTTTGGCACTAAATCTATCATCCCAATCAAGATTGAGATCCCATCATTAAGAATATCACTGGAACACATTGAAGATAATGAAGACTATAGAGCCTCACAACTGCATGAACTATAGCTTCTTGATGGTAAGCATTTGGATGCCCTAGAAAACTTGCAAGAATATTATAATAGATTGTGGAGAAGCTAAAACAAACACATTCTCCATCAAGAATTTGAGATTGGTGACTTAGTTTTGAAAAATAACTAGAAGAATATGAATGCTGAACCCACAAAGAAAGGCAAGTTTCAACCTAATTGGTTAGGACCATATATTGTCACCATAAACTATGGATCAAGAGCATATTAATTAGCTAAACCTAATAGTGAAGAAATTTTAGATCCCATGAACATCATACACCTTAAGAGATTCTACACATGAATAACTTTGAACCATTATCTATAAGACCCTTGACATGGGGGTAACTTGTGTTGTCATAATTTTATCCCACCCTTTTATCTTACCTTAAACACATTTTATATTACCTTGGTCCAATTTTCATGATTCTAAATAGTAAAGGCTTTGAATCCATAGCACTCTAAACATATTTTTCATCCCATTCTGGATTGCTCTCTTCCAGAAGCATCTTATTTGTTATGTCTATGTCATGTTATAAGCTTTAACACTTTTTATACCTTGACCAATTATGATCTCAACTATGTCTCATGAACATTATGAACATCCTTAGCAGCAATTCTCTAAATTAGTTTAGCTAGGATAGTATTGTGTAGTTTTAGACAAGTAAACAGAATCATCTTCTTAGTTCTAGACCATTCCTACACTATTACAAATAGGTGAATGCAAATACTTCATTACTCCAAGTTGCACATTATTCTATATCACATTTTCTACTCTTTGTTCTTTCATCAAGAGCCTCACTCTTGTAAATTTGTGAGCATAGGTTATTATAGCTAGCTTAGCTATCTTATTGGAACCTCTACCCTCAAGATGTACATTTATTTGACTAGATGGTCCCACCTTGTGGATATTTTATCCCAAAAACATTAGAAATACTTTGGAAATACCAAAAACAACAAAATATGATCCAAAAAATAATAAAAAACATTGTCTCACACTTTTATACATTTTCACATTCCCATTCCACCATGTTATGCTCTTGCCATTTTAAAAGCACAAAAACACTAGTTCATTTCATCTTGTCTCACATAATTTCCATTTTTCAAGATCATTCTTTCTCATCTCATCGGCTTCTTATTTGCCAGACCATTCTTGTTTATTTGTCATATCTTCTATTTATTATATAACATTAATCATGCTAGCCTGATCACCTTTTTTCTTCTATCCCATTTCTTAGGAGAACTACAATTGGCTTGAATTTTATATTGGAACATGCATCTATGGAACTATGTAGGTAGCATCCACTTGTCTTATACATCTGGAGTCAACTTAGCCAACCCCTTCCTTTTCTTCTCTTCCCCTAATTCTTATATCATTATTCCTCTTTAATTAGGGAAAAATTGTCATGTCATTATTCTTTGTTATGATGTGGTTGAAAGTAATGCCTCTACCACACATGCATGAACATTTGTCTATAAACTACACTAACTTGGTTTTTATTTGTGTGTTTATTTGAGTTTCCTTGGTGTTTTTTTGTGCTTTCATACCTCTTCTTTTATTTATTCTCCTTTTTTTACTTATTGTATCATCTTGGTCTTGTGTTTCCTTTATTGTTTTTGCTTTTCTCTTTTGTGTTCAAGAATGCCTTGATGGTCCACATAGATCTTGATTATTCATATCTTGGTCTCATGTTGTTAAGATGTTCTTGACTTTTATTTTTAAAACTTTTGTTCCTACTTAAGATCATATCTTGATTTATAGTTAGGTTCATTTATGTTTATCATTGCTTTTTTGTTTAAATGTAAATTGCTGTAACTCTAGTTTTGTTCATTATTTCACCATTATCCTTAGTTATAGATATTCACATTTGAACTAGCTTAGCATAATTGGAATCTTATGTCATTCTAAGTTATTCATACTTATGATGCCTAATTTATTTTTCTATATCAAGCACTTTATGCTCAAGTCTCAAAATCTTAATGTTAACATCAGCTCTAATGAACAATTCTCAAAAACACTTTCAAAAACTGAGGCTCATGATATGGAATTAGGCTTCTAGGGAACATGCATTTCAGGCTTCTTTATCTATGCTTAGATGTGCATCTCTTTACATACATTATAAGTCTAATCAATTCTTTGTCATTTTTCATCATTCCTCATTCCATTCACTCCCAAACATGGGTGAACTACATTGGCCTGAAGTTCATGTTAGAACATGAGTCCATGGAAATATGTAGGTAGTGTTCAATTTCTATTGAGGTTAGCTCAGTTATCTCCATTTTTCTTTTCATCTCTATCATCACTTTGTGCATTCTCATATTCTTAGTTTTATATAGCTTTATAAGCCATTACACCATCTCATGTACATTTGTGCCCACTTGATTTAACCTATATTTTTAGTTATATCCTTGAGATATTTTGATTTCCAATTGCCCATATTGTGGCAAAACATCTAAATAATGTCTAAATCAAATCAACTCTACAGCGACAAATCATTATTTATTCTTTATCAATGATCAATATTCACCCTAATGGGGAAAAACTATTGTATCCCAATCAAATCATCTCTATAGGGGAAAATAATTATTTATTCTTTATCAATGATCAAGATTCACCCTACTAGGGCAAAACTATTTTATCATGATCAAATTTGCTCTACTGGAGTACTTATTATCTTCTTTTTAGAGACCCTATTCTGGTGGAGCTTCCCTTCCTAAAGTAGAACATTCTCTCTTTTCCTCTAATTCAAAGCTCTCCATATTAAATCCCATGATGGCTATATTTTAGTGTGTAACTTGTCTTGATATTTATCAATGCCATAAGCACGTAGCTTATACACTCAAATTGGGTATGTTTAAAGTGTGTCCCTTACATTTATGGATTATATCTTTCCCATTCCCCCTATCTTTGGATCCTATTATAACTCTAATTATATTTTGATCATTTATGGTAATCACATATGCAAGCATTAGTTTGTCTGGAAGTGATCTATTCCATGGGTCAATCTCTCACTTTCTCTCTCTTTTCAAGAGTCCATCCTTTTCTTCCAATCTAGTATGTCCTCTTGAGGGGGAATCATGGGTTTGTTCTAATTTCTTCTCGATAACTCTTTTCTTTGAAAATATGTTGCTTCAGCTGAATGTCTTGATATGCCTTCTCAAATAGGGACAAAATTTAGACATCCAATTCCTAACACCATTTGTGTTGAAATTGTCAATCTTACTCAAATTTCAATTAAATGCAAATTTTAGGTCAAAATCCATAAAACATGCTAAATCATTCAAACTTCTCATTTACAAGTGCCAATTTAGGTTAAAGTATCCCTAAATGGGGCAATGTAATTTATGGGTCAGCTAACTTTGATCAATTCATTTCGAGTCATAATGATGATTTTCCATTTTGTGCTCTAGATCACTCTTTTCTCCTAAATTCATTGGTATACACCACGTACCATTGTTATTTTGTGTTAGAAACATCCTAAATGGATATATGGTTTTGGTGCATCTAAAATCACCTTCTAATTCTTCTTGAGTTAAATTACAACTTAGTAATATGACTTTTTGACGATTTTGATTAATTGAGGGTCAATTTTCAAATAATTGCACAAATGTTGATTAACCTTGTTTAAGGCTAATTAACCCAAATCAAGAGCTTAAGTGGACTTTTTATGAGATTTGTTGAATATTTATTTTTGAAAATTGATTCCTATTAACTACATCATCAAGTGACATCATTTCTTGGGAAGACATCCTTAGGCCATAAATGCCACAGATATCAAGATTATGGGTCACCCATGCCTAGTTAATGCATCCCATGCCTCTTCAATGCCCATTCTTTCAAGGTCATAATGAAGATAATTATGGATTTAATTCTAAATATTAGGATTATCCATGGCCACACATCTAAATCTTGAGATATATGGTCATGGTTGATCCTGACCAATCTCAAAAATCTATTAATAGAGAGGCCATGGACATGAATTTTAAGATTGAATATTGCAAAGTTATAATGTTAAATTTTTTTCAAAATATTTTGCATTTGATCATTGATTTTGTTTTCAAGCTTCATTGATAGGCTAGTTTAGTGATTTAGAATCATGAACCTAGGTTTTATGGAGTGTTCTTGAGACATTGAAGGAATTTTCCACCTTTGTTGATAAAGACAAGGATGCTTGATCAAATGAGAACATGTTTTTGAGCCACATGGGTATCGTGAATCCATTTGGGAAGGTAATATGATGTTTTATTTATTTCATTTGTTTATTTCTATCCTTTATAATTCCCATAGGAATAGATAGGTTTAGTTAGTTAGTTCTTTATGAATTTTTCATGATTTATGGACTACTGTTTGACTAACTTGATTTGTAATCCTCAGTGAAGCTTTAACTTTGGTTTATTAAATATTATGTCTTAAAAACACATAAAACATGAATCAATCATAATTATTTGGACATAACACCTCATGAGCCTTACTCCTCCTTTAGGTCTCATGGAGAACTAATTGCATTAGGCCTTCGTATCAACACGTTACCATTTAATCCCTTGGAAACTATTAAACCTACATACATGGCATACAACTTTTACAGAACATTCAAGTATACCTTATCCAACATCTTCTGATCTCCATAACACCTTTTAGGTCCAACCCCTTAATGAAACCCCTCAATATTACTTAGTCTTGTTAGGCCTATGTACACCAAAAAGTTAGCCTTTCAATATTGAAGCTCAAACACACTTAAGCCACTCGAACATACACACACACACACACACACACACACACACACACACACACACACACACACACACACACACACACACACACACACACACACACACACACACACACACACAACCTTAAGGTTATTAGCAAATTCATTAGACACTTTCACTTAGAGCTTAAGGCTTCAAGATCAACTCATCAAAATACTCACCTAGAACTACCAAAATACTCAAAACATAGTCATAAAACATTTGACCTTCAATACCTATATGAACACTTTCAAAGCCTCCTCATGCATTAAAAATATTATATGAAATATTCATAACATACTCAAAATAAAAACTCATATGGTTTAATAACAAAATATTGGTCTTTCATACCAATCTCATAACCTTGTATCTCATAGTCCAAACTAAACTAGACAAGCCATTTTGGCTTCAACATTTTCATCTCTTTTCCTAACCTCCAAAGCTTCTTAAAAGAATTAAACTGACATAAAAGTCTTTAAAAAAATCTCTATGTACTTGGTTTCATCATTATACCATGAAAACACACTCAAATTCATATTCTCATCTTTGCTTGGGTTTTGCAATATTTGCTTCATTAGGCCTATCAACAACTGGCATACTTAGATCACCAAATTTGAACATCTAAAGTTGAGAACCTATCTAGAAGGCATCATATACATGAAACATGCATCTCTAACTTCTTCTTCCATCATTTTTAGCTACTTTGACCATTTGAAAAATTAACTACTATAGAAAATTCTTCAAAAATAAGCCCTTTCTTGTAGGATGTTCTCACTCACCTGAAAACTCAATACCACCTAGAGGTGTCTGACATATTCTGCTATAATCTCAAATAAGTCTCCTAAGAATTTCAATCTAGTCTGAGCTGATTTTAGAAAAATATTTAACATTGGGTCCTTATTAGGGTTTTAGGGAGGTTTAACACATGTTTTGGTGTTAATGATTTTTCATAAAGGACTACCCCTTAACCCATTCTCTCCTTCACTCATTCATCTTGAAATCTGATCCTCATGCCTCATTAGGCTAGACAAGGCTAAATAATAGTCTAGGCGTAGTCTAGGACTAAAGGACCTACCTTCAAATACTTACCTTAAAAAAATTTTACTAAATCAACACCTTATTCTCATGCTCACACAACCTCACAACCTCTCACATGCCTTATTTCACTCACCTCATCATGCCACCAGCTCATACCTTCACCATGCCATGACTAAGCTCAAGATTCTAATGCACTTGACACTTGACCTATTCTTTCCATGTCATGACCTCAAAAAAAAAATCAAATAAGTAGACACAATACATCACAACAAACTCATATCACTACACCATTCTGAAACTAATAACATCACTCTCTTAATGACCTCAATGATAATGCTCTCTCAATGTTTTGGTGTCACATCACATACCTTTGTTCATTCATTTCACTATGCTTCCTTCACATGGCTCACCCTAAAACTCTTCATTTCATGACTATTCCACACTATGTACATACATCTTCATATCATGAAATTAATGAATTGTATAGACATATTCATATACTATGCTTCCTATGTAGACATTAGTTGTCTTGAAACAATCTTCTATGACCTATACCTTCCATGCTCATATATTTCATTAAAAATATTATATGAAATATTCATAACATACTCAAAATAAAAACTCATATGGTTTAATAACAAAATATTGGTCTTTCATACCAATCTCATAACCTTGTATCTCATAGTCCAAACTAAACTAGACAAGCCATTTTGGCTTCAACATTTTCATCTCTTTTCCTAACCTCCAAAGCTTCTTAAAAGAATTAAACTGACATAAAAGTCTTTAAAAAAATCTCTATGTACTTGGTTTCATCATTATACCATGAAAACACACTCAAATTCATATTCTCATCTTTGCTTGGGTTTTGCAATATTTGCTTCATTAGGCCTATCAACAACTGGCATACTTAGATCACCAAATTTGAACATCTAAAGTTGAGAACCTATCTAGAAGGCATCATATACATGAAACATGCATCTCTAACTTCTTCTTCCATCATTTTTAGCTACTTTGACCATTTGAAAAATTAACTACTATAGAAAATTCTTCAAAAATAAGCCCTTTCTTGTAGGATGTTCTCACTCACCTGAAAACTCAATACCACCTAGAGGTGTCTGACATATTCTGCTATAATCTCAAATAAGTCTCCTAAGAATTTCAATCTAGTCTGAGCTGATTTTAGAAAAATATTTAACATTGGGTCCTTATTAGGGTTTTAGGGAGGTTTAACACATGTTTTGGTGTTAATGATTTTTCATAAAGGACTACCCCTTAACCCATTCTCTCCTTCACTCATTCATCTTGAAATCTGATCCTCATGCCTCATTAGGCTAGACAAGGCTAAATAATAGTCTAGGCGTAGTCTAGGACTAAAGGACCTACCTTCAAATACTTACCTTAAAAAAATTTTACTAAATCAACACCTTATTCTCATGCTCACACAACCTCACAACCTCTCACATGCCTTATTTCACTCACCTCATCATGCCACCAGCTCATACCTTCACCATGCCATGACTAAGCTCAAGATTCTAATGCACTTGACACTTGACCTATTCTTTCCATGTCATGACCTCAAAAAAAAATCAAATAAGTAGACACAATACATCACAACAAACTCATATCACTACACCATTCTGAAACTAATAACATCACTCTCTTAATGACCTCAATGATAATGCTCTCTCAATGTTTTGGTGTCACATCACATACCTTTGTTCATTCATTTCACTATGCTTCCTTCACATGGCTCACCCTAAAACTCTTCATTTCATGACTATTCCACACTATGTACATACATCTTCATATCATGAAATTAATGAATTGTATAGACATATTCATATACTATGCTTCCTATGTAGACATTAGTTGTCTTGAAACAATCTTCTATGACCTATACCTTCCATGCTCATAAAATTCATGAAAAATATCACCCATGAAACACTCTATATTTCATGAATTACCTTACTTATGACAACTCTCATGATCACACTCTTATGTATCTTGACATATCACATACTTTCATCTGACCTTAGTCAACTTTGACATCAACCTTTATAAGATACTTCTTGATATCACACACAGTAAATCTTGACATGATACACCTTTGACATAAACCTTGACATCAATGAACATTATGCCTTTACATGATTCACCCTTTTGATATCAATGAAAATAACATGCCAACAAACTCCCCCTTTTTTACTATTGGCAAACACACTACAATCTAAAATCACTTCAAAATGGTACTTTTCCCACCTACTTATTCTCCCCCTTTTAAAATTAATGACGAATGGTATTATATAAACTACCACATGAACTTTGGACCTAAAATTTAATAAAAAACACAATGAAATGCTAAACAAAATCACCTTAGGCTCATACTAGTTATTATATACAATTTTTAGAACACTTTAACGTTACCTCAATAAACCATGATTCTTATGACTTCTAAATCACTATCTTGACACTTCATAACATAGAGCTACAAATCCCCCCATAACTTCATAATCTCCTCTTGAGTCACAAGATGGAAACCACTCTCGTAAACATATATAAATAGGATAACTCTCCCCATTCTAAACTTTCTCCTAGAACTTATCTCGTTTATCAAACTAGCCTTTTCTCAACTAATTCCATCTTTGACATTAAATACAAAGAAACACATACAACATCTAGAATCACATATTTTTCAATAATAACTCAACAAGGAGAATCATGAGAACCTCATGAAGCATCTTAGAAATATGTTCCCCATAACTCCATACATACCTTATTTAAATGAATTTATATACATAAGAACACTCACCTTGTCCTGGTTATGATTGATATAGATCAAATTCTTTATCACTCACTAAGATACTCCACTTTTGACACCAAATAGAAAATTAGGGACTCCCCCTTTGTCTTCATAGATTATGCTCATCACTTAAGTCCTTAGGAATCTCAAACCATCCTCAACTTAATTCAATCATCTTGATACTAATACTAATTCTTAACATAAATAAAGATATCAAATATTAGAAACACAAAAGAGCTTTTTGCTTAACTTTCATATACCAATCAATGACACAAGCTTTCATCATGATTCCAACTCTATCAATAATATCCAACTTGTCTCTATGACCATATTGGTCTTGTAGACCAATCCATATTCTATATTTATTTAGATACAATCCTATGATCAAATTTGTATTCCATACCATGAATCCTCATCAAATGATCTCCATAATCAATGCTCATACTAACAAAAACTAATTTCACCTTGCCATATACATACAAGCTAAAAAGAAAACAACTCATAACTTACAACATAGATAACCTAGAATACTCTCAAGATGAATCCTTATTTGATTGAAACCTAATGTGTTGGGTTTTTTCATTTAATCTAGCTCTGATGTTGAAGTTTCTCCCAAGAAGCTAGTGTGTTGGCCCTATCATGCGATAGTTAAGTCTTGTGTGCTCACCTAAAGCACATAGTGAAAGACCAGTTCTTGAAGGTTTTGTAGCATAGTAGTGTATGTTTGTTTGTCTTCTATTATGAAACTCTAAATAATTATTTAATAACATAGATATAATAATACTATCCTTCTCATCCTAGATGTAACTATCACTAATACAAGGATCACCATTATTAACTAATAGTTATAACTCAGAAAAGAAAAAGATATGAATAAAAAGACAAATAACTAAACTGCATCCATTTCCAACACTTATTATATTTCATAATTCATAACTTAATATGGTATAAACTGATCTCTCATTAGATGCTTAATGAATTACATGACACAACCCTACTATCTATCCTCCAAAATCCATACATGTAAATAATTACAATAGGGTTATTTATACATGGTTCTCCTCAACCAAGTATTACTTATCATAAATGTCATGAATAGATTGCACATAAAATCTGAAAAGACTTAGATTCATGATCTTATAATAAGCTCTTCCTATAGACTCAGGTTCTTGCACCCCCTAGATCCTCTCTTTATGTTATATTTTGGTGGCCATGTGTTCTATTCCTTATAGGATGGTATAAAACCCTTGATTGATAAGGTTGAAGTGTCCCATATGAATAGTTATTCTAACTACTCTTACTTCTTGCGTGTTTCACTTCCCATGTGCTCCCCTAGTCTTCCACTTCCATTCTAAGTTATATGTTCTATGCTTCTTTATGACATTCTCTTTTGATTGGGTCCTCTTTTTCTAGTTATCCTATACCATTATCCTCTTATGCCCATAAATTCCTATGCTAAAATGCATTTTCACCTATCATCTATGTACCATGGTCCTCCCACACCATGGTCCTTCTATGCCATGTCAGCCTTGTACCAAAATGGGATAATGATCCTTCCATGCCATGCTAGTCTCGTAAGCCAAAAATGGGATAATACTTAGTCAAAATTGAGGGGTCAACATCATCTCACACTATTCCCTTAGTTTGTCCCAGGCTAAGCCAAGCTAACATCTTCCAAAAACTTAGGACCCTTCTTCCTGAGTTCCTTCTTTAGACCATCGTAATGGGATAGTGCTTCAAAGACTTTGGTAGTTATTCATTTGATGGCCTCATTTTATTCTTTTAACTCCTTAGGTTGGGTTAGATTATTGATCTTTTTCACCTACTCATCTAGGGTTACACTAGCCTCCTTTTTGATGTCTTCTAATGTAGAGACTTCTTTATCAACCTATCCTTGGAGTGTGGTAAAACTTGGATTTTTTGGCTATCGATGGTTATTAATGGTATCCTCCATCATTTTAACATCACTAAATTCATTCACATGCTTAGTGTAGTCTTTTATTAATAGGGTAACATATGTCTCTTGTTACCTTAGGACCTCTTCATCATGGAGCTAAGCCTCCACGAGTTTATTTGGGCATGGTAGGCATGTAAAAATGCCATGCAAAATAGGGATAACTTCACCAAGTCTCTCCAAGGCATGATTGTAGATGTCTATGACTATGGTGAACTATTCAATTTGTTTCCCCTCATCTCTTGGCATGGGTTTCTCCTTGCATTTATTGAGAAATAATTTAACTAGGGTCTCTAATTTTCTAATGGCATCCCCATTTAGAGGTATGCCTTTTTCAAGTTTCAAATCATTTTTAAAAATTTTTTTATAAAGGGTTAAAACCCTTACATTTGCCTTGATGGACTCTTGGATATTTTATACAAGTTATTTATTATACATGTCCACTACTATGGCATATTTTCTCTCTACCATACATACATCAATATTTAAAAAAATATTTTAGCACATTATTTCCATGCTGAGTTTCAAAAATGTTGCACTTGTCATTAGTGGGGTGAGAATTTTTAGATAAAACCTCATTAGGTTCAATATTCCTATATCATCTATCTCCAAATAAATTCTATCTAACAAGAGGTCAAACTCAGGTTCCTAAATATACATCTCCAAAAGGAAGGACACTTGCTTCTTGTTATCTAGGTTCACATCCCTAGGGTAGAAGTATAGCCATCGGTAAATGTCCTTGTGTTTTACACCAAATTGGTAACATTCACACACAATTGTTGGCTCTCTCTATTCCTAATCTTCTTCTTTGACTAGCCCCTTTCCCTTATTCAAGCCTCATTTGAGATCAACCTCTTGATGGATTTTTGTGTCCATCTCATTAGCTCCCAATTCATCAATATCAATTTTTAGATCACTAAATGGGGCATCCTATACTAGGTATGGATTATTTTTAGATTCTAATCCCAAACTATGGATTTATGCCTAAGGGGTGTCCTATTGGGGTGCTCACCTTGAAATCCATTGAGGGGTAGACCCTATGGTAGTTCTTATAAATGGTGGGAGTGAAGGTGGAAGTGGAGGTGGAGAAAGTGGTAGAGAAGGTAGGGGAGTGCGTTGAGGAGATAAAGGGTTAGGGACAAGTGAGTGGGGAGGAGTGGAGTGAGTATGGGATGGTGAAGTAGGAGGGGATGAAGTGTGAGGAGGAGATGGAGATGGGTGAGGTAGTAAAGGTGAAGGGTGAGGTGAAGGAAAATGAGGCATAGAGGGGTGAAAATAAAAAGGTATAGAGGGTTACACCTCTACCATACTTCACTACTTTTGTTGGACTTGATGCCCACTTAAACTTATGCTAGACTTTAGTCACTTCCTTTATAGCTGTGGTGCCTAGAGGAGGCTTTCTTTGGGGTCTCCATCCTAAGGGTGCTAGTGGGGGTATAAAATATAGAATAATTTATGAACTTGCTCTCCAACCAAAATGTCCTTAACCTTGATGTTAGTTAAGTTTGTCTTTTAACTCTTTACATAGGCCTTCTTGCCTAGATATACATACATTTTTTGTAGGGTGTGGTGCTCCACATTGATCCTTTATTATTGTAGAATGATCTTCTATGCATCATATATCTGATTAATGGAGCCTATAAAGTATCATGCAGAGAAGGTATATGACATCTTGAGCCATGATGAAATCTCTCTTGATGGATTCATGTAGATGCATGCAAGGGAGTAATGTTATTTTATAAAAAAACTATGATTGATTTGTGACTAAGGGGGTAAGTCTTTTGGAATGCTCCATTCATTCCCAAATTCACCTTTATCTCATCAAAATAATACCTCATACTTACCTTGTATGAGAGAGTGATATACTAGGGCTAAGTGAATGCTTTGAAGCATTCAGTGGGGGACTTGTTAGTGGGAGGGTACACCCACTTTAATGAACCCAAACTATTATCTGGTAAAATGATTTCATAAAAGAGTATTAGTAAGAGGATCACTCCATAGGAAAATTTGTACTTGGGCATTTTATGGACCCTCTCTGTATCCTTGGTTATTTTGTGGACAAAGTATAGTGCCTAGTTGTACTTTAGTCCCTATGATACTTGGTGAGCAATGTATAAGTGGGCCATGTCTACCTCCTTCTAGTGATTTGTCCCTTTGATATTGGTGGAAATTATCCACACTATGACTCTAAGGGTAAGATATTGATAGTTATTGATTAGCATTTCATGCCCTTGCTTCTAGTACATAAGCACCATGGCAATCCATTGAATCTCCTTTGTATCAGTGAAGTCATCTAGCACATTCATCTCTGAGCATTGTAGTCCCATTAGTTTTTTGATTCTTTCTAGGGTGATCTTCATGTTACACCTAGTGAAGTAGATGTAGTCTTCATGGACATGTGAAAGGAAGAACTATACTACCTCTGTAGGTTTCCCAAAATATGGTAATTCAAAAAGTTGGAAGAATTCTACTTGGTCCAACTAATTTTTAATGGATAAGTTGTAGACCACTTGGTTTATTGTATTAGTGGTCTTGACTTGGTAATCATTCTAGAGCTCCACTTCATTCCCTAGTTTGTAGTGATTATATTAAAATATTGTAACAATTGATACTTTGGAGACCCAATTATTTGTGTGCAAGATTAACTCTGGGTATTGCATCTCCTATATTGATATTTTGGAGACCCAGTTCTTTGTGTGCAAGACTAACTCTAGGTATTGCATCTCCTCTATTAATCGAGATGGAAGGGGAGATGCTAAGGCATTCTACATTGAATACATATACACCTGCTTCCATTTTTTCACCATCTTTTCCCTTTGTTATTCTACATGTTATCTTACCTCTCCTTCCACATGCTATACTTGTTTTGGTCTTTATTCTTGGTTCTCCAAATCCTCTTCTCTAATAGGGAACCTATCTCCTCCACTTACCTCTTCCTCCTCTAATATATTTGGTATCTTTTCAAGTCTCTTAGCCTTTTTATTAGGCCACATTACCCTTCATGGAGCTTTAAGGTTGATGCACATCCATTCTAAACTCCCAAATGAATATGTGGTGGCAAACCAATCTTACTTCAGCTTTTTAAAATTCACACTTTGATAATGGCAGACCTAGAACCTAAAAATCCAAAAACTCACTTTTTTCCACCAATCTAATCTCCTCTTGATTGGGTAATAACCTTTGTGACTTTTCCAAGGATAAACACTTTATTATACTTTATAAATTGCATAATTTGATCTTGGTGTGATCTTTGGTTCTCTATTTTATCACTTTTTCTAAACACTAGCACTTAAACTTATCACAAGGTAATGTGTGAAATGGATTTAACATTCCTATTTATAGGATCTTTGGGTGGGTTTACCTTCATTAATTCATTCCCTATCCCCATCACTTATAGTCATAAAATCAAATCTTTTAACCACTACCATATTTCAAACCTTACTTTATGCATTTAATGCCTTAACAGTTTTATCCCATCATTCTATTCACATGCTTCTTGGCTCACTACAATAATGGTCCATACTTTTTCATGACTTTATTGGAAGTGAAAGATAATTGTATCCCACCTTTTTTGTGGTGAAAGATAGTTTTTTAAATTTTAAATAATATGGTAGGAACCTTTCCTTGAAGTGCCTTAAATGACTCAAGCACCTCTAATTACTTAAGGACCTTTAATGACTTACATGCCCTCATATCTTATGTGAACAATTTTAAATTGCACACTTTTTATTTTTACCACTATGAATGATTCCTTACCCCACACTAAAAGGGTTTTTGGTCCTTTGTGGAAAAAATCTAAGTATATGAACTCAAAATTAAAATAAAAGAGAAATGTGCACCACAAAGGCAAAACTTTTTATTGAAAGAAATAAATCCTAACCTAATGGCCTAAGCCTTATTGATTACAAAAGTGTAGTTAGACTTAATAAAAATATGGTTGAATCTAAATTCCATGTTAGTGTCTTAGGAGGAATTGACCATCCATGCATTGTAGCCAACACACCCCTATAGGTTGAATACTATGTATTACAAATGGGCCATCCCAATGGATGCAAAGATTTCCAGGGTGGTGCACAAAATTAGAGTCATACAATAAGACCTTCATGTCTAGAGAAAAAATCTTGTTTTTGATATGGAGATCATGCCATGCCTTTTGATTTCATTTTCCTACATCTTATCTCTAGTAAGTGAGAAATTGAGTCTCATCTAGTTTCATTAAATCATCTAGTCATGCTTTCAAAGATACCTCATTATCTAGTTTTTCCAAACATGTTATATGGAGAGATGCGACCATAAAATCCTCTAGCATAACCAATTCCTTTCCATACACTAAGTTGAATGGTGTAACTTTATTAAGATGCTTGTATGTAATTTAATAGGCCTAGAGTACTATAGATACTCTATCATCCCAATCATTTTAGCCAACATTGTAGATTTTTGTTAAAGTGGTACCGAGGATCTTATTGAAAGCTTCAACTATTATATTGGCCAATAGGTGGTATGGTGTCATCTTTTGGTGCATGATCATGAAATCAGATAACAAGATGCAAATCATCTCATTCAAAAAGTGGGTACCCCAATCATTAGTGAAACTTAGGGGACATCTAAATCATGTTATAACATTTTCCTAGATGAATCATGTGGTAGTTGTTGTAGTATAGTCCTTTATCAATATTGATTCAATTTATCACATAAAATATCCATTCATTATAATGATGTAATGACAACTCATTCATTATCCTACTAGAGTAACGAGCTTGATAAAATTTATATCCCAATTTTTGAATGATTCTTGAGAGGGAATGGGTCATAAAGGCATAACATCTATCTTGTTAGCTTTACCTGCACGCTGGTAGATGCCACATTATCTAACATATACCTTAGCATCTTTGAATAGAGTTGGACACCAAAGTCTAACAAGAAACACCTTATATTAAATAACCTCTCTAGCATAGTGTCTACCAAAAATACCTTCGTGAACTTCTCATAGTACCTTGGGGTGCTCATGTTACATTACATAGTGGTGAAGCACATTGTCATGATCCATCTTATAAAGATCTCCTGATATGAGCTAATAGGGTGAAACATAGACTACAAGTTGTTTTTTTATCTTATGTATCAAGAGAGTTAGGTGTAGAGCTAATGTTTAAAAATGATGCAATATCTTATAGTTCTTCAAGTACCCATGCAACTCAAAAGAGATCTACATCAAGAAGATCATCTTCTATGGTGCATGGGGGTTCTCCATTCTCAATCTGGGATAGATGGTTAGGTCCATAATTATCCTTTACTATTTTTACCATTAAATAAAATTGGAAATATTGGAACAAGATAATCCATTAGCAAATTATTCCATGTAGAACTAGTTTATTGACAAGGTATTTCAAGGCCTCATGATCTATATATAATGTAAAAGGAATGGATAGAAGATACTACCTAAAATTTTGTAAAGCATAGACCTCAGAAAAAGTTTCACACTTTATGGTGGTGTAATTTATTTTAGTTGGTGTCAACTTCCTACTGGGAAAGTAAATTGGGTGGTTTAAGTGTCCTTCACTTGGTTGTGTAATAATTATGTTGACTGTCATGCTAAATGCATCAACATAGACATGAAAAGGCTTTGTCAAATTAGAGAATTATAGGATAGGAGTAGTAATCAACTTTTATTTGAGTGTTTCAAAGGTTTAATTACAATAATTAGTCCATATGACCTATTCATTTTGATTTAAAATTTCTCTTAGGGGTACAAAATCTTAGCATAACCTTAAATGAACTTTTTGTAATAGCCCGTGTGTCCTAAGAAGGCATGCACCTCATGTTGAGTATTGGGTATTAGTATATGTAGAATCATAAATACCTTTTCTAGGTCCACCAAGTAAATAATATGCCCAATAAGTACCCTAAAAGGTGTCATTAATAGACACTTCTTCAAATTTAAGGAAATTTGTGACAAATGATAGCACTCAAGCATGAGTCTGAGATTAGCAAAATGGTCCTTAAAAAACCCATATACCATCTAGTTTTACAATAATAAATGGAGGAATTTATGAATAAAATATTTAAAATCTTTAAATGTTATCTATGAAGTCAATGTTGAGGTATTTTTTAACCTAAAAGACATAACAGTATAGGTAAAAGATCCCCATTCTATAACAAAAGTTGTTTTAGACTAGTCTTCCTCAACTATTTGGGCTTGGTGGTACCATAAGAATATATCTATAAAAGAATGCATGTCATAACCAACAACACCTTTTAGGATTTACTCTATGAAATGCATTGGAAAGGGATCAATCACATAGGACACATTAAACACTCTATAGTCTACATAGATACATATATGTCCATTCTTTTTTTATACTGATTACCATAAGACTAACCCAATTGGATTCATCCATAGGATTGATTACTCTAGTGTATAGAATACTATCAATTTCTTCCTTAACATGTGCCTAGAGATTAGGATTAATTTTATATTGTCATTTTTTCACTGGTTAAGTACCATTGACTAGCTTAATGTGCATCTTCCATAAAGACTGATGGACTCCCTTCTTTTCACTATAGCTCCTCAGGAAAACATCTTGGTATTCTTTTATTGATTCAAATATTTGTGATATTTCTATTTTAGTCCAATAGTTTTCAACTGTCACCATTTTTAGTTCTTATTCTATACCAATGTTACATTGTATGGTTTGAATAGGTTCATGATAGGGGTTATCTATTTTAAGACTTATATCTTGAATAGTTTGTGTACCAATTCTTGTAGGGACATTTAAGTGGCTGGTCATGGGGTTGACTAAAGTAGATCCTTCACCTTCATCTACATAAAAGACAAGTTTTTGCTTTCCTAGGAGAATTCATTCACATTATTCTTCATTAGGAACCAGAGTAGGCATAGAGACTAGAGGTGTTGGAGGCTCATCAAACAAGTGTAAATGTTCTTTGAGTTCCTAATGGATGTTCCATAAGTAGTCTTATAAAAGACTTAGGTCTCTAAGAATTTATTCATGTATGGTCTAGAGAGTAAGGCAAAAGTCCATACTTCATGAGGAATATGATAGTCTTGACTTCATTTTTTTCCTTTATTAAATGTTATAACATTGTACCTATGTTACTCTCTTCATGAATTTACCATGCCTATGTCCAAGTGCATAAATTCCCATATAATGCATGCATCTAGAAGTACTCTAGTAAGAATGTTTCCTCATCTTGTCATATTGTCTCACAAGCCTCAATATGAGGTTTGTGTACTTGCATGCTAATGTAACTAAGTGTTCCCCTGACCTTATTATCAAGATAAAATATATGGTGTAGATCATATCATACTTAATCCTAGTATAATAGGTGTTAATTATGAGTAAAACAACATCTTATGATGGTGCCATCAAAAATATGATCTAATGACCTCATCTGGTGATTCTTGGTATCATATAACTCTTCAAGATGTTGTAAAAAGTCACATACCTCTATTTATCCTTCTAACTATGGGGCTTCATCAAGTCTTTCCAATAGTGGTCCCATCAGTGGACCCTTCATTGATAAAGCCATGAGCTGAACAAACTTATGACATTTATGGTGTAGGTTCAGGGGGTTCTCTCGAGTGTTGATGGTGCTACATACTCTCCCAGTGAGATTATAATCACCATAGGCCTAACAATTATGTGCATTACTTGTAGTATTGGAAATTGACTGGGTATCTATCCACCATAGAATACCCTCTAGGTTGGATCATGTTGCTTATCATTTTGGGACGTGACATTGTATAAGTGGTTGATGTATTCATCCATATTGATGGTTTCTATATAAGGGGGTCTTTGTGCTTGATCTCATAAGATTACAATGTGTTGATCAATGTTTTTAAGGATAATATAGTGCTTTTTAAAGACCAGGTCTACATTATTCTCATAACACAAAAGCCTTCTTAGTAGGGCTTGGTAACAATCAGCTTTAACTAACTCTAGAACCTCAAAATATGCTTTGAATGATACTCCAAGTATGTCCACTATGTAATTCTTTAGGACCCCAATCGAGTGAGCATGAGTCTTATTAGCCATGAATGAGACATGAGGTGAAGGTTGTAACACTGGGATAGACATTTTATGCTAATAATCCTTGGTAAAGACATTAAATTCTATGCTAGTATCCACTAAAATATCTCTAATTCCCCATCCATCGATGACATCATTAACCAAAATATCTCTATCTTTCAGCGGAGTAGATGAACTAAGAGAGTCTTGATGTTGGGTATGATTTGAACAATGGTCTTCACTTTATTGAATGATATGAGGATGAACCTAATTTGGTAGTTGGGCTTGACTCTTAAGACAAGTGTTGAGTGTTGGAATGATATCCACATCTAATATCCACTTACATAGTTCTTGAAAGCCATACTGAGCCATAGTTTGGATTTCAACTTCTCTTTGCATAGAAATGCACTACATCTAGTCCTTGTCTTTAAGGTATTTAATCTCACCTTATATATCTCATATAAGTTTCATTGTATCATAAAGGACATCCTTTTGTTTTTGAGCATTAATATACTTTCTAGCTCATAGTTCTTCCTATTGTACCTTCTCTAGTGGATTATCTAACTGGGTCTATCCCTCACTATGGGTGGCAGTGTTTACTTATTAAACAATGGGGATGGTTGAGCATGAATTAAATTATTGTTTATCAATTTCAATCATACTATTGCCTTTTTCATTTCACTCTTTTGGTGATAGCTACATATAAATAAAGACACTCTTCCAGTCGATGGTCCTTTTCTTAAATACACATGTTGGGTACTTTGGGCAATCCATTTGATAGTGGTCTAGAGAACCACATTTTTACTGGGTTATTGGTATAAAATAACCACCACCTCATCCTCATCCTCTCCCTCACCCATGGTAGCCACCATTGTCTTAGGCATTAACAATTGAGGTTTAGTGCATGTCATATGCTTGAGCTTCATAGGTATCACTGATCAATCAATTATCATTGGTGTAGGAATCAAAAATATTATAATACTTAGACACCTTAGTGTTTATAAACCATTCAAATAGAGTATAATATTGGATATCATTTTATTCATGGAATATCTCATATGTTTTTTTGTTGTACCACATAGATGTTCTTACATAGGTAGTTGTTCCTCGTATGTCCTTTAATTTCATAGTCAGTATACCAAACATCACTACATGTCTCATGTGAATTATTTGCCATCAAATTTCAAGTTGTGATGCCATGGACACTATCTATGCCTCTATAAAGGGAATAATCTTAGTATCTATACTTCTAACCACTTCAATATGAAGGGTAGCTTTCAAATCCTCACATGTACTTGTGAAGGTTCTTTGTGTTAGGGTCCATTGGAAAGGTAACAATAATCCTTTAAAAAAATATTGTAAATGATGAGAAAGGTTTATTTCAAATAATAATTTAGAAATCAAGGTTTTGAATCTTGCATCATACTCCCATACACTCTCTATAAGTCCTTGCTTTATGTCCTTCAACACCACTATACTTTACTACTCAAACTTAGGAATTTAAAATTCCTATAAGAAGGATGATTTGAGTTGATCATAGTCAACTACCACTTATCAAGGGTTATACTTATGATACCACTTGTTTTCATTCTCTATAAGTATAGTTCCAAACTACATAGCCTTATGTTCAAAATATGTGATGTTGCATGTTCTCCAAAATAGTTCATACTTGTGGACATGCTCAACTACATTCTCTACCCCTCAATATTTAGGTAAGTAGAATGTCATCTCAAAGTAGAACATAGTGGTTTGTCCTTGAGTAGGTGGTTGTTGGTAAGATCTAACTCTTATTTCATGAGGAATGGGTTTACTTTCACCTGTGCCTCATCCTAATCCTCCTCCACTACCTACAGTAGTAGTGCCCATGGTAAGAGGTGTGGTAGAGGGTTGGTTACCTAATTTTGGGTGTTTATTTTATCCTTGAGGACTAGACCCACCAGGAATCCCAAGTTATTCCATATAATTCCCTTAAATGGGGAAAGATAATGTAAAATTTGAATGAATGCCCAATGGCCTAGTTTTAGTCTCCCTTACCAATTTAGTTTCTAACTCTGAAGTGTCTATATCCTAATTTTGTATATGTACTCTATCTAACTCAAAGGTATGAGCACACACTATGGTGGGGGAACCTAGTTGATTTAGACTTAGTTCCTCAACTCTTTAAGTCCATCTTAGTTCTCCTTCATAGGATAAAAATGGCAAAGAACATGGCTCAAAAGTGATGGGTTCCTCATGTATGTTTGTTTCCTTGTGGCTCCTTACAACACTCCTAGAGGCCTCCCGATCTCTTCCCATGCCAATAACTCCCATGCTCCTTTACCATGATTCATCATACTTTTGTTTCTATAATGCTCACTAGCTTACCACCATGTTGAATCCATAGTATTCAATCAACTTCTAGTCTCCCCTTCCAAATGTGTCACTCATGCACAAAAAAATGTATCCCTCCATAGGTATTGTTTCTAGCCTAAGATCAATAAATAAATTTTTTATCTCAAAATAAAAAATCCTAAGATAGTGACCCCTTATCTCTCTAAGAAATTGTAATTTGCCTAATTTAGGGCATGAATAGGTGGTTACAGTGTACTTCAAAATATAGTTATTCCAAACTCCTTTCCACCAATAGTTACCTTCTCACATCCATGGAACTCCAAGTCATGATAAAATAATTTATCATTCAAGTGTCCAAGGCTACCTCCTTCTAATATTTATGGATCATCCTTGAGCATAGGATATTATCTAGGCATGTACGAGAACTAAGACATTAGAAAAGGAAGTTTCATACAAGGGACTATAGATATTATACTTTACCCACTATTGTATAAAGATGTCTAGTTCAAGATATGAAACCACAAAGTTATCTTCAACACTAGTAACCCATTCTTCTATATTCTCTAGCATAATGCACTCAAAATTTTCCCATGACCATGCTTCAAGTGCTTTGAGTCATATTAATGGAACTAAAATTTTGGGTTTTATTCATTGATTCTAGATCTAACACTAAAGTTTCTCCCAAAAAGCTATCATGTTGGCCCTATCATGCGAGAGTTAAGTCGCATGTGCTTCTCTAAAGTGTATAGTGAAAGACCAGTTTTTGAAGGTTTTACAACATAGTAGTGTATGATTGTTCATCTTCCATTATACAGCTCTAAATAATTATTTAATAACATAAATATACTACTATCCTTCTCATCCTAGATGTAACTATCATTAATACAAGGATCACCATTATTAACTAATAGTTGTAACTCAGAAAAGAAAAAGATATGAATAACAAGACACATAACTAAACCACATACATTTCCAACACTTATTGTATTTAATCATTCATAACTTAATTTGGTACAAACTAATCTCTTATTATATGCTTAATGAATTACATGCCATAACTCTACTATTTATCATTCAAAATCCACACATGAAAATGATTACAATAGGGGTATTTATACATGGTTCTCCATGAATAAGTGTTACTTATCATAAAAATCATGAATAGATGGCACACAACCTAATTAATAGACTAAGAGTCATGGATCTTACAATAATTTCTTCCTATAGACTCAATTTCCTACACCCCCTAGATCCTCACTCTATGTTATATGATAGTGGTCATCTATTCTATTCCTTGTGGGCTGGTACAAAACCCTTGATTGATAAGGTCAAAGTTTCCTATATGAATATTTATTCTAACTACTCCTACTTCCTACATGCTCCACTTCCCACATGATCCCTTAGTCTTCTGCTTCTATTCTAAGTCCTATGTTCTCAAGTTCATAGTGACATTCTCTTTTGATTGGGTCCTCTCATGTTGGTTCTCCTACATGATTGTCCTCTCACACCCATCAATTCCCATTCCATGATGCTTTTGTGTCCATCATCTATGTTCCATGGTCCTTCTACACCATGATTTTATTACACTAAAATGGGATAATGATCCTTCCACACCATGTTGCTCCTGTGTACCAAAATTGTGATAGTATTTAGTCAAAATTTAGGGGCCAACATAATGATTCTATTGATAGAAGACTGTCTCCATAAAGCCTAATGAAGACACCCTTTTCCATAGGGCTCTCAAAACATCTTGAACTTGGGACACTCCCAAATATCCAAACCAATTTTGTCAACCATCTTGAAATTATGGGACTGATAATCCCTCCTTAGAATCCACTTAGGCTTGACTAAATCATTCAAATCATCCAACTTGTCAACCTTCTTCTCTTTGACTATCTTGTCAATATATGTAGATAATGAGTTTTCTTAGCATTCCTTCACTTCTATTCCTTACTCTACCTCAAAAAATAATCCATATTGACTCTTGGGATCAATATTATCAATCTTGACTTTATTTAACTTCCATACCAATTTTTTAACCTTATTATTCACTCTAGGAGCTCCATATACCTTGTTAAGTCTTGAGGGGCTTCTAACTCTATTAGGATAGAATATTTTAATGTGTCCCATATTATGACAATTGTAGTAAATAGAATTATTGTACTTACCTCTTGACTAATCACTCCTCCCATGTTCCCATGATAACTCATCCCTTGAGACCATTTTACAATCACTTGATCTATGAACAAATATATGACAAAGAAAATAATAACAATCGAAATAATTGGAATACATTATTGCATTAGGCCACTTGGTTAGTATATTCATGTTGACTTTGAATTTGGTACTCCTAATTTTTTGATGATCACTTTGAGTCTTAGATTTGAGAGTTTCTACATAGGTCTTTGAGGTATGACTCTCCTTGTTCTCTTTTGCATTTTTTTTGAACCCAAGACATGTCGTTTCATGTGAAGACCTTTGAATACTCAAATATCATGAAGAACTTCATTACTCTTTTGAAGTTTATAATGTGTCTTTAACTTGACTATTTCCTAATCCAATTCTACCTTCAAGGACTCTATTTCTACTCTAAACTTGGTGCATTCCACCTCTTTAGTCTTAAGACTTGCAGAGACAATCTCAATATGAATTTATAATTGTTTGATGATCCCATCATATTCATTGGTGTTGTTACTTAGTCTCTCTTCGAAGATTTTTATTGGATCCTCATAAATCTTAACCAGTGATCTTAGTTTTTGATTCTTCCTTCTTTAGAACTTCAACTCCTGTAAAACACTCACCAATAATACCTAAAGGCTTACTTAAGCCTCTTCTTCATCTAATTCTTCATTATCCATAAGGCTTTTCCCTTTTGAAAAACCTTCATTTTCTATTTCTATAGCTATGAATAAGACTTCATTACTATCTAGTTATTAATATCATCATCACTATCAGATGTACTAGTGTCACTTGCATCAAATGAACTATTATATTCTTTGGTATAAAAACTTATCTTGTTCTTGATTGACCCTTTCTTGCCTTCATACTTCTTGAACCACTTTTTTCTCTTGTCAAGCTTATATATCTTCCTACCATCACCATTATGTTCATCATGTTATTAATCATACTCAATCTTATCATTATTAGGACATTTAGAGGCAAAGTGACCAATCTACCAAATTAAAGCATTTGAATGGCAACTTTCCCTTATACTTACCTGAACCTCTCCCTAGTTTTCTGACAAACATTGATTTTATCTTGTCATCATCAATGTCTATGTCAACATCATCTTTAGACATCTTACCTTGTGATTTTTTCTCATATTTGAATGCAACTTCCTTATTAGAAATTCTTATGTCACTTGTTCTCATTTAATAGGCAGTCAAGATGCCATGAAGCTCATCCATCTATAGTATGTTAAGATCTTTAGTATCATCCACAATAAATACCTTTGAATCAAACATAGATATTAGGGATTTTAATACATTTTATACTACTATTGATTATTACAACTTATTTCTTAGTCCTTTGATAAAATTTACCACTTTATCTACTTTTAACAGATAAGATGCAATGTTTTCATCCTCCTTCATTCTTAGACTTTGAAACTACCTTTGGTGGGTCTATAACTTTTCCAAATTAAATTTTTTGTCTCCTTCATAGTTGATCTACAAATTTTAATAAATCCCTTTGGATGTATCATAATTCATGACCTTTACAAATTTTGCCTCTAAAATGCCACACATGATGGCATTCATTGCCTTGTTCTCACTTGCCTTTCTGCTTACTATGTCAATTGGTGGTGTAGAAGGTGGAGTGAATCCATTAATAATAGATTTCCATATGTCATAACCCAAGGATATTATATCAGTCTTCATTATGATGCTCTAAAATGCATAGTTAGTCCCATTTAAGAGAGGATCCTTATTTTTTGAGAAACCTCCTTGTACTTGTTAACTAGACATGTTTGTGATTCAAGGATCTCCTTCAGGTTGTTAGGCCTACTTCAAAGTACTGAGAAATTATATAAATTACCAGAAGCATAATTATTAGGAGTGAGGTTGAATTAGTATTCAAAAATTGTCAATAAATTACCCTTAAACATTCATGAATCATTCAAAATAACTTAGTGATCTAATAATGCATTAAAAACCAATCACATGAGCATGAAACAATATAACTCACCACATATGTGGGAAACCCTCACAAGGGCTAAAACACATTGAAAAAAAGCTTATAAAAATTGTATTATTATAAAATTTATCAAATTTAGTTGAGCACAAACCCAACATGGATCACCAACCCTAAATTTATCAAGCACCCATTTGACTTTAACAAGCACCCACTTGCTAGGAGGCTACAACCCCCTATGACTAAGAATCAAATTAGTCAAAGGAAAATTCTAGAAGAAAAAACATAAAAGTATGATCCAAATACCTCTTTAAAAATAACCAACTAATCTAAGACTAATTATTCAAGAACCAAATTATAAGGAATCTTCAACTCCCTCTTTAGGCAAACACCAACTCATCCAATCACACTTCTTCTACTATTCCACTTAACTCTCTATCGACACTATCTACACTATATCCACTATAATACATTAGGAAAACATAGTTTATGCAAATTATATATCCTTTAAATATAATATTAACATATTATAATCACTCCATCTCTACTCCACTTCATCTCTCCTAAAACTGCCTCTACGCTTCTTCACTCAACTAGCCCTCTTCAAGATTGAATATGTCATATGACCTTAATAATAAACTATAGAAAATATGTATGATCTTAATGAAATGATTATATTATCTCTCCTAAGTATTTAAAACATGTTACCCAACCTCCTTAGGCTTATTTATTTATCAATCCATTCACTTACTCTCAACTTCTCTAAATAAGCCTAAAATCCCTTACTTATATACAAGACTATTACTCACATACCTCTTGGTCAGACACACACACTCACTCATTTAGTTTATTAAATAATATGTCTTAAAAAAATTTAAAATATGAATCAATCATAATTATTCAGACACAACACCTCATAAGCTTTATTCCTCCTTTAGGTCTCATGGAGACCTAATTGCATTAGGCCTTCTTATCAGCACGTTACCATTTGATCCCTTAGAAAACATTTCACCTCCATACATGGCACAAAAATTTCAAAAAAAATAAAAATATAACTTATCTAAAATAATTTGAGTTCCACAATACCTTTTAGGTCCAACCCCTTCATGAAACCCCTCAATAGTACTCAATCCTATTAGGCTTGTGTACACCAAAATGTCTACCTTTCAATATTAAATCTCAAACATACTTAAGCCACTCAAACATGATAATATATATATATATATATATATATATATATATATATATATATATATATATATATATATATATATATATATATATATATATAGAATATAAATGATATCATGTTCATTAATATATTCATTATATAATCTCACTTAGATCTTAAGGATTCAATATAAACTCATCAAAACACTCATTCAGAATTACTAGAATACTCAAAACATAGTCAAGAAAAATTTGACCTTTAATACCTGTATGAACACTTTAAAAGACTCATAATTCATTAAAAATATTATATGAATTTTTTTATAACATCCTCAAACATAAAAATCATATGGTATCATATCAAAATATTGGTCTTTCATACTAATTTATGACCTTATATCTCATAATATACCAAACTAAACTAGACAAGCCATTTTGGCTTTAACATTTTCATCTCTTTTATTAACCTCCAAATATTATTATAAGAATTAAAATGACATAAAAGTATTGATAATAATATTTATGAACTTTTTTTCATTATTATTCTACCATGAAAAAACATTCAAATTCATCTTCTCATCTTTGCCTGGGTTTTGCACTATTTGTTTCATTAGGCCTGTCACCATCTATCCTACTTAGATCACCAAATTTGAACATATAATGATTATAATATATATATATATATATATATATATATATATATATATATATCATAATGGACATGAAATATGGGTTTATAAATTATTTATCCATCAATTCATCTACTTTGACCAAGTCAATTTTTGATTGCTACAATAAATTCTTCATAAACAAGCCCTTTTTATAGGGTCTTCTCACTCACTTGACATCTCAATACCACCTAGATTTTCCTAAGAGAGTCCACTATAAGATAAAATAGTTTTACTAAGAATTTAAATCCATTATAATCTTATTTTATCAATATATTTCACATTGAGTCCTTTTTAGGGTTTTAGGGAGGTTTAACATAGGTTTTGGTGTTAATAATTGGTCATAAAGGATGGCCCCTTAAATCCAAAACCAATGCATATAAATATTATTTAGGAACCTTAACCATATATACTTAATATCTTATGTTCCCATGTAAAGGTTAAATGTTCCAACGAACACCTGAAAATCTTTCTTGAGTTTACATACCTTCATTCTATGCACTTGAGAGACCTCAAAATCACTTTTCATGCCTTTTCCTACAAATGATAACCTTATACTTCATGATCAATCCTAAAATAAATTTAATTACCTCTATCCATTATATTATTTACACATTCACCTTTAAATATGATCCTCATGCCTCATTAGGCTAGATAGAGCTAAAGAATGGTCTAGGTGTAGACCAATACTAAAGGACCTAGCTTTAAAGACTTACTTTGAAACAATTATAAGTGAATCCACACCTTATTATAATTCTCACACAACCTTAAAAATCTCTCACATTCTTGAGTACAATCACCTCATCATGCCACCAAATCATACCTTTACCATGCCATTACTAGGCTCAATATTTTAATACACTTGACACCTTGACCTATTCCTTCCATGTCATGACCGCAACAAAAAATCAAACAAGTAGACATAAGACATCACAACATACTCATATCATGGAACCATTCTATTTTTGATGACAACATTCTCTGAATTACCTCAATGATAATGCTCTCTCAGTGCTCATTATCACATCACATACCTTCATTCATTCATTTGACTATGCTTCCTTCACATGGTTCATCTTGAAAATCTTCATGAAATTACTATGCCACACTATGCACATACATTCCTCTGCACATACCTCTTCATATCCTAACATCAATGACTTGTAAAAACCTCTTCATACATTATATTTCCTATGTAAACATTATTTGTCTTCAAATAATCTTTCATGACCTATACTTTGCATGCTCACAACATTCATGACAACTCTCATCCATGCAACACTCTGTCCTTCATGAATTACCTTACTCATGACAAATCTCATGATCACACTCTTATGTACCTTGACATATCACATACTACCATCTATCTTTAATCACCTTTGACATCAACCTTCACAATATTATTATTGATATCTCACATAGTCAATATTGAAATGATACACCTTTGACATCAACGTTGACATAAATGATAATTATTACTTTACATGATGCACCCTTTTGACATCAATGACAATAAAATTACAACAATGCTTCCCAATTGAGTCACCAAAATGTTGACAATTTTGACCTCAAGTCAAAATCTCACCCCTATAACTTGAAACTTTGTTTGTCATATTGTTTTCCCTATTGGTTGTTATGTTGCTTTTGTGATGTCTTTAAAATGGTCATCCAAAACTTTGTTTAGTAGAATTTAATGTTTTGATCATCATGTCCATGTGCTTATGTATCCATATCTTGACTTGTTTTAAGTTTTTTCAAGTGATGAAAAGAGTCTATAACATATTTATAAGCTTCATGGCTTGTGTTTAGGTCATGTAATGCTTACCAATTGATCAAATTGGTTGGTGATATGCTTGGCTAACTTCATAACCCAGTTGATTGCATTTTGGATCACTTTGTCTTCTAGAAAAGGTTTTTCATGATAATTGTAGTTTAATATCATAATAAGGTCATGATGTACCTATTTAGGCATGAAAATGTCTAATGAATAATTTTCTCAATAGTTTCATCAAGTTTTTCAAGTGGTGATGGCAATGTTAGTGCCAAAAGGCCGATTTTTAGGTTATACATATATTTATTCAAGGTAAAATTGACCTATAGGCATATTAAAAACCTTATTTTTTAATTTAAATGTTAAATCCATGGTTTGGAAGAATTTTTATGTGTTAAAATGTATAAAACTAGTTTATCTCTCTTATCAACTTCCTTGGCAGCTCGAGGAAGGCCATCACTTTTTATTCAATATGGTCTGGGGAAAGAGAGTCAATTTTAAATGTCTTGGTAAATTATAGGTACCATAATTAACTTAAATTTGGTGTAGATTTTTTTTAGATTAATTTCTCCATATTTATGAACAATCACTAAGAGTGTAAGGGTATCACTATGTCATAGTCATCTAGATAGGGTCTGGGTTTATCTCTATTTATTCACTTCAAAAATTGATGGATAAAAATGGTCATGATTAGGTTATTTAAATTTAAAATAGGATTTATACCATGCTTTATTCATCAATTAACTCTTTTCAAGAATGTACTTATGGAAAAAAATTGGTCTCCTATAGTGTCTTTGAGAATGGTCTGCTTATGCAACTTCATGGCATGTTTTGGTTCTAATAAATGAGTGTATTCATATAAAATACTTCCTAATTTTAAACCTAAGTAATTCCATACCTCTCACATTAAAAAATAATCCCATATTCCTTCATCTTGAAGGATGTATTTTTTAAGAGAGCCTATGGTGAGAGCTTTTTTGACAAGGTGTAGTCACTAAAACATGAGTTCCTATTATGAAAATGTCTTAATTTAGGTCAGAAGTGATATTTGTAGGCATATGAGTAGATTAAAATGATTGTTTCATCAAAGGAGGTGATTTACATTACATCTCAAAAACCATGATCTCTAAGACTTAAGAGACCATTCCTAAGCCTAACTACATAGACTCTCCAAAAATTATAATGAGAAAAGAAATAGAACCATCATGGAAAATATTAGTGATCAAGGGGTAAACAAGAAATTTAAGGTTTTTTAAATATCATTAAGTAAATTCAAATTACTCTTTAATTTTTTTAAGATGAATAATGACACTCATAAGAGCAAAAGCTCTAATTAGGCCTAATAGCATTAATTACCCATACACAAGCTCGCATATCATGATGAAAGAGACTTGATTGATATGAGATATCAAATAATATTATAGATGGATGAGAAGGAAAATCAAGAAAACCTTCCATGGATAATTTTACCTTAATTCCAACAAGAACTCCATAGATTTTCTCAAGGTGACGTGAGAATGATGTTAAGAAATAGCCATCTATAATAGCCATGGAGGTTGTAGTAGAGGTCTGAGGAGGTTTAGACTTATTTTAAGAGTTTAAAATTAAGGTTAAATCATGAAGTGGTGTTATATCAATAAACCTTATAGGATTTCATGATCAATTTAGTAATCAAATTGATGAGAGATAAAATAAATCAAGTTATAAACATGTTATTTTTTACATTTTGGATAAGTTAAGATTTTTTAGGATATTTTAAGGTAAAAATAACTCCTTTGACCTCATGTTGAAAACCATTTCATGATTAATTTCATGTATATTTCATTCCAATTTAAGGTGAAATGAGATAAATGGAGGAATTAATGCACTTTTTTCATTGAGTTAACTCTACTTCACTCTCCCTTGTCCATACAAAGTTAGAAAGAAAACCTAATGATCACCTATATTAGTCACTAAATAAGGCCACTTCAAAAAAGTATCATTTTGTTCATAGAGGCAAGTATATAGTAAAAGGGTTTGAATAATATTAATGAGAAGACCCAAGTGCTAATGTGATCATCATGGACTTATTAAGGCTCTCTATCTCACTCATTCTCTCTACTAAAACCAAATCACCACCTACAGCCATGAGAAGTTGACACAAACAATGATCTTTAGATGTGTTATGTATGGTGAATATAATTTATTAGGAGAGAGAGGTTTAAGAGAGAGATCATTTTAATAAGGTGATAAGAGGTGAAATTTTTTTATGTATACCTATTAAATGTCCTAATTTTACTCACCTTCTCTACTCAAGGTGAAGAACTTAGATACACACCTATAGATTTGACTTAGCAGTCAAGTTACTTTTCAAACTAAGAAAAGAAGATACAATTCATAATGAGATGGAACTTAGACATATGGTAAACTGATAAAAACATATTATAAATCAAGAATACCTAAAATAATATTTTAAGATAATGATGAAAATAATCCCACGTGAAGACCTTATACCTACACAATCAAGTCGGCATCCATATGCCTATCTGCTTACATGAGGAATGTTTACTAATTTTAAGAGGCATAAGGGTATGTGAGAGGAGGAAATTTGTATGATAATTAATATTCAATGAGGAATTTACACCCTTATATATTTATAAATCTAAATAAGATGATATCAAACTTGGATGAATGACTTTATGCCTATCAAGATTCAATCAACACACACAGACCTGTGTGTAGGTCATAGTGAAAAGTTATTTATTAGGAATAATGGATGAATGAGAATTATTTTATTATTTAAATAATAATTTATGAGGACCCTTAGATAGAATTATAAATAAGTATACATAGGTAGTGAAATAGCCATGTGAATAGAAGATTCTTGGAAGTCTAGCCAAGAAACCTAAAATAACACCTACAACCAGCTTATGTACCATGTTTGTTGATTTTACCTAGAGTATTAATAAGGTTAAAATGTCCTTATCATATCCAATTTAGGTTTAAAATGGGTATAAGGGGGCGAATTAGAAGGTTTTAAAGGTCATTAAACTCTAAGTAAGTCCTTATTATAGGTAAAATGTAAGAACATATCAGTTACAGTCAATATTGTTGGTTGGTCAAGAAACCCTTATTGGAAACACAATGAATAAGTGAGGGTGAATTATTCCTCAAAAAATTCAATCAATTCAACTTAACATTCAAGATCTATTCATACAAGTGCATATATCTAGTAAGCATAAGAAACCATACAAGAACATGAAACAAGATAACACATCATATATGTGGGAAAACCTCGGTGGGAATAAAACCCAATGATATATACAAATGGACTAAAATAATATAATATAAAAATCAATATTTATTGAAACAAAAAATTCACATGGAGTACCAACTCCAACTATCCAAGCACCCACTTGACTAGGCTTTAACAAGCACCCACTTGCAAGGAGGCACCAACCCCCTAGATAACTCAATACCTACTCAACCAACTAATTTATTTCATCACCTTAAAAAAAATATGTTGTTTAAACAATATATGATGACCACCTCTTCAACTCTTCACACTCTTATCCCTCTCAAATTGCCTTTTAGATCTCTTCACTCAACTAGGTCTCTTCAAGACTAATTAGGTCACATGACCTTGATCTTCATACTCAGACATTCTATGAGATATTCATGTCTGATCTTCTACATCCATATGATGGTATACATGACATCCTTATTCTCCTTAATATTATTTTTCATTTACTTCCTCTAAGCATACCTAAATAAGCATAAAATGGCCTTGTATTTATATAAGCCTCTTGCTCATATCCCTCTTGGTTGGCCCTACACACACTTTCCCACTTATAGTTTCAACATAATAGGATTTATAAAATGTTACAACAATAATAAATCACAATCTTAGGTTGGTCAAAAATCAATAGGCTACCTTCCTTCTTTAGGTCTCATGGAAACCTATTAGGCCTTCTTAGTCACATGTTACACTTTGAACTCATTGTAACACTATCAAACTACATGGTAGGAACACTTCATATACCATTGAAATATACCTTCACTATGATCATATTAGGTCCATTAAAAAATTTATCTCCAACCACCGCTTGAAGTACACCATTAATACTATTCAAATTAGGCCTATGTGTACTCGAGCATTATCTAATATTTCTCATGCTTGATCACCTACATGTCATGTAACCAAAACATACAAAACATGTTTACAAAATAATATGACCTTAAGATCATATTTATTTACTTTTTATACTTTGACTTAATGACCAACATTGGTATTACTTACCCTTTAGGTCTCATAGAAACCTACTTCATTAGGTCTACTCTCTTGATGTTGAGACTTGACCTTATTATATCCAGATAACCTTATAAAACCATCACAAACCACTCAAAAAATTTGACAATGAGTTATTACGACCTCTTCCATGCTTATTTATATTTGTATCCTTTGTTTATATTAAATAAATTTAGTATGAACTTTATTTATATGGTAAATATATGCAATGAATAAATAAAGATCATAAGGTATCTCTTGTGAAAGAGTCTTACAAAGAATCTGAGAGATCTTGGGAAAGTTTGAGAGATAAAAGGATGAGGTTAATATTGACTCCTCATTTTGAGGATCATTCCCTCCTATTTATTTTTACTCTCATATTGTGAATGATATATGAAATCTAATATATGTTCTAGTGTTATTGCTCAACAAATATGAGTTAATTATGTGTTTAGCTCTATGATTATTTTATGCAGACTCTAATTAACCTATTTATCTAGTATTAAATCCATGTATAATCCATAGCTAAGGATAATAAAACTTGTACATCACCTAATTTTTATGATCAATCTTTTACTTTCATCATTTTATGAGTATGTATATAAAGAATATCTAGTATGTGTTTTTTATTGTGTCTTTCATATTAGCTTTTATGTTACCTATAGTATCCTTCATACCAATAGTATATCCAGTGTATTTAAAACATAAAATCATACACAACACACGTAACACACATAACTATTGATTGAGAGCCTATTCATAAAGCACACACAGTTGTAAATTGGTTGAAGAAAGTTAGGATTTGAATCTGAATGCAAAAATTACCATTCATTTTTAAATCACTTATCTATTTAGCTTTCTCAAACTCGAATTCACCACCAACCTTATTTAATTTTTGAAATAAATCATAAGACTCTCAAAATTTGATGTATCAATATTATTCCACTTTAACTAAATGGACAAATTGATCACCATATAGTTTTCATGTTTCGACTTGGATTATTCTAGGTATGCCAGTATTTGATTTTAATTCATGATTAAAAACAAAAATTCTTGTCCATTAATTTAGTTTTATATGTCTGGTTTTAATTTTCAAGTTTATTCATGTGACATAAGTCAAAATATTAAAAAGTAAATAAAGATTACTTTTTCAAAAGTTTTCAAAATGTCAATAGTCATTATATAGTTGTGTCAAATGTAATTAAATATTAGTTGTGTCAAAAATAAAAAATTCAAGTGTCAAAGTTTTTTTTTTTAAGTTTTTTTAATATTTGTGTTAAGTTATGAATTATGGTCAAAGTCAAAAGTGCATTTTTCAAATAGAACTTTTGTCATTACTATGCCAATTGTAACTAGATGCATTTTCCCTTGAATGTGACGTCTAGATTATGTGAATTCAAAATGGACAAAGTAAATTACATTGAAAAATTTGAAGGCAAATATTTTCATACTTGACAAGTTAAAACACAATTGAATTTGATTGAAAAAGACTCATGGGAGACTACAAGTGGTAAAATACCAAAAATGACTAATGTAGATGAATCCATCAAGTGGGAAAGCAAGGACTGAAGAAAAATGACAATTATTGGTCAAGGGTTATTTTATGTACTTGTATCATATATAGCTATCAAAGACTTAAAATGTTATTTACAAAACATTGAATAAGCTATTTGGATCAAACATAAGAAGTGCAATAGTGACCCTGAAGTAGAATCTATTTGGACTCAAAATGGAAGAAGGTGACAACATAGTGTATCATATAAGTAAGTTTCTCTCATTTCTAAATCATCTAGTATGACTAAAATTAGATGTACCTGATGATGATACCAAAGCTATCTTACTATACAGTATTCTAGGTAGTTATTCAAACATGGTTTCTACACTAATAAAAGTAAATCATAGATTAGAAAATCTAATTTCTTCATTGATGATGAATAAAATAAGAATATTATTCTTGAGAAAAGTGTTATGTATGTGAAAATAAAAAAGAATCCATTTCTAAGATAGAAAAACATAGATCTGAGAGTCCAAGAAAAAGGTTTATTTTTAATTACTGTAGAAAACCTAGACATGGTGTTAAATATTGTAGACAAAGATCGCAAGATCTCCTTGAAGGGAAATTAAAAGAGAAGGATCTCATTTCTAAAAAAAGAGATGAAAAAAGTGATTGGGAAGTGAAAACTACTTTTTCAAATAAGTAAAATGATAAAGAATCAATTGGTAAAAATAGTGATGAATACTTTTTGTACTAGATAACTAAAATGAACGGTGGAAGAAAAGGGATGATGGAAGAAACTTGTACCTATCATCAACCACTAATGATGGGTACTATTTTTTAGTAGTGGCACTTTCTATTTTCAACATGTTTTCTATAGTATGAAATAAGAATAAGAGTGTATCCATGTTCATGTAATTTCGAAATGTAATACCATAAAAGTGTGATAGTACAGGGAATTCAAACCATCATTACTAAAATAAGATGTGTTCTTGATAAAAGTAGTTGGTAGGAGTGTTCCCACTACTTTTTTGATTGGCTCAATTTATATTCCTGGATTTGGTTGATTTTTGCATGGTTGGTGGTTGATGCATGTTCCCACCATGGAGGAGGTTCCCATGATTGATAGTGTTCTCATTTTATGGTTGATTATTTCCCATAATTAAAGTGCAAGGAATTATCACATAGGAAGATCAAGACATGTGTATGTTGCTTAGATAGAGGATGGTTTTTCTCCCCTTGTTCATACTATAAGGGGAATATTAAGGAAATTTAGTATGATATATATATATATATATATATATATATATATATATATATATATATATATATATATATATATATATATATATATATATATATATATATATATATATATATATATATATATATATATATATATATACGAAATGAATAAATAAATTTCATGATATATCTCTTGTGAAAGAGTCTTACAAAGAATATAAGATATTTTGGGAAAGGTTGAGAGATAAAAGGATGAGGGTAATATTGACTCCTCATTTTGAGGATCATTCCTTCCTATTTATTTATACTCTTATGTTGTGAATGATATAAGAAATATAATATATATTATAGTGTTATTACACTACAAATATGAGTTAAAAATGTGTATGGATATATGATTATTGTATGAAAACTTTGATTAATCTCTTTAGTTTACAATATGAAGCCCTCTTTAGAATAGACTGCCCTATTAGGCCTATACACCTTAGAAACTATCTTGCAAGAATGGAATTCAATCACTCCTTTATTAACTCTCCCATTAAAAAATAAAATTATATAAATATACTAAATGACATCATGAACATCCAAAACTACTTGGAATAAATTCACTCAAACAATAATGGCTCAAGAACAACTCTGTAAATTGCTCACTCAGAATTGTTAGAATACTCAAAAACATGGTCATAAGGAATTAGACTTAAGACACCTATGAGGTCACTTTTATTGAATAATGATGAGTGAAAATTATCATATGACATATTAATATCATCCAAAAAGGAAAAACTGACAATTTCCAATGGAAAATATTCATCTTATAGACTAATTCCCTTGACCTATAAGCTCACAACCCAAATCTTACATAGACAAGCCATTTTGTGAACACATTTTCATCACTTATACTGAACTCAAAAACTTATACCAAGTATGATAATTAATTTAAATTCATTATTAACAACTTTTTACACTACATTGAATCATTATTTCATGAAATTACACTCAAATCTAACTTTTCATCATTGCAACTCAGAACTGTCAAGACTATTAAAAACATAATCATGAAACATTGACCTTATAACAAATGTATAGGGAATTTAAAAGAATTAAAATGCATGAAAATTATTATTTAAAATTTATATACTATATTAAAATAAAAATAAATATTTTCTAATGTCAAATATTGGTCTTGTAGACCAATCTTTTGACCTCTCTCCTCACAGTCATACCAGAACTAGATAAGCCATTTTGGTTACAACATTTCAACCTCTATAAATGAATTAAAAACCCTATAATAATAATTAATATGACATAAAAGTCTAAAAATAATTCATGAAGTTGGTTACATCACTATATCATGATAACCCATTCCTAATCACCTTCTCACTACTACCTAGGTTTCTCATTATTTGCACCATTAGGCTTGTTAGTGACTGACTAACTTGGATGAATATTTTAAAAAACTTGAGCACTATAAAAAATATATAAACCACCAAGGACATCAAATATGAGTATCAATCTTCAATATTCATCAATTTTCAAAATTTTACTTGGTTAACTCTTACTAGTACAATAAAATTCTTCATAAACAAGCCTATATCTATGAATTTCCTCTCTCATCTGACTAACCACCACCACATAAAGGTAATTTTTAGATTTTAATATAACCTTAAATCATTTTTATATACATATAGTCTATCTTTATCACTATAGAGCAAAAAAATCAACATCAGATCCTTATTAGGGCTCTAAGAGGGTTTAAACCTATTTCCACTCTTAACGATTATTTATAAAGCATAACCCCTCAATCAAAAAAATAATTATTTAAATTTTGATTTATGAACCTTACCAATATACCATGAATGTATTAGGTTCCCATGAAAATATTTATTGATCTAACAAACACAAGAAAATCCTTCTCAGGTTGAGAACCCTCCATTTTGCACACTCAAGAGACCTCAAAACACATTTTCATGACTTTTCATGAAAATCATGACCTAAAACTTGGTAAAAATACTTTAAAAACATGAAAAACTTTTTTAAACACTCACATATCCATAATTTCCTTTGAAATAAAACTTCATACCCCATTAGTCCATACTCTCTCTCTACATCATGGTCTTCATACTATATTAGACTTGCAAACAAACCTTTATGCCAATATCAATGAAATCTACACATCATAAAAATTCTCAATAAAAATAATAAAATCTTTCATTCCTCTATGCATTCATCTTAATAATTCATTATTCTCATACCTTCTCACAAGGACTTTACATGTTATGACTAGTCTTAGGCTACTAAAACACTTGACCTCCATGCCTCTTATCATGTTCTCAACACCTCAATATCATGATAAACATATTATGCTCATGCCATAAAAACTCTCACATGCTCAAATAATGTCAAACATCCTTTTACAACCTTATCTCACCATGTAACCAGGCTTATGCCTTCACACAGGGTCTCTTCATGCCATAACTAAGCTTCACAAGACACCTTATCCTCAAAGACACTTGATATCAATCTTATATAACCTTTACATGCTTGATAAAATAAATATAATCATGCCACCATGCCTCTTCATACACAACACTATGCATCCTATGCACATATCTTCTCAAGACACTACTAGGCTCAAACACTTGATAACTTTGATATTAATGACCTTCCATGCTGACCTTCACATCACTCATGCAGACATAATAACATATAAATATCACATATTATACTCTAAAAATCATTGTATTACTAATCAATATTCTCTCTCATAGATACACTCTTCAATGATCTCATGATCATGTTAAATGACCTTCAACACTTTAGCTTGTTATAACATAACCCTTACTAGAGAAACATTGAGATGTAAATGAAAAAATAATGATATCAAACTTATTAATAAATTTTGACATCAATGAAAACATTAATTCCAAACCTCAATAATAGGAATAATGCTTAATAATCTCTAACTTTGTCATTGATGGCAAACATACTCAAAAAACTATGGCAACCATTCTTGATGAAAACCATCTCCAAGATCTATCTCTTGACTTCTATCGCCCTTTATAATATTTTTCCCCCTTTAACATTAGTGACAAAGGGTCACCTACAACTACGGGAATCACATTTTCTCTCCTTGAGTTGATACTACCTATTAAAGATATTAGATGGCACATAATCTTCAGAAACTATAGAAACAACCCATGGAAACACTCTTTCTTTCATGAATGACCTTACTCATGATAACTCTTTCATGTACCTAATCACTACCAACTATACTCTACCAATTATCTCTATTCACCTTTTATATCTACCTTATGTAAGATGCATTTTCACAATATGATCCTGGATATCAATTTTTATCACTCAATCAATAGAGAAGACAATGCTCAACAATCTCACCTTGAAGATATCACTCAAGATAATATAAGAAAACTCATAACACACTCATATTACTACTCTCATACTAAATCTTCCAAAGCATATGAACACCTTTGACACCTTAACCTGTGCTTATGATTATTTATCTTGAAATTCTCTTTTAAGAATGACCTCATTACATTAAATACTATCAATATGTACTTGATCATCTTGTCATAGTTTACACTACCAACAACACTTGTTTCTCTCATGAACACACACTCTTTTAAGCATATTGACACATCACACTACCAACTAACCATGATAATATTAACATAAGCCACAATATGCACCTTTGACATAATGAGGTTCATAATTTCTTTGTCTTTATATGACTAATCAACACATCCTTACAATAATCTTACTGTCCTTCTCATAGTTTCCTCAAGCCTTCATACCATAAATTTATATGATCTAATTTTGATTTTCTAGATCAGGGCTCTCCATATTTCTATATCATGATCTATGACTTTTTTACATAATAACCCTACAACACATTTCCATGATGATTCTATTGAGTGATGAATGCCTATATGAATTATAATAGAGACATCTCACTTCAAAAAGCTCTAGAACAATGTGAAATTAGGAAAATCCTAGATCTCCACTCTTTTCTCAACCAACTTAAAATCATGAGGTTGATAGTATTGATTTAGGATCCTCTTGGTCATGATTGTCACCTCTAGCTTAATTTTTACATCATCCTTCTTCTTCTCTATCTGAGTTGATAGTAAACACTCTTAGCATTCTACCCTATAAATTAGTTTACCTTGACCCATAGGTTGATCATGACTAGTTCTCACCTTTTTTGGTATCCATACCATGATTTATGTCTTAGGAGCTTTAAACATCTTATTATAACTTGAGGACTTATTCAATCTAATCTTACAAAATATTAAAATATGACCAACATATTAACACTCATAACAAATAACCTTACTCTTGTTAGACATACCTCTTGATTGATGTGGTCTATGATATCTTATTGGCCAATTTATTTATTTACCATAGTCCCATGAACACTCATTCTTAGGTGCCATCCTTATACAGTCCTTTAATTTGTGTCTAAATTGATAATAAGCAAAATAATGACCATGGGATAAATTATAATACCCTATGGCATTAAGTTATCTAATTTGTCTTCTCATATTTCTCTTTGTGTTAGCATTCTTCTTGACTTAATATATCTTCTCATAACCTTTATCAAACTTGTTCATCTTGTGTATGAGTTGCTCATGCTCAACCTTTAATGAACCTAGCTCAGACTTCAATTAATAATACTCAACTTCCTTTGATCTCAAAATTTTATTTGTAGCCTATAACTAATTCTTGAGATCCTTGATGATTTTTTCATCTCATTTGGCTTCTTTGGCCATGTCACTCTTCAAGATACATATATTCTCTTTAAGAGCCTTAACCATAGATCTCAACTCTTGACTCTCTTTCCTTAACTACTTAGCCATATTATGCTTATAGGATCACCTTTCAATTTTTATGATTAATATAAGGGACCTTGATATAATACCAATTTTTGGAAGCACAATGATTGAGGTGGGGGGGGGGGGGGGGGGGGGGTGGGGGGGTGGAGGGGAAGAATTAGTCTTCAAAACATTCATTCAATTTAACTTAACATTCATGAGCCATTCATACAAGTATATAGATATTGTAAGCATAAGAAACCACATAATATTGTGAAAAAATATAATACATAATATATGTGTGAAACCTTCAAGGGGAATAAAACCCACTAATATCAATATTTACTGAAGCACCAACTTAACATGGAGAACCAACTCCAACTAGCCAAGTACCCACTTGACTAGGCTTTAGTAGGCACCCACTTTAAAGGAGACACCAAACCTCTAGATTACTTAGTACCAAATCATACACCTGATTTATTTGATCACCTTTATAACACTATGTTGATTGACCAATATATGATGACCACCTCTTCAGTTCTTCCCACTCTTATCCCTCTCAAACTACCTTCTAGGTCTCTTCGCTCAACTAGGTCTCTTCAAGATTGATTAGGTCATATAACCTTTATCTTCATACTCAAACCTTATGTTATATATTCATGAATAATATTATACACCCATATAATTGTTTACATGACCTCATTATTCTCCTCAATATTCTTTTTCATTCACTTTCTCTAAGCATACCCAAATAGGCCTAAAATTGACTTGTATTTATACAAGCCTCTTGATCATATCCCTCTTAGTTGGACACACACACACACACACTTGACAAATTATATTTTACACATAATATTCCTTATGAAACATTAAAATAATAATTAATCATAATCTTAGGTCGGTCACAACTCAATAGGCTACATTCATTCTTGAGGTCTCATGGAGACCTATTAGACCTTCTTAATCACTCATTACACTTTGAAATCATTGGAACACTTTAAAACTCCAAAAATGGTAGGAAAAAATCATATAACATTAAAATATACCTAAAATAATATCATATTATTTCCACGACACTTTTTATCTCCAACCACCACTTGAATCACACCATTAATACTATTCACATTAGGCCTGTGTAAACTCAAACACTATATGATCTTTATCATGCTTGATCACCTACATGTCATGTAACCAGAACATAAAAAATATTTTTACAAAATATATATGACCTTAAGGTAATTTTTATTTAATTTTTACACTCTAAATCAATGACCAACATTGGTCTTACTTACCCTTTAGGCCTTATGGAAACCTACTTCATTAGGTCTACTCTCTTGATGTTGAGACTTGATCTTCTTAGATATAGATAGCCTTATTCAACCATAAAAAACCACTAAAACACTTTTATAATGAATTAATATTACCTATTACATTCTTGGTTATATTATTATCCTTTATTTATACACTAAAGCCCTATTTAGAATAGACTACCCTATTAGGCATGTACACCTTAGAAACTATCTTGCAAGAATGAAGTTCAATAACTCCTTTAGTATTTCTCCCATGAAAAAATAAACATATAAAAATATAAAAAATTACCTCATGAAAATCTAAAAATAATTATAATAACTTCATTCAAACAATAATGGCTCAAGAACAATTTTACAAATTGCTCACTCAAAAATGTTAGAATACTCAAAAATAGAATCATAAGGAATTATACTTTGGCCACATGTTCAGTAAATTTTATTTAATATTTATGCATGAAAATTATATTATGACATATTAATATAATCCTTTAATAAAAAAATCACAAGTTCCAATGGCAAATATTGGTCTTACATACCAATTCCTTGACTTACAATCTCATAGTCCAATCCTAAACAGATAAGCCATTTTGTGAACACATTTTCATCACTTATACTAACCTCAAAAACTTATAAAAAGTATTATAATGAATTTAAATTCATTAATAATAACTCCAAACACTACATTGCATCAATATTTCATGAAATTACACTAAAATCTAAATTTGCATCACTACAATTCAAAACTGTCAAGACTATCAAAAACATAGTCACAAAACATTAACCTTATAAGACTTGTATATGGACTTTAAAAGATTTATAATGAATTAAAATTATTATATAACATTTATATAACATATTAAAATAAAAAATAAACATGGTATAATGTCAAATATTTGTCTTTTTGAATGATATTTTGGCCTTTCTCCTCATAGTCATACCAAAACTAGATAAGCCATTTTGGTTTCAACATTTATACCTTACTTCCAAAACATTTATTAAGAATTAATAATAAATAAAAGTCCCAAAAAAAAATTTAATGAACTTGGTTACATCAATATATCATGATAACCCATTCCTAATCACCTTCTCACTGTTGTCTGAGTTTCTCATTATTTGCACCATTAGGCCTATTAGTGACTGGCTAAATTGGACGACTAATTTAGCACACTTGATCACTAAAACCAATAAAAAAACCACCAAGGACATAAAATATGTGTCTCAAGATTCAATAGTCATCAATTTTCAAACTTTCACTTGGTCAAATGTAACCTAAGCTAACCTAGGTGAGTCAAGGTAGAATCTAAACATGGAATGGCTTCAAACATAACCTAAGTGAGTCAAATATAACCCTAGTAGAGTTAATAGCTATTGATTAATAATTATTTTTAAATAATAGGGATAGGTCTCCAAAATTATATATTTTAGTATATTTCCATAGATATTGGCAACTCACAAAGGTCATGATGAAAAGCTAAGATATTTGCGTTTTTGAATTTCATTTTTTTAGATATTCACTAATTGCACATGGATAATTCAAATAGGCATATAATTTGGTTTAGATTATTAATTAATTTTGATTAGACATTTATCTATTTAAATATTTTATATTTGTTTATGTGCCCCATTTAATAGATCCATAGGCCAAATTGACTATTTTAATTTTGTAAGATGATTATGAATGAATTCATGAGGGTTATTGTTGGATATGATAAGATACTCCAATTAGGGATGATTCGACATGATTATGAGATTTTATGAATAGTATGAAAATAAATTTGAGACATTAAATGATTTTTAGGCTTAATTCGAAAGGGTTAATAGGAATTAGTTTGAAGTTTGATTGAAATCTAGTTGTGGCTAGTTGTAGGTGTCTATAATTTGCCCCTATTTGGGAAGGAATTAAAAGATATAGGCACAATAATATCTTCTCAAATAATGAAACACGATGAAAAATAAAATAATTATTGGATTAAAATATCCAAAAAATGTTTGGGAACTCTTAGTTTTTCTATTGAGTGCTTGACAATATTCAAAATCCAAGTTTTAACATTATTTTTCATGTATTTTATATTATACTGATACAAAAATTACATTGATATAAATATTGCTTATAATATAATCAACATCGATTCTTCCTAACCTACATAAATTATCCTATAACTAACATCGACCTTTATGTGCATCAATCAAAATAATGTAAATCTTTGTGTGCATCACCCAGAACAAATGTCAGTCTCTGTGCATAACAAAAGGTTGATAGGCCATCTTTCAAATATTTGTTTGGGGTCATTCAAACTCCATTTTTTGTAAGTTTTTTTAAAACCATGTGTTTTATCCCAATTTTTTTGAATATGCTATCCATTTACCTTCAATTTTCATAAATGTTTCACAAAATCTCAAAAACCACCTACCACTTTTTACAAGACCCAAAGGCCACAAGGAGACATTTAAGACACTTCTAACTTACAATTTTCACATTTTAAATTGGTTTTTTAAGAATCTTTTTGTTTAAATAATTTTTGTTTTGTTTCAAAATTTCAAAAACAAATGCCAAGGGGCCAAATTTCATAAAAATTTCACTTTAGTGCATTAAAATAAACACTCACACTTAGATTACATACTCTTAAGAGTGTTTTGTTTTATGCTTGCTCTTTCAAAGTTGTTTATTTTCACAAAAAAATTGATGTGTGTATGCTCTCCCCCCATCTCATGTAGGGATCTTTGGTGATCAAAATTACACTTTCATTACAATTATGCCTTGCCCAAGAGGTGAAAATAATATTAATGAGGCTCTCCCAAAAACCCATATGGTTTGGGTGATTTAAACACAACCTTTAAAGTATTTTCACTTGGTCATTTATTTTATGCAACTTAGATTTTGAACATTCCTTACCTCCTCATGAGTTATTTAGGGGTGCATTAACCTGAGGTTTCATCTCCCATAATCATACTAACCCTACTCTATGGTGGGGTATACAAATTAGGACATGTATACTAATATTTTTAGGGGGATGAGTGGCTAACCTCTCTAATCATAATGAAAACCTAAGTCAGGTCTAGCTAACAAGGGGATTCCACTAAGAATTACATGGATGGAATCTCTATGAAAAGGAATATATCCTTGCATAGTAAGTTATTTGGTATGAAATCAATTGAAATGATTTTATGTCTAGTTTTGACCACACTTACGACCATATAAATAGTTAAAAATTTAAGTTATAAAATAACCCCACTTGCCATAGACATATTATTGATGCAAGGTGAGTAGCCCAAAGATCCATGTCACCCTACAATATCTTGGGATAAGGGGGGTATAAAAACCCTACTACTTCATGCACTTTTATTTTTGGATTAATTCTTAAAATACTCCCAAGAGGATATATATATAGATATAATTCAATGATACAATTTAACCTTATTAGTTTTAAAGCTTTAGACATTATATTTAGTATTATTTTGTCATTTATTCCTTTACTTTCTTGGTCTTTAAGTCTAAAACCATTTGTTTTTGTCACATCAAAATGATTTTTGTGCCAACACCACTCCATTGTTTGAGGAGGTTTTCCATTTAACATCATAACTTTACCTTGAACTTTTTATCAAAAACTATTGTGTGTGTCACTTGACTGGAAAGGGTAACATTATGTTGCCCAATCCATTTCAAGTTTTATGCCTTAGAGTCTTTAAAAAAAACCATTGATCATAGAATTAGAGTGTAATAATGCCATTATGCTACTTTAATCATTTCATAGACATGTTTTTTCCTTGTTTCCAAGTTTCCAATTCAAAATCAATCCACATGTGTCTTTTAGGTCTTTGTTTAGTACCATTATGTCATTCACCTGTGCCTAGTTTATTGATCAAAGAAGCCTAGTTTACTAAGTTGATTTTTTAATTAAACTTGACAAGTTTGAATCCAAACATTGATTGATTTCTATTCATTCTTTGTGTAATTTGGGCCTAGACACATATCTTTCTCTTTGGGGTTATGTAACTTAGGCTAATTTTTTACCCAAATTTGAAAACTATTGTTTGTGCCTTTATATGGGAGAAACAACCTATCTCTCCATATGTATTTTATTTCATTCCTCATAATAATTGACCATATTCATGTTTGATTTTGTATGTCTATTCTATGCCAATGTGTTTTAGATTTGTTAGATTAAAATCTCTCCTTGTTTTTAAGTCTAGCTTTTATGCTTGTTTTGCCAAAAGTCCTAGCAAATGCCTATTTTGAGCCTAGATTTTGTGCCATGTTTGGATAAAATACCTTAAAAAAAAATTTCCCCTAGATTAGACTTGTTTAGAACACTTTGGACCTAGAGTCTAGGGTGTTAGTTTTTATTCAAAAACATGACCTTTTTTGTGTGAGACATTTGATGTTAGACTATTTTATACCAATTTTTAGCATATACCATTTTGAATATATAGCTCCACTACTTTGACCAAGTTAGACCAATTTCAAAATTTTCATCTTTTGGACATCATTTAAGACTTTGTAAAAATCTAGGCCTTTTGTATAATATTTATCATTGACTTGGATATATCTCATTACACTTATGGTGGAGTCATGTACAATCCATGTTATGATCGAATGGATACATAAATTGAATTTTTTCAAGACCCCTATAGTGAAGAAGTGGTTTATGAGATATATATTTATCCTCCTTAAAATCTTCAATCTAGGGAACAAAGCTAAGACCCTCATGCACAATTTTAGGTGACACCTTTAGTTTGGCTAACATACAATGTTCACCATCTCACCAATCATGAATTCCAATCCCACACGTATAGTGTTAACCCTCCTTTAGATTGAAATACAACATCCAAGGAAAACCATTACCATACCAATACCTAGTCCTTTGTCTTATGTGAGTAACCAAGCTCCATGATTCCCTACCATTTCTATTCCATGACCTCATCCTTTGGCTTTTACAAGTAACCAAGCTTCACAATGCCCTACCATTTCTCTACTAGGACCTCATCCTTTGGCTTGTGTGAGTAACCAATATTTTCCACACCCTATCATTACCATTCTAGGACCTATTCCTTTGGATTTCAATTCCAACCAAGCTTCACAATACCCTACCACTACCATTTTAGGACCTCGTCCTTTAGTTTGTGTGAGTAACCAAGATCTACAATTCCCTACCATTAACATTCCAAGACCTCATATTTTGGGTTGTGTGAATAACCAAACTCCATAGTTCCCTACCATTACCATTCCAAGACTTTGTCCTTTGGCTTATGTGATCAACCAAGATTTACAACAACCTATATTTATCATTCTAGGCCCTTACAAGTTATTGGAAATATTGTCATTGATGTCAAAGGTCTAGAATTATTGGTGATAAAGGCCCCATTGCATTTAATGTTGTTTGCAATAGATATATCTTAGCTAATGTGATTTAATATTTATTTAATATTAATGAATATATTTTTGTTTGCATATGAGACAAAAGAAGGGCCCATGGAGAAGTCAAAGAGCCATGGGGTAAAGACAAAAGAAGGATGGGATGCATTTTCCCATGAAGAGTCATCTTGGGGAATTCCAAGAGTCACCAAGTGAAGACAAAATAGAAAGGGTACAATTTCTCATGAAGGGACACTTTGAGGAATATGAAAAGTCACCAAGATAAGGACAAAAGTGGGAAGGATGTTTTTGGTCATGAAGGGTCACCACATGACTTTTCAAAGGCAAGGATATGAAGGGTCATAAAACTTTGGTGCCATTTTCCATGAGGATTGAAGGGTCACAAAGGGGGAAGGCCAAAGGTAATTTGGAAAGCTATAAATAAAGGCTTGAGTAGCCATCTGTAATATGTATGAGAGATAGAGGTTGATTTGATATTGTAATATCTAGCTTAGAAGAGCATTTGAGAGAGAAGAATATGATTTTTATTTGTTATATCTAGCTTAGAAGAGCAAAGGTGAGAGAGAGAGGAAAGAGATGTTTTATTGAACTATCATTTATTGAGATAGCAACATTGAGAGATAGGTGTGTGGTATACACAAAGGGGTTGGTGCTCCTGTGGGTTGGTGCTCATGAATTGTTGCTAGGTTGGTGCTCGATAAAGGGGTTGGTGCCTCTATGGGTTGGTGCTCATGAATTTTTGTTGGGTTGGTGATCGGAAAAGGGGTTGGTGCTCCTATGGGTTGGTGCTCACAAATTATTGCTGGGTTGGTGCTCAACAAAGGGGTTGGTGTTCCTATGGGTTGGTGCTCATGAATAGTTGTTGGGTTAGTGCTCAGCAAAGGGGTTGGTGCTCCTACAAGTTGGTTCTCATTCATATACTTGAGATTGTTCTACATGGTTTTTTCCACATTGGGTTTCCATGTTATATCTGGTGTCTCTCTTTATCTTGTGTGGTGTTTATTGTTTGAGTTCTATTACATATCTTGAATGTTTGATTAAGTGGAATTTGGTTAAGGGAAAGATTTATAAGATATATGATATACTGATTCACCCCCCCCCTCTCAGTATATCTTGTGTTTAACAATTGGTATTAGAGTAGGTTCCTTTTTGAAAAGTTTTAAAGCTTGAAGGTAGATTGGGAAAGCATGATGGCTGGGTCACAAGAAGGATTTTCTATAAATAAGGAACCTTTGTTTGATGGAATGAATTATACTTTTTGGAGCATGAGAATGAATATTTATTTGATGGCCCTTGGATTTGGCATATGGAAAGTAGTGGTGGAGGAATATGAAGAGCCACAAACATCTATAATTACTCTAGCAAAAAAGAAGGCAAGTGAATGTAATGCTAAAGCTTTAAATGCTATTTTATGTGGTTTATGTGAATCTGAATTTGTTAAAGTTATGCAATGTAAATCTACTCATGAAACTTGGGTAAAACTTGAGAATATTTACAAAGGTGATGGAAAGGTTCAGCAAGCTAAGCTTTAGACTTTTACAAGGTAGTTTGAAAGTTTGAAGATGGAAGAAGAAGAAGATATAGCAAGTTATCTCTTATGATTTTATCAGATAGTGAATCAAATTCAAGGTCTTGGAGAAACATTGGAAAAGTCAACAGTGGTGCAAAAGGTTTTGAGATATCTACCATTGAGATATGATGCAAAGGTTTTGGCAATCGAGGAGATGAAGAATTTAGGCAAGCTAAAGATTGATGACCTTCATGGTATTCTGATGGCATATGAGATGCAGATAGAACAAGATAAACCCTCAAAGAAAGAAGCAAATTTCAAGACATCAAAGAAAGAGAAAGCTAAGATTCAAGAATCAAGTGATAGTTTCAGTGATGATGAAGATGACAATAGAGCACTTTTCATTCACAAGCCGAAAAGGGGAATAGGTAAATATCAAGGAAAATTATCTTTTAAATGTTTTAATTATGGAAAGATTAGACATTTTTTAGCTAGATGCCCAAATAAGGGTAATGATGATGAAGAAGAAAAGCCTGCATACAAGAATAATTTCAAAGGCAAATCTAAGAAGGGATTCGAGAAGAAGATCCTGTATTCTAAGGATCCTAGCTCAGTCAAAGATAGTGGAGTCAACGATTTAGAAGAAGAAGAGATTTTATTCATGGCCATACATGAAGATGATCAAGAAGAAGAAGAGGAGGAAGCTAAAGTGAATATGGAAGGATAACTCATTTGTGCCCATGAAGAGTTAAAAGTTGTTGAGAAGAAGAATCAAAGATTAAAGTGCTAGATCAAGAAAAATGAAAAGGAGTCAAAGGAAATTATTGATGATCTAACAACACACTTGGAAGAAGCCAAGAAGAATGAAGAAGATCTCACAGCATAGTTGGAAATAACAAGAAAAAAATGTCAAAGGTATGTTATTGAAATTTCCTCTTTAAAAGAAGATATTAAGAAAGCAGTCAATGATAAAGTAGTTAGTGACTCAAAATTAGAGGATAACACTAACATATTGAATAATATATTGGAAAGTCAAAAACAAAATTCAGATAAGATAAGGATCATATTTGAAAAGAAGAGCTATGTTGAAGCTCTCACAGAAGAGGAAACAAAGGGAAAAAGTGAAGAATATAGAGGACATTTCAAATAGAGAAGGATGGAGAGAACAATGCTACAAAAGACAATCAGGTCAGAGATATACAAATAGGTCTTATTTTTATGGCTATTTTTTTTATTGTAATGGATATGGTCACAAGAAATTAGAATGTAGAAAAAGAGCTAACAATTTCAAAAATAAGGAGAAGGAAAGTCAATTAGAGTCAAGCAGAAGCCACCACTCTTTTGCTCCTCTATCAAGCTTTGATGAAGATACCATAGTATGCTACAAGTGCAACAACTTCGGACACATAACTCAGTATTGTAGAAGCATGTTTGAGTTAGTCAAGAAGGATTAGAGTTTCAAGGCTCCATTCATCAAGAAGAAGGTTTAGACATGTTCATGGTAGATGAAACAACCTAAAGATTCTATGATGGTTCAAACATCCCTACATGTAAGAGGTAAAGATCAGCCATGGTTAATTGATAGCGAATGTTTGAGGCATATGATAGGAGATAAAAGTAAGTTCATTACACTAAAGAATATAAATGGTGGTACAGTGAGATTTGGACATAAAACCACTGCCAAGATAGCCAGAAAAGGTACTTTGAGTTTGGATTATGGTAGAACTAAGACTAAGAATGTTTTATATGTAAAAGAGCTTAAGCATAATCTATTGAGTGTTAGTCAAATATGTGATCAAGGATACACATTAAAGTTTCATAAAGAACGTTGTGAGATTAGAAGAAAAGATTCAAATGAGTTGATTTCAAATGCTCAAAGGACAAGGAATAATGTGTATGTATTATCAGATATCTTCTCAATGGCATGATCAAAGGACACATTCAAAGATCTATGAGAGGAGTTGGGAGTAATTTCTATTACTTCATGCCATTGATGTTCAACATTAGTTGATGGGGAGCTAAGTGTTAGCTCTAAGTAGGCCATTTGCCATTGATGTCAAAGGGGGAGAATAATAAGTATAGGTACAGGTGCAAAATTATGTACAGGGAATAGATACAGGTTGCTACAGTAAGGGGGAGTTACTATATGTTTTTAGATGACAGGATGTGCAAGTGACAAGATGTGGCAATTTCAAGATTGAGGTTGATATCAATGACAAATCAAGATATTGTTGGAAATATTATCATTCATGTCAAAGGTCTAGCATTATTGGTGATAAAGGCCCCATTGTATTTAATTTTTTTTGTAATAGATATATCTTAGCTAATGTGAGTTAATATTTATTTAATATTAAAGAATATATTTTTGGTTGCATATGAGACAAAATAAGGGCCCATGGAGAATTCAAAGAGCCATGGGGTAAATACAAAAGAAGGATGGGATGCATTTTCACATGAAAAGTCATCTTGGGGAATTCCAAGAGTCACCAAGTGAAGACAAAAGAGGAAAGGCATAATTTCTCATGAAAGGACACTTTGAGGAATATGAAAAGTCACCAAGATAAGGACAAAAGTGGGAAGGATGTTTTTGGTCATGAAGGGTCACACATGACTTTTCAAAGGCAAGGATATGAAGGGTCATACAAGTTTGGTGCCATTTTCCATGAGGATTAAAGGGTCACAAAGGGGGAAGGCCAAAGGTCATTTGGAAAGCTATAAATAAAGGTTTGAGTAGCCATTTGTAATATGTATGAGAGATAGAGGTTGATTTGATATTGTAATATATAGCTTAGAAGAACAAAGGTGAGAGAGAGGAAAGAGATGTTGTATTAAACTATCATTTATTGAGATAGCAACATTGAGAGATAGATGTGTGGTATACACAAAGGGATTGGTGCTTCTGTGGGTTGGTGCTCATGAATTGTTGCTAGGTTGGTGCTCGGTAAAGGGGTTGGAGCTCCTATTGGTTAGTGCTCATGAATTATTGTTGGGTTGGTGCTCCTGTGGGTTGGTGCTCATGAATTTTTACTAGGTTAGTGCTTGGCAAAGGGGTTGGTGCTCCTATGAGTTGGTGCTCATGAATTGTTGCTAGGTTGGTGCTCAACAAAGGGGTTAGTGCTCCTGTGGGTTGGTGCTCATGAATAATTTTTGGGTTGGTGCTCAATAAAAGGGTTGGTGCTCTTGGAAGTTGGTGCTTGTGAATATTATTTGGTTTGGTTCTCATTCATATACTTGAGATTGTTCTCTGTGGTTTTTCCCACATTGGGTTTCCACATTATATCTAGTGTCTCTCTTTATCTTGTCTGGTGTTTATTGTTTGAGTTTTATTTCATATCTTGAATGTTTGATTAAGTGGAATTTGATTAAGGGAAAGATTTATAAGATATATGATATACTGATTCACCCCCCTCTTAGTATATCTCCTACTTAACACAAGTATGGTATTTCAATATCCTAAACAAATTATCCTATCACAACTCAATGGGTCATAGTTACTATCTTAGGCCATAAACAAACCTTTTTTAAGCCTATAATTATCTAATTGCCAACAATATTTCATCCATTTCCAACTAGTCCACACTTTAGAAAACCCATACCAATCATCCAGCCAAAACCAAGCTAATCTAAACCTCTTCAACTGAGCCAATCATTTGAAGACCAAAATATGTTCAAAATTGGTATTTTGTAATTGATTGCCAATGAATGCCAAGAGAACAATGAATCAAAGATGTTATTATTGAAACACCTATTTTTAATGGGTCAACTTATGATGAGTCACCTTTTGATCATTTCCCCATTGTCAAGGAATCTCACTTCGACAAGCCAATCTTTACTGACTCACTTCTTAATGATTATAACCACCTTTGAGAAAATAATTATATCAACCATATGCCTATTTTTTAAAAATATTAACTTGACAAGCTAGTCTCTGTGGAGTTATCTCTTGACCTATTTCCCATCATTGAGAAATCTTAGTTTGACCAACTAATCTTTATGGAGCCCATTATGCCATTACAGGTCATTACTTATACCATACCAAACATTCAATAAGATATCATTGTAGAAATGTACACACCAAATGAAGAATCAACATTTAATTTAGGTTTTATTATTGAACCAACATCAAATTTAACATTATAATTATAATCAACATCAGTCTCAACATTAGATTTAGAGTCCCTTGAGTCAGACTCAACTTCAAAATCAGAATATGTTTTTGGTTGTTACAATATTGGTTATGTTTGCCTTGCATATCAATTTGAATACATTTATGATCCTTCTATGGTTTTTGAGGATGATTAATTCATCTTTGAAACAAGCTCTCCTAGTATATTCTACAATGATTGTAATGCCTTTTCCCATGCCATTACCATTCTACATGCCATTACCACCAACCAACTTAGACACTTTATTGACCTTCCACCTCCCACAAGTGTCAAATGGGACTAAAATAATAACACCTTGTTGAAATACATCCATGGTGACATATAAATTCAAGAATATTTATTGATGCCAAGACCACAATCATGTAGAAGAAGAATAATCTTCTAGTGAAACCTTTTCAGAGGTGCTAGGGGAAAATCAAAGTCCAAATTCAGTATCTTCTAGTGAAACCCTTTTTTAGACGCTAAAAGACAATCAAAGTAAAAATTCAGAATTCCTTAGCGAAACCTTATCAGAGGCACTATGGAACAATCAAGACAACTTCATTGATGAAAACCTCATCAAGGTGCGAATAGCTAAGCACAAAATTTATTCACTCTTTATTGAAGACATTATTCAAGATAACATCAATATAGCTTCCAATCTACAACATAATGAGATCTTAGCTAATATCAAGCCCAAATAATAGAAAATTTTGGTGATTTATTGATAGCATATACAAATTCTTCAACCCCACCACATCTAGATTAATGTTAAATCTAGAATCAAAAACATTATGTATGCCTGAAATCTCAATCCTCATTTATCATCCAAATATTATACATTGCATTATCTTCCACCTTTACATTGCCAAATCAAGCCTATCATCTATTTTTAATCCATATTAATCATCTCTAGCCACACTTTCCTTTATAGATGCTATAAAGATATATTTTCTTGACATTTGAAGGAAACATAATCAACAACCAATAAAGATCACAACAACAACATTTGCATCCAACTCTACAGTAGGTTCTTGACAAAATAGTTATTCATAATAGGTGTGTGCTAATAATTTACATGATTAATTATTCTAGCTATATCATATGTTGATTAGGACATGCATCTACACATAAATAAGAAAAAAACATTTACCTTCCCAAAACAAAAAACCATACTTTTTCCACTTGAAAAAAACCATACCCTTATCATTTCCATTTTCCATATACCTTATCATTGTCATTTATACCTTTATATTACCTTTTTCCATTCCTTTTTTTATTTTTCATATCATACTATTTACCTTGCTTTATCACTTAGGAGAAACCCTATTACCATTTTATCCAATTATCATGTCAACATCATCTTAAATAATGTCGTATCATATGTCATTCTACCATGCCATTCTTGTTATACTAAAGCCTATATTTAGCCACCCTACCCTACCCATTTTTTATCTTCATTCCTTTGGTTCTTCCCACACATTCCAAAAGGGGATTTTGATCTAGTTTCAACCATTTTTGAGTTGTGTTTTAATGAAAATCTATGAAAGTAGTGTGATAGTGGATTTGACAAGTTATCTTTCATTCACATTTGACTAGTGCTATTGATTATAACTGCCTATGGTAAAATCAGTAGTCCACCTTATGTTACTAATTATAACCACCTATGGGAAAATTAGCATCACTAACTTATGTAATTATTTATTAATTATAACTAGCTATGGGAAAATTAGGAATAATACATTTTATCATGCATTGTCACATCATCTTTCCATTACTATTCTCATTTTCCTAGCTATTTGACTCAATATGAGAACTTATTATGACCTAGTTGAATCGCATTACCTTTCATGTTGATATAACTACTATAACTTGGGCTTCTATTGGAACTATATAGGTTGTGCTCGATTCACGTTAAGTTCATCTTAATCCCTCTTTTCCATACGCTCTCACCATTTTACAAGAAACCCAAGCCAATGCTTTCACCACTTTGTGAGTGATATATTGTTAATCTCTAGTGAGTTAAGATACCCTAAAACTTCCAAAATAATTCAAAAAATTTAAAATCCAAAAACATTTCTCCTTGTTAAGCCTAATTAGTCATCCTCGATCTACCTTACTAGAGAAAATCCATTATTAGGATGATTTATTTTGATTTTGCTTTTAGGCTTTTTGTGTGTTTATTTTCTTAGTTTTTTATTTATTTATTTTCCTATTTGTTTGCTTTCATTATTGTGACTGAGCTTAGTATATATGCATTCATTAGGTGATTCCTTGCACATTATTATTGAGTCCATCCATATTCATATATCAACATTGTCATAATGGTTTTTATCATTGGTGTATTGTTTTCAATTATTTATTAGATTAGGAGTCAGTATTTCTACATATTTTGGAAAATTCTCATGGTGTTCTATTATGAGGCATACCATCACATGCTACAACAAAAATTAGATTAGGAAGTCTTACAAGTAATGGAACCACAAAATTTTCTCCTTGGTACCCTTTGAAAATCCTCCCACCCTCTTTGATCAAATCAACCCCTTGACCATTTTGGTTATATCAATACAAATAAATATAAGCATCTCTATATTGTTAGGCACCACTAAATCATTTCCATTGATCAATTATTATTCTTCTATTCATATATTTCATCACTTTACACATTCTTTAATGTTTAGTTATTTATGGCTTCTTTAGTCATTAGACCATCTCATCTATGTTTACACCCACTCATCTTTAATCTGTACAATAGGTTATATCCTTGAGTTATGCTTGCCAATCTACCCTACTTGGGCACAATAAAAAATCATTATCCCTTCTAGGCCATCTTAATGATTATAACCACCTATGGGAAAACCATTATTTCAAATCATCAACCCTAATTGGGGCATGTGCTTGTGTCATTTATTATAACCACCTTTGGGCAAATTAGTGTCTCAATCTTTTTATTGATTGTAATCACCTTTGGGAAAATTAGTACTTTTTAAATTAATGAATGCAATCATTTTCTGTATTAAGATTAATCTCAACCATGGGTTAATTTCATTCTTTTTCTTGCTTCTTTTTAAGGTACCATCTATCAATCATATATGTTAGCCATTCCCTCAAGGGGAAATCATTATAGGCTTCCCAAACATCATTTAGATCTTCTTCTTCAATCATTAACTTATTTTCAACTTGTTTCATTATTTGAGAATATTTTATTGTGTTTATATCTTCCAATATCTTCCCAAGCAAAGGGTAAACTATAGACACCTAAAACTAGCCACAATTAGATTTTGTTTGGACTTCAGATCGATTCCTACCAACCATTATAAATTAAGCTTATGAATCACTGAATGTCCCAAAGTTTCTTACACATCATTCATAAAATCTAATAATAATGTTGATGCATCCCTAATTAGGGTATCATATCATATGCAATAATAACCTCTCACAGATTCATCCCTCATCATCTTGTGAATTAAAACAATAAATTTAGCCTAAGGACCTATTAAGTGGGGCACATGAACAAATATCAAATCTTGACAGGGATAAATGGTTAATCAAAATTAATTAACAATCTAAACTAAATTAAATGCCTAGTTGATTTATCTATATATAATTAATGAATATCTAAAAAAGGAAATTCAAAAATGCAAATATCTTAGCCTTTCATCATGACCTTTATGAGTTATAAAGCTCTTTGGAAATATTCTAAAATATCTCATTTTGGAGACCCATGCCTATTCATTGAAAATCATGATTAATTAACAACTATTAACTCTAATGGGGTTATTTTTGACTCACCTAGGTTAGGTTTGAACCCATTCCATGCTTAAACTCCACCTCAACTCACCTTAGATTGGGGTTACATTCATTTTATATAAATAAAATGCCTTGCCTATTTAATTTTAAGCTATTTTGGTCTAAATTTATCATGCACAAATGATTCAAGGCTTTTATAAGAGTAAAGTTATAATGCCCATTTTGTTGCAAGCAATGTTATGATACCAAAATATTGAGCCAAGCTACATCGAACCATCAACACAAGTCATGGTGCTAAGGAGAGAAGGAGCCAACAAGCTTCATTTTACAAATATTTATTGAGCAAAAAAAGAGAAAGACACTCAATAATGCATTTTAAGCTCCCAAAGAAGGTAAAGGATTGTGTGTATTTTGCATTTTAGTTATTTTTTTCATTTTCTTTTATCACTAAGCTCGCCCCTAAGATCTAATCTTGTAAGTGTTAGTCTTAGTATGTTTCTTTTAGTTTTTGTTTCTTAAACTAAAATTTACTAACCTCCCTTCTGGGATTCCTATGATCACATAAGGAATTTTAAAATGTTGAAAAGGTCTCTAGAATCCTAAGAAGAACTTCTTTCCCTCCTATGTCATTCAAGGTTGAATAAGTCAAATGAGATTTAAGATATTCTAACAATATCAACCAAGTGGAGGAACATCATAAATAGGGAAATTAAAGGATTAAATTGAAGACTTGAATGATACTTGAAGACCTATTTTCAGGGAGGGGACATTTTTACCAAGGAGGACATACAACCAAGAATATAGGGTGTGTAATCAAGAATAAAGGTACTTCGGCTAGTCATACTCCTCAAATCAATGCTAAGACTTTTTATAAGTTTATAAACAAGTTTCATTTCTACCACTATGCTAGTTTTGTGAAATAATAAAAGAGATAATCAAGGAAGTGCTACGTTGGAGTTGGAGAAGGACCTAGTTGATGTCACATTTCCTAGTTTTGGGTTGCTTTGTCTCTCCCTCTCTATTTTCATATATTCTATTTAAGTATGCCTATTTTTGTAATTAAAAAGGATCCTTAATATGAGTTGTGGCAATGCCTTTATTGTAAAAACACTTGTACTTTCCTTTTTATAATGAATAGAATTGAATTCATGCCTCTTCAAAGCTTGTGACTAGTGTATGTTCATGGTTACTTGATGAATAATAGTGATAGTACATGCCTCCTTTGATTTTATCCTCTCATGTTTACCTATTTATAGGTTTTATTTCATCCTTATAGGTTTCATAGTGTGATTGAATAATCTTGTATGTATGGCAAGTGCAATCTTTCCTTAGTGTCTTTCAAAGACCTATTGATCAACTACATTAGATCATACATTAGGACAAGCTTCTATGTGAAATATTGATGTCTTGATACTCTTCATTTGATAAGTGAAATTAGGTTGATGTTTTACTCAGCCTTCATAGTGTATATTAGACAAGTGAATTACACATTTTGGTGTATCACTTTAGTTAAATATGTTTTCTTTCATTTTATTTTCTTCCCTTTTCTCTAGCAAACTCGTAGTTTAGAGTAGAGATCCTTAATAATACATCAAGGGAAGATAAAATTTAGAATATAGAGATTCAATCCATATATTAGGCCACCCATAGCCTAGGATTGTCTCCATGTTACTTCAAACTATGAAGGCTTGAAACTAATTTCACAAGGGTGTAAGTCTAGTACATAACTATTGGTTTGCTAGTGGTTGATGAAGGGTTGGGCATTAAAGGTGAATTCTAATGTTTGGTGGGGGATATTAATCTTTCCCCACTTGCTAAATATTTTATATAATATGAGGATGAATAAGATTTAAATTTTTAAGCATCCTCTCTTTAGCTCAGAAGGTGGGAAAACTATTGCATCCTAACTATAGTGCTCCTTAGAAGAAGGGTAAGAAGAAGTTAAAGGAAATTACAAAGGAGATTATAGAGGTGAAAGTGATGGTAGGAAGTCAAGCCTCCATAGATACATTATTAATTACAAATATATGATGGGAGGATGACCCCTTGTGGGCTCAAATAAAATATTCTCATTGAATGTTAGGAGCTTAAACTACACTAGAAAGCATCATCTGATTAGGCAATAGTTGATGTGTCTAGGGGTTGATGTGTTTTTACTATATTAAAACAAGTAAAATAATGTGGAGGCTAAGTATTTTGTGTCAAAAGGATGGATTTAGTGGAACTATATTTTTATCGATCTATTTGGGCATCAAGAGGCTTAGATATTATGTGGTCCCCTTATAAAGTGGGAATTAAAGAGTGTGGGGCTAGGAGTAACTAGTATTTGTATAAAATTATTGGAATTGATTTAGATATTGTGATTTTCCTTATCAATTTATATTTTCCTAACTATATTTAGATTAATTATCAATGTTGGTAAGAGATTCAATAACAATTAGTAAGGTTCAATGGACAATGATGTGTGGTTAGCGTATACTTCAATTCCATATTGCCTTGATCTAATAAGAGAGAAGAATTGGGAATGGAGTCTCAATACCAAAAGGAATTTTCCTAGTTTTTTTCTTTGATTGTACTTTTGAATATGATACACAATAATGGAATATTTTCATGGACTAAAAATAGGGTAGGGTTTTGCAATATTGTTGAATAGTTTGATTGTATCTTGGTTTCTTTGAATTTTTTAGACTTTGATTGTGTGTTTGAAAGTAGAATTCTATCAATTTTTAGATCAAATCATGTGATCATGGAGATATGGATTATTCAAAATGGGACTACCAATAAATTTCCCTTAAAGTTCAAGATTATTGGATTAGGGACCCTTGTATTCATGAGTTTGTTAAGTTCTAGTCAAATTCAACTTTGATCTAGATTGGATCAAAAATGTTTAAGATCAGTAAGAAGTTGGATTTTATGAAATCTTGATTCAGATCTTGCAATAAAGAGACTTTAAAAAATATCTTTCAGGATATTTCAAAGGTTAAATCTAAGTTTTAATCCATTAATTAGGTGGTCTTTGTTGTATGAATGGACTCAAAGACTTATTCTATGAATAAGGCATTGATGTATGAGTTGGAGGAACTATTGGTCAGGGATGAAATATTTTGGTGCCAAAAGTCAAGAGAAATATGACTTAAAAAGGGAGATAAAAATGCTCATTTATTTAAAAAATCTATTAGGATGAAGAGGATGGAAAATCATATCCCTTTAATTAAGGGAAGGGATGGGTAGGTCCTAGAGACTAATTCTCAAATTAGAATGGAAATGATTTGATGGTTCCAAAATTTGTTGGCTTATGAAGATGCTTAATTCTTAGAGGAACAATATATGAGTATAGAAGGTATTCCATACATTATGATAGATTAAAAATATGTTATATTAATTTACCCTTTCTTTAAGGAGTAAATTATGGTAGTGATTTTATCCATGTGTAAGGATAAAGCACCTAGCCTAGACGGTTTTCAAGTGGCCCTTTTCCATTTTTTTTTGGGAGATTATAGAGGAAGATATTGTGTAAATGGTGGAGTCATGGATTAAATAAAAAGTGTCTCTAAAAATTAACCATACATTCATTACCCACAACCCCAAAATGGAAAGGAGGTCTAAGTTATAGGATTTCATGTCTATGTACCTATATAATATAGTGTATAAAATAATCTCCAAGACATCTCTTTCAAGATTAAACCCCTTATAGGGCCTCTCATATTTAGGGAGAAACAATAATTTATTCTAGTTAGGAGTATTTAATATGATATAATTATCATGCATGAGACATTTTATTATATTTCCTCCACTCATAGGAAATGTATAATTTTTAAATTGGACATTAGCAAATCATATGATATGGTTAGTTAGTGATTTTTGGTCAAGACATGGAAAAGTTTAGGTTTGATAAGTTATGGTGTAATTGGGTGATTATCTAAATATTATCCCCTATATTTTCAATTATGATCAATGATGATTTAGTTGGGTTCTTCAAGGCTTCACATGTATTATAGAAAGGGGATCCTATCCCACCCTCTCTCTTCATTATTATGGGAAAATCTCTAGGAGGGGTAGTATATGGAGCTTATTCAACCAGTCTACTAAAAGGTATTCAAGTCATAGAAGGTCTAGAAAATATTACTCACCATTAATTTTTGGATGACATGCTCTTCCTTGGGGATGCCTCAGAGAGTGAGGCTAGGACCTTTAAGCATTTTCTTCTAGATTATAAATATGCCTCAGGTTAGCTAGTCAATTCTATTAAGTCTAAGGTGTTATATTTAAATGTCTCAAGATCAACATAGGAAAATAATATCCAAATTTTGGGATTAAAAGTTGGTAATTTTTTAGCCAAGTTTATAGGATTTATATTGCTTTTTAGTATTGGTAACACCTCCATATGGTAAAATTTCATCAATGGTTTAAAATCTCATCTATTTATTTTGAAAGGGCATTAGCTGAATTTAAATGGTTGGATCACTTTGATTAGGTCCATCCTAAGTACATTATTAATAAATTATATTTTAGTGTTTCACCCACATATTTGGGTGATTAAACATATTAATTGTATCATGAATGAATTCCTTTAACAAAGGTCAAGTGATGAAAATAAAATCACATTATTGAAGTGTGATTCATTTTACTTATTTCAAGAGGAAGATAAAGAATGGGTTAAGAGATTACATGTGAAAAATATAGTGCTTTGGGAAAAAATTATCTGGGGAATGTTTCAAAATATGATTTAGCTTAGAATAAGGTTTTTTAGTTTAGTTATTTTAGTTAGAACTCTAGTTTAAACATTGTGATAATAGCCAATCCACCATTTGGTTCCCATCTATGGAATTTTATTTTGATGTGTCAAGTCATTATCAAATATCATGTCTTGGGTGATCAATAATGGCTGGTCCACTAAGTTCTAGAGTGACTCATGGAATGGGCATTTATCACTTTGGAACTTTATAGGATTGGATGAAGCTAGAGCCATTCTAACAATTTATTAATGGAATAAGGTATATGTGTTTAACCCTAAATTATATCTAAATTGGGGTATTTAGGGTTAAATAGTATAGATATCCTAGGGTACAAAGATGATAAATTATCTCTAAAATAGGCCAATTAGGTGTTAAACTTAGATACAAAAATATGTTTAATTCATTTAACTGAGATAGGATAAAAATAGTAAGTACAAATATGCTAGATATGGAAATAAAAAAGAAGTAATGTACTTATCTTATTCTTATGATAATTCAGTTCTAGATTTGAAATAGGTATAAATTAGACTAAAATAAGATTATAGAATAGTCATCAAATTCTATATTGGATTATTCTAGAGCTATGGACACTAACATCATACTGGGATGGTTACATCGATGTTATTTTCTAAACCTGATGTAAGTGTCATATATGAAATACCTACTATAAAAAGATGCACCCAACTAGATGCTTTTGGGATTGACTTTATCTTCACTTAGGTGCATTCAAATCTAGGTCATATTCTATCAGTCCTCATGAGTTATGAAACCCTAGTTATTCATCTTCATAGTGACCTTGGGTAAAAATGGGTTAGTGGGAAAATGGTGTCAATATGACCCCAATGGCCCCTTTATTGATGAATTTTGCCTACATATCAAAAACTCTTAAGAGGGTCTCAAATTGATGTAGCTCTCCTCTATGTGCTGGCTTGTGTGTGAATCATTTAATATGTGAAAAGTAAGTACAATAGTGACCTTGCTTGTAACTTAGAAAATATAGCTCTTGGAGAGCTGAGTACTTAGACATGTGTATATGATGTCCCTAAAATTTATATGGAAATAAGAAAAAATAGGGAAGCTTTACTCTCTTAAGTGTTTGATTTAATTTCTTTTGTAATTTCCCTGGTGAGTAGGTAAGAATTTTATAGGTTATGAATGAATGAAGTTTGATATTGTATTTTTATAAATATATTTAGAGAATTAACTCACATTAAAGAACTTAATCTAACCATTAGGATATGTTAAATTTATAAATTAGATGAATTTAAAATGTTATACACTTGCATCAGAGTAATACACTTGCATCAAATTAGGTGACTATCCCAGATGTTAGTGTCTAGGATGCGAGAAAATAGGTACAAACTCAAAACATGTAGAGATGGAAGATAAGTAGGTTTTATGAATTTTGGATAAGATAGAAGATCTGGGTCATCAACATAAGACTATCAAACTAAGAGATAAGACCAAGGTCACAAGATAGAGTAGATGCAAGACTTTAGAAAGTGAGAAAGGTCTAGAACTTAGAGGAAAACTAGGGTATAAACCTTCCAAGTATATATGAGTGAGGTGATATACAATCCATAAAATAGTGTATACATTCCCCCATTTAATCTATTAATTAAATTACTAGTTTAAAGGAAAGGAATGTGTACCTAGGTGTGTATAAAACACCTTGTCTTTACTTAGGTCCAACTTGAGTGATTTTATGGTGACTAACCTACAACCAAGATCATGTTATAGCACATAATTATTGTTATAATCCATATTTGAAATTATTTTAAATGATTTAAATTGAAAGAGCAAGGTTTAGGAGTACACCTATATATCAATGTAATTACTTTGCCTATTGGCACATTGATTTGAAAGATGTATTATTATAAGGTTCTAAAATTGATAGGATATATATATATATATATATATATATATATATATATATATATATATATATATATAACATGCATATATCTAAGGATATAGAGATATATATTGGAAGGCACATGCCCCCAACCTTAGAGAAAATGTGAGTTTCCACTCAAAGGTTGAGATAAGCTCAACTATGCAACCCAATCATACTTATAACCTAGTGAGCATGAGTGAAAAAAGTAAAATGATACTAAACTGGTAAGCTTGGATGATAAAATCAAATTTTACATAAAAAACTTGGAAATATTGAGTGATTTAATCACTTCAACCATAAAAAAAGAGAACCAACTACTATAGTAGATTGGGTCAATATAGTATATAAAAGTACATCTTAGGTATCAATGCATAAAATTACATCCTAGTGGATGATGATTGTACCTAAGAGTGTTTTGAAATTTGAATCTAATTTGAATTTTGTAATATTAGGTGCACACTACATAACATATGCACCTTAGATATGTTTCTTGCTAAAAATGTGTAGAATAATGGTACTAATATATATAATGTTACCACAACTATGAATTTAAATCATATCATTATGTGATTTATCTAATTCAAAAACTATGTCACTATGGAGAACATGCTTCTAAAGCATTCCCCCACTATATGTGGAGAAATATAAGAACTAAAGTAAGTGCCACTGTGGAGAAAGTGTTTCCAAAACATGCCCCCACTAAATTTAGGTGTGTCAAATAAAGAACAAATTTGGAGAACATGCTTCCAAACCATACCCCCACTGAATTTGTAAACTATGTCAAATACTGAATAAGTGTGGAGAACATGTTTAAAAATCATACCCCCACTAAATCTAGAAAATATGCCAAATGTTGAATAATTATGGGTGACATGATTTCAAAGCATGCCCCCACTAGATTTGAAAATTGGTATAAGTACCAAATATTTAATAAGTGTGGAGAACATGCTTCCAAATCATGCCTCCTTTTAATCTAAAATTATGTTGAATGTGAAGAACATGTCTATATGACATGACCCCAATGATATTCCCCTATTTATGGAAAGGAAATAATAGAAACCAATAGTTACCTCACCTCAAAATGATAAGACAACTGTATAATCTATGAATGAAGCCATGTAGCATATAAAACAATATGTCTAGGTAAATGTAACATTGAAGAACATAGAATAATGTGATCACATGAATTCCTAAGATGCATATTAAATATCATAGAAACATCTATATATTAATAATAAAATATCAATAATAAAATCAAGCACACACACAAGAGCACTCAAAATCAAGTCATAAATTAATGGTCCAAGGAGACCACAAATAAGGGGCATGTTCAAATGTTGCACAATCAAAGGGACATGACTTATTAAAATATCCACAAAAGTAAGGATTAAATATTAAAATTTCCATATAGCAAACAATTGCATGTTCAAATTTCAAATAAAATATATATAGGCATGGGGGCCATAAATAAAGGAGCATATTCAAATGCTTGAACAAGTAAGATAATAGCAAGGCAAGATACTCAAGGAAATGTGTAAAAGAAAGCATAAACAACTAGCATTAACATATCATAATATCTTATGCATGAAATATGTTATAAAAAATGTCAATTTCATAGTATATTGAGTACCCTATGAAAGATATAATCATGGATAAAAGCATGTGTAAGTACATAAGATCTCAAACATGAGTAACCATAGCATGATATAACCTGAAAGTCTCATAAACATAGAGGTGGGTGCCCCTAATGTACATATGGAATGAGTAGAGGAAAGGCCCAACATATAAAATATGAATATATTATATATTTATGTGACATACGTGTATGTATAAATAACTGATATACCATTTATCAATTGAAACTAACACATATATGCTAAAGAACCAATATAACATGTTTTATTATAGAAGTCTTTTCATATTTTTGAATGTTTTCAATTTTTTTTGGTATTTTAGAATATTTTAATTTTTATAATGAATTAAGTCTTCATCATCAAAATGTTTAGGACCACCTAAAAAATTTCTCAAATTTTGTTTATATTGTTGCACTACCACCACTTCAATATTTCTATTTAATGGTTTACCTAAAGCCAATTGTGTAGGTAAATAATAATTCCCATAATGTTTTATTTAAATATAGGTATACATATCAATAAAATTAACACACATTTTTTTATTATATAACTTAGCATTCCAATCAATTAGCTAATTTTGTCCAAGCATTAGTTTCAAATTTGGTTCACTATCTAATATCCATATGGTGGAATATTCCACATGTGAGACACAGGATATAAGTAATCAAATGTATCCTTGAGATTATGGAATTAATGTAGATTATAGTAGTTCATTTTTAGTATGTCCCAATTATTCAATGAATGTGGTCTCATAAGTTATATCCCACTTGTTAATATAAAACTAGATATGGTGGCAATATACCCCATCAATATTGGCAATAATTATTAAATATTCATACTTTGATTGTTTTGAGAAATAATTCTATTATAAAATATAGGAATTATTTTGCCTTTTCTTTATGTTAAACACAATTTTTATGAATCCTTCATTCTTATACTTATGAATTAGTTCTTTAAATGCTTATAATTGATTATTATTATTGACAATTTCTAATGATATTTATTATATGGTACTTTGTCTTCTATAAGTAGAAGTTGACTATGTGATATGTGTATAGTATAAGGTAAATAAATAATTCTACATTCAAGTAACAAAGATAATATGAAATCTATAATATCATGTTGTGTTGTGATATGTATCATTTGATATGAATACATTATTCACATGATGTACTTGTATTCGAACCTTGTATAGTTGACTCAATGTTTTTAACCAAGAGGGATGTATGGATTAAAAAACATTCACATGTTCATCTACTATTTTTTCCTTTATTTGGATTTAGTTATATATTTTTTATAAGTGAATTTAACTTATATGTGTCAGGACCCATAGCTTTGAGCAGGTTGTGTGACAAGTGATCATGTAGATCAAATTTTAAGTTTCACATTTTTTAATACATCATATCATTCACAATATCATGATCACTATCATAGTAATCTATAACATGGCCATTTTTCTACTTAGTATTGACCAATAAAGGAAACTCAAATGGTGGGTGCTCTTGTGGTTCTATTGGATCCTTTAGTAATGGTTCTTTATCTTAATATGAATCAATGTGTACCTTAGTATTTAGTGACTTATTGACATCTAGAGACAAATAACCCATTGTACTTGACTCACCTATTTCATATGTGTGTATGTGTTTAATAAGAATGCATTATTTAGGTTGTACCACTGTAGGAATGACTTCAATTTTAGAATGTATCATTTTGTAAAATTTGAAAGGTTCAAAATCAACAAACATGGATAATAAGGTCCCATAATGTATGAATTTTACAAAATGATGAAGTTTAGATGGGATAAATTCCATTGAATGTATCCAATATCTACCCAAAATTAAATTATAATTTAATTATTGAAACTTTACCTAAAAAATAGTTGAAACTATTTTTTGTCCCAACGTCACATCTAGTATGATTTGACCAACTAGAGGGCTATGCGAATTATCAAGCCCTTTTATATCCATCACCAATTTTTTAAAAATATTAGTACTAATACCCATGGTGGGTAAGAATTTTATGATACAAATATTTATGCCTAATCCATTATCAATGAACACCCTCTTGATGCCTTTATTTTTCATGGTTACTTCTATGAAAAAAGGAAAATTTTGGTCATTAATATATTTGGATGGTAAATATATTGGATCAAAATTAATGAGATTAGAATTTTTATTTAAATCTTTCATGATATCTACAAAATTAATAGGCTCAATATCACTTGGAATTTTTTTTCTCACACAATGTCTCATATATGATATCCTTATAAACATTAGATTGCTTTAAGAGATCAAGGATTGAAATTTTAACATGTGTATTTATAAATTGGACAATAATTTAATATCCCTTATATTTTATTACAAGCTTAGGTTTAGGAGGCACATATTCTATATCAATAGGTGATAGGATGAGTTAAGAAACCTTAACTCTTTGAGTAGTAACAACATGGACCATGAAATCTAAAATAAGATATGGGAAAATAATGGGTCTAGGATAGTATCTATAATTTAAATAAGACTCAAGTAGAAAAAATAGTTGAGAACATGCACATTGGTGTCTAGATACTATGTCTATACCATTGTAAAAAGAATTCTGAAGAGAGATCAAGTGTTTATACTTCAAAACCCTCACTATTAGAAAGAATTCAATTAGTATATTTGACAAGGAAACTAATGTAGCAAACCATAGTAGCTATGACATATTGAAACCCAAAATGGGTGATATAAGAATTTATGTTACACATATTGTATGACAATAAGTGATCAATAACATAAATATAAGAAAACCCTAATTGGCATAAGGTTTGGAGTTCAAATATCAGGTTCATAAAATGTTTAACCCTAAATTGGATAAATATTAGGGTATATAGGGTTAAAGGGGTACATATATCCTATGGCACAAGGATGATAAACTATCTCTAAAGTAGGCCAATTGGGCGTTAAACTCAGATATTAACATATGTTGAATTCATTAAACTAAGATAGGATTAAAATAGTAAGTACAACTATGCTAGCTATGGAAATGATAAATAAGTAATGTACTTAACTTATTTTGATGCTAATGTATTTATAGATATTGAACATATAGAAAGTAGACTAGAGAATGATTCTAGAATAGTCATCAGATTCTAGATTGGATGCTTATGGAGATGCAGATACTAGTGTCAGCTATGGATGGTTGTGTCAATGTTACTATCTAAAAATATCATAAGTGTCATGTAAAAAATATCTATTCGAAAAGGATGTTCAAACCTAGATGTTTCTAGGTTTGAATTCACCTTCTCTTTGATGCATTTAGATATGGGTCATGGACTATCTTTCATGAATTTTAAATAAAGTAGTTCTTCATATGCATGGTGACCCTATAAAATAAAATAGGTTAATGGGCACATGGTATTGAGATGACCTAAATGAACCCTATGTCAATGAACATTGCCTACATATCCAATACCTTGAAGAAGACCTCAAACTGATGTAGTCATTACCTACATGTTGGCTTATCTATGAATAATGCAATATGTGTAAATAAGTTACAATAATAACATAGATTTTAACTTGAAGATATAAATATTAGGTTTCTCCTTCAATACTTCAAACCTATGTATGTGTTATCTCTATGACTGATGTGGAAATAGGATAAAATAAGAAAGCTTTGATCATTTGTGTGCTTGATTTAATGATTTTTATAAGTTTCTTGGTGAGTAGGTAAGAAGTTTCTTGGTTAAGAATGAATGAAGTTTGATATTTTATTTATATCAATCCATCTAGAAAAATAACTTATATTACATCACTTAGGATGACCATTAATATATATAAACAACATGACTCTAAAGCCTCTTTCTCAAAATGTTCCATAAACAAATTTGCCACAATAGGAGATAATGGCGATCCCATGGCAACTCCATTAGTTTGCTCATAGATTTCACCTTTGAAAGTGAAAAGCGTAGAGCGTAAGCATAATTATACAAGATCCATAGTTTGGGAGTCAATGATCTATCAAATGACCTTCATGGCTTCATCAAGAGGAATATTTTATTAATTCCTCTATCCTTCCCTTTATTAAGGTACATCTTAAGGGGGGATTTTAGTGTATTTCATTGATCATACACTATTAAATGGTTTTAAGATGAAATTTTAATATTAGTTATAATATAACTCATGGACAACCAATAATTGTTCAAAATTATCCATAAATTATTATTATATAAGAATATTAATCAGTTATTTGACTTGATTGATTTTTCTATTAGTAGTAAAGTATTTTCCTTAAGAATACATGTTCTACAATTTTACATTAAAACAATATTATTCTTCAAGTTAGAAACTCTCTAAATTTTATCCCTAAGATCTTTCCTATCCATATACAAGCATAAATACCTATTGGTTTATCTTATTATTTTGGAAGATAGTTATTATTATACAAGAAATTTAGGATAGATATTTTTAATCTAAAGAGGTAGTCATGCTACTTGGGGTAAATTTGTGTATTTTTTATTTACTCCTATTCATTAATTTATAGTATTGCATTTATTATGGGTGTATGTGTTATGGTAGCTACAATGATTTTATACTAGATTTGGCCACTTTGAATTGATAATGTTGGGTGCTATATGGATTGTATTCAAAAATTATATTAGAACTTCATAGGATTTATATATTTCATATTCAAAGTGGATGATTTTAGAGCACTAGGCACTTGTATAAGATTAGGGCACTTACGTCAATGCACGTATCTATCTTGAATTCTAGTGTTTATGGAGAAGGATATTAGGTAAAGACTCATAACTTACAGAGGTAGAAGATAAATAGTTTTTAAGCATTACGGTTAAGATACACTATGATTATTTGAATCCTTAGTTGGGGGCCAACTTGGAAAGATGGAAAAGTATGGATTGTGTTTATATCCAATTATAATATCTCAAATATATTTTTTAAGGGATTTAATTTCCAAAAGGAAGGTTTTCCTTAATAATTTTGATGATGATATTTAGTGCATAGGATCCAAGTCCGAGCTCTACTCAGTGAAGTTGGGTTACAAGATGGTGGAACAAGTTGGTCTATCTTTCAGCTGGGCTAAAATTATTTGTTGGAATAAAGTTGGGATTCCAAAGACAAGGTTATTTTAATAGTTGGTTTTTAAAGGTATAATACTAACTTTTAAAATGCTTCAAAAAATTTAGATGATTTGGCCTTAACATTACCACCTATGCTTTTCAATTAAATAAGATGAAAACTAGATTTTGCTTTCATTTCTATTTACCACATCCTACTAGACTTGGATTTGTGTTAGTTTTGGATGAAGGAGGGCATGGTTGGACTATTTGATGTATGAATTTTTATTACGGTTGGTGGGTAAGCACATGGATACCTTTTCATGCTTATGGAAAGATACCCAAAATATTTTTATATGGACAATTTTGGAGTGTAGTTTGTGTGTTTTTTAAGGTGAGGATAAATATAGGGATGTTATTTTTCAAAAAGTGGAAGTGGTGACCTCATAAATTAGATCCCAACATGATAAAATAAGTAGTGATATGTTGATGAATTGGGATTCCCAAATTATTACATCTTGGATACCCCCCATTAATGGGTTAGACATATTAGTTAAATCCCATAGTTAGGTAGATAATTTATATTGGTGTCCTCCATCATAGGAATGTTCAAGTTAACTTTTAATGGGATAGAAAATGGGAATACAAGGGTATTAGGTGTTAAGTGTGTAATTAAATACTTTTCAATATTGTTGATCAAAATTTACTGTATGAAGCTTATAGATGAGAACAATAATGAGTTACCAGTTAAGGCTCTAATGTTGGGGTTAAGATTAGCATCTCAATATAATGTTGAGAAGCTATTAATTTAATGATACTTTATGGTTATGATATTCACTTTATGATGAATCTAAAGGTAGGATCTTGGAATAATGATAACATATTGAAACAATGTTGGGGGTGATTTATTCCTTCTATATTTTGGAAGCCTCACATTGCTTTACGGAGGATAATAACATCATAGGTATTTTAGATAATTAGGGAAGGATGATTTAATCATGCATAATGATTTTTAGGATTGGATTAATTTTTGCATTGGGAGATAGACCATTAAAATTTAAATTTAAGATTTGGTCATGTTTATTGCTTGGATTAATTTGGGATTTAGCGATCATTTCATTCAATTAGTGATGAGGTGGTTTGCATGCATGTAAGAGACATAAAAAAAGAGGGGCATGGAAAATTATTATTTCATATTATGATAGTTTTGAAAAGTGTAGGTTGGGTATCGACATGAGTGAGGTAGGTGACAATCAAGGTGAATTGTAGGTGTGTTATGTTTCAATGGACAAAATGTTGTAGCGTGTCTTGAGCATGCTTCTTTTTTAGATGACCACATTCAAATGGGAAATGAAATTTTAAGGGTGAGTTATTGATGCTCATATCATTAAGGTATTTATCTTTTAGTTAGGGATGGTGTTGGAAGTAGCCAAGGAGCTCATAAGAATGGTGTACTTGGAGACACCATGTTGAGTGAAGGTTAAATCTAAAATGACATCCATATTTGTGGGTATTCTTTTAATAGCCCTTGAGGATAAAATTTTGGTTTGTTAGATTGATAATTAGCTATTGAAACCATGATTTTAGGTAGGGTTGAAAATATTTATGAAAGATTTTTGGTAAACTACCTTGTTGTCATTAATGTTATTGCATAATGATTACTTAGGGCTAATGCCCCTATCAACCTTATATGAATTGGAGGAATGTTACATGATGGTTTTGGGGTTTTTGGAATAGATTAAAGTAGTGTTATGTCAACCATATATGTATGGGGGGTTTATTTTGATACTAGGCATTTATGTTTTCAATGCTCCTATGGCATTATTGGCCTCTATTTTAGACCTTTGGTAGTTGAGGAAAAAAACATCAACACAAAGGCTTTTTGGGTGTTTTTTTAGTATATAAAATACTAATTTCTCTCCTTAGGTAGTGTCTTAAGGGACAAGGGTGGTGAGAGTCAAGCTAGTGAAATGGTGTCAAGTGGTGATCAATTCTATGCAAGGCCACATGAAAGATGCATCTACCTCACCTAGCTTGGGTAGATGGATGTTGGAGAGGAGCACTCAAGAAAGGTGAGGTGGTTATGGTGGTTATCATGGTTAAGGTGGAATAATGGATATATTATTCAAGGTGTATAAAGTAGTAGAGGTGGTCATGATTGAGCATCAAGAAGATCCTAGGGAGTTCATCTTGGGAAGTTTGACTAGTAATGGTGATGTGGTGATGGTAGATGTGGGTGACAGACAAGACAACGATGCTCAGTCACTATGATGGGGAGTAATTTCTCTATGGGTCACATGTTGGCTTGGATAGGATGGGTCTAGTTACCAGGTTATGGATTTTTGGTAGGCTTGTTCTTAGGCCTTATATTTTGGGTCATTATTTGTTGGCGTAGTTTGTCTTTGGTGGCTTTGGATAGTTTATTGGTTTTTATATTTTGGTTTGTTTTTCATTTTTCCTAGGCTTTTGAGGACTTGTTATAAATGTTGGTTTTGATTAATAAATGTGAAAAAGACCCCCATAATCCTTAATACTGATAAAAATAAAAATAACTAATTAATTAATATTATTATTAGTAATTATTAATTATTAATTATTAGTATTTAGTCAATATTAATTGTTTATAATATATTATTCATTAATACTTAGTTTAATTAAGTAATAATAAATTTT